>ML662454.1:1746460-1814362 GCA_007570785.1 Antilocapra americana
AAAAAAAAAAAGAAAGAGAATGGGAGAGAGAGAAATTTGCTCCAAAGAGACACTGGTAAGAGTCAGTTTGTGAAGGTTGGGATCAAGTCCATCTTGGCCACATCTGTGTCCTCATCACTTGGCACAGTGACAAGTGATAGTCGGTGTTTAACAGATGCCTCCTGAGTACATGGATATGAGGTCCAGGAAAATTTAACTTCTCGGAGTCCATAGCCATCACCTGGACTAGTGCCTACCTAGTCTCATATGGGGAGAAGGCAATGGCAGCCCACTCCAGTCCTCTTGCCTGGAAAATCCCATGGACGGAGGAGCCTGGTGGGCTGCAGTCCATGGGGTCACGAAGAATTGGAACTGACTGAACGACTTCCCTTTCACTTTTCACTTTCATGCACTGGAGCAGGAAATGGCACCCCACTCCAGTGTCCTTGCCTGGAGAATCCCAGGGACGGGGGAGCCTGGTGGGCTGCCGTCTGTGGGGTCGCCCAGAGTCGGACACGACTGAGGCGACTGAGCAGCAGCAGCAGCAGTGGCAGCAGCAGTCTCATATGGAGAAACGGAGGCCCAGGGAAGGGGAAGAACTTTCTAGTTTCACACAGAAACTCAGAGCAGGTATTTTAGATCCCCTGATACATAAGATTATCTATAATCTGGTACAACCATAGGTCTTGGTTGGCAGAGACTGGCTACATGTACCAACCAGAACTGAACCTAGCTGCATTCTTGTGCCCTTCAGTGACTGGCGGGAGCTGAACCAACCAGAGGATAAAAAGGGACTAAAGCATTCAAGGAGTTCTTTTGGGGCTGATATTCAGTACATTCCTAAATCAAATGTGTGTCTTGGGAGGAAAAAAGGGTTTTGGTTATTTTTTAAATTGTGTGCCTTGACTTTTACCATGTGGGGTTCTACAAGCAGATTCTGCCTCCCCCTCCCCATCCCACCCCCAAGTAGTGCTAGCGTAAACCGTCCAGTCATGCTAGTTGGAGGGATTCTCCTTGGGAACCAGAGCCTTGCCTCACAAAGCATCAAGGTATGTTGTGTGGTCCAACACAACAGTCAGAATTGAATTCTCTCTTGGTTTTTTGTGACTTCTCTGAAAAAAATAAATATTTCCTGTGATTCAGATGCGTCCATAGAAAATTACATAAGAAACTAGAACATAAGCGTCATGAGGGAAGAAACTCTGTTTGGTTGTTACAGTGTCCCCAGTACCTAGAATGTTGGTAGGAACTCAGAACAAGTATGTGAGGAGCCAAAAGAAAGAAAGAAAAAAAGGAGAAAGAAGGAAAATGAATGAATGAATCTGCCATTCCTTTCAGATGAAACAGAACCTTAAAAACTGGTGGTGGGAGACCCTGAAGACATCTGTATTTTTGCTTGTAACCAACAGTGCAACCTTGGGCAGGAGCCCTACCCCCTCTGGGTTGTTGGCTGGTCTGCAAAATGAAGTGGGTAAGATGAGTGGTTGTGAAGAGGACTGAGTTCAGTAATGGATATGAAAATATTTGGGGAAAAATACTTGGCTTTCATCACTTTCCTTTCTTTAAAGTGTCTCTATAGGAAAATCTCCAAACATGTTTGTGTTTGGACGGTTGTGGACAGGCAGCTTCACCAGGGTGGACTGTGAAGGTGTTGCTGGATGGTTTATGATGGGTGGGCTATAACCCGATCCAGCATGTGAAAGTGGCAAAGACTGAGGTGTATTCTGGAAGCCTGTACTGGGCATAACATTGTGTGCCTTCTCGATGATCTGAGCATAATCCATAAACCGCTGAGGTTGATGGAGATGCAGAGAGAGCAGCATGAATGTTCATTGCACTGCTTTGGAAGAGCACCTCAGTAAAACTGAAAGTTGAAACTTCAGACTGTTCAGGTCAGATTTTCATCCACAAAATGATGGAAAGAAGAAACTAAGAAAGGTGAAAACACTAGGGCTGAGAGATTGAGAGAAAGCAGGTGAGGAAGTTAGCTTATCAAGAGCTGGTTCACGTGTGACCTCTTCTACTTGTATGACCTTGGACAAGCCATTCTGAGAAGAACCGGTTGTTGCTTCCACCTCTCTGGGGGATTTTTTTGTTTAGCTGCTAAGTTGTGTCCAACTCTTTTATGACCCCATGGACTGTAGCCCACTAGGCTCCTCTGGCCATGGAATTTCCCAGGCAGGAGTACTGGAGTGGATTGCATTTCCTTCTCCAGGGGATCTTCCCCACCCAGGGATCAAACCTGCATCTCCCGCATTGCAGGAAGATTATATACTGCTGAACCACCAGGAAGCTCTTAGAGATGAGTATAACACAGTCTCAGCCCTCACAACCCTGGGAGATGCAGGTCAGTAAGGCAGAGATGAGTGATACCTGCAGAACTAGAGTGTGTATCAATGCAAGGTTCTGTGGGAATAGGAAAGCGGGAGGGAACTGAACCTGCTTGAGTGGTTCTGGGAGGGCATTAAAGAAGAGGTGGTATTTGAGATAGGCATTAAGAGAAGAAGAGACCTTTACCAGGTGAGTAGGGGTAATGGTAGGCCAGATGGCACTGTTCTCAAAAGAGAGAGTAACTTCCTTAAAGCATGAAGGCAGGAAGGTGCATGGTGTCTTTGGACAGTCAAATGCAATTGGGTACAGCTCCTGCATAGGCTGTATGGAGAAGAAAGCAGGGCAGAAGGAGGGCACAGATCCTAAAGATCTAGTGAAACCAGGTTCACTGGTCCTTCTCTTCCTGTGTACAGAAGCTCCTAGTGATGAGCTATGGAAAAATTGTAGGCAGAGGAGGAACACAGTTATATTTGCATTTCAAAATTATCACTCCCACGGGGAGGATGAGCTAGAGTGAGAGAGGCTGGCAGGAAGGCCGCTGGTGGAAGCTTGTGGCACTTGTCCAGCTGAGAGATGATTAAGGCAGAGGCCAGGGAGATGGAATGGAGGGCCTGGGATTCCCCACCTATAAAGTCAAATCAAGTTAAATATTTCTGAACCCAAGTTTCTTACGGTGACCTCAAAGGCAAAAATAAAGTGTAACTATGATTGAGATTGGAGATACCCTGGAAAATGAGTGTCCTCAGGAGGAATGCCATTTTGTTTACTCCTCGTAATCCTATTGGCTGAGTCTGTTGCAGGGAGGGAATGTCCCAGTTTTCGTAACAGCCCTGCCAAAGGGTGAGGAAACTGTTCTGTGAAGCTTGAAGGATGGGAGCCAAGGCTCATATATTTGAATGATTGTAGCAGAGTCTCAGGTTTCGAAGAATCTTGAGAAGCCATCCTGTTGGGTACTGTCTACACCTCTCTGACACGCTAAGGACGTTATCTCTTCTCTGTCCTTCCTGTAACTCGGGGCTGGTGCACCGAGATTGCCCAGGGGGAGGGAATCGGGAGGGAGGAGGGAGGGGGGTTCTGGAGGGGGAGCATATGTAAACCCATGGCGATTTCATGTCATTGTATGGCAAAACCAATAAATAAAAAAAAATAATATAGTAATAAAAAAAAAGAAGTCACTCATCTACTAAATTGCCTGTTCTGTTTCTGAAAAGCCTCAGTGCTGAACATTAACCCACCTGTTCCATTTCTACCCCAACCTTGGCCAGAGAATGCAGTATTTTTGAAAGTTCAGTTCAGTTCAGTAGCTCAGTCATGTCTGACTCTTTGCGACCCCATGAACTGCAGCATGCCAGGCCTCCCTGTCCATTACCAACTCCCGGAGTCCACCCAAACCCATGTCCATTGAGTTGGTGATGCCATCCAGCCATCTCATCCTCTGTCTTCCCCTTCTCCTCCTGCCCCCAGTCCTTTCCAGCATGAGGATCTTTTCCAATGAGTCAACTCTTCACATGAGGTGGCCGAAGTATTGGAGTTTCAGCTTCAACATTTTTGAAAGAGACGGGTCTTAAGAATCCTTGCATGAAAATGCCTGATTAACAAAGGCACCCCTAAAGCAAACCATTGCCTTGAATTGAAATTGATTTTCATTTTTTTCTTATTCAAGGCCCAGCAGTATTTCCAGCTTTGTGTCTGACAGAGACAGAAACATGGTTGAGCTCAAGAAGGATTTTTGTCAAAATAGAGTGTCAGATAATTCTAATGCCAATTGTCGTTAAGATGATTCCACCCATGATGAGGAAGGAATACATGTGGGTCAGGAAGGCCACAGGGTACAGGCTAAGAAAGCCAGAATCCATTCTTGGTGTTTGGGATGGTGTAAAAGTGTCCTCGATGAGCATGGGAACTATTAAGAAATAAGGCAGAACCCGCTGCAGTGAGTGTGGCCAGAGGGTTGGAAAAAAACTGAGGAATGACCCCAGATGCAATGGGCTGCTTTCTGCCCTCTCTCACCCCCACTTCCCTTATCTTCCTCCTACTCCCAGCCTCTTCTTCCCAGTTTCTTCCATTGTCCCTTGTCTAAATTGGCTACCTTCTTCCTCCTTCCCACACAGCTCTTTCTCACTCCAGTTTCTGTCTCATTCCCCACATAGAAGAAATGCCTTATGTGTTTATGATGCTTTGCAGTTCACAGAGTCAGTTGGAATATATGAGCTCATCAGCCTCACAGCCACACTTATAAGTAGGTACTGTCCCCATTCTGCAGATGATGCAATTGAGGCTATGGGAGATGAAGTCACTTGCCTGAAGACACATAGCCACATGGCAGCAGAGGCAGGTGGTGACCCATGCTTCTTTTCTCCCTCACCCCAGCTTTACAGATCAAGTCTCTGGTATTCCAGTGTACTGACTTACGCTGGGTTTTCCCTGAACCTAGGAAGTCAATTAATTTCCTCAGAGATTAAAAGACCCCAAAGACTGACTACTGTGTCCTGGAGGGATTTTTGGAGAAAGTCAGATTTGCCTCCCTAAAACTTGCCTTGAATTCTGGGGACATCTTGTTGGTCTTGGAAGTCTTTTGATGTTCAGGCCCACTGAATTTGCCCAAACTCCACTCTGGTGATACTGATACTGTGGACAGAAGTAGACTAGAACCAGCATTGTGCTGGAGTCAGTTCACACTGGCCCATTTGTTAAATTTTCAGGAATTTTGCAAGCTGGTTGTAAAACACAGCCATTATTGAAAACTATATAAACTGATAATCAAATGAATTATAATGAAAACAGAAGTAAGGGAATATTCAAGACACCACTTCTTAATTATTTTTTACTGTTGCTATGAGTACTCTTCAGGTTATTTGCGTCTGTTGTATCCGAATGGTGAAAATACAATACAGTGATATGCATTAGTCATCTCTTACCAACTTTGTGCTCCATATCTTAAACAGTTTGGAATTGGACATGGGGGAAATATTTACACCATGGAAACTGGCAAAAGCTACAAATCAAGGCCCCTTTTTCTCCCTTAGAGAATCGGTTATTAAACCTTTTCTAGCCCAGCACTGGCGAAGGTAGGTGAAGGTTTGTGACAAGTGGCTCTGAAATCCTGAATGCACAGCTTGGTCTTCAGCTGGCCAGCAGGAACTTGGACAGAAGGGTGGGTAATGGTGTCTGGAGAGGAATGCAGAAGAATGGAGGCAGTAGACTTTGGGAGGGTGGTCACTCACCGACTGCCCTTCCTTCCTCTACCTCGGTAGTGATACAACACCAGCAGTGGTATGTAGCATTCATCACCTGCTGTGGGCCAGGTACTGTGAGTCATTTGATATGCCCCATTTTGTTTAATTCTCACAATGGCCCTATGAGGTCATTTTACTGATGGAAACCCACAGTTCAGGGAAGTGGAATAACTTGCCCAAATTTACCCAGAGAGAAAGAGGTAGGGCCACAATCAGTACTTTTTCTGACATGCTAGTGGGAGGAAACCTGTGGACACCCTATGGACCACCCTGCACATCTGTTCTCACCCCCAGATAAGATGGATAGATATGGATCAGTGATCTGTCAGATGTCTTTCACTAAAACTAACCACTAATGCCAAATGGAAGCCAGAACTGGGGCATCTGTTCATTCATCCAAACAAATTCTCAAGTGCGTGTTGAGTCCCAGGCACTATCTTAGGTGCTTGGGATCCAGCAGTGGTCAAGACCGGCGAGATCCCTGCTTTTGAGAAGTTGGTCAGCCAAGAGTCAGCTTTAGGCCTGGTGACACACAGGTCTTGCTCTGAGGTTATGATGTTCAGAAAACTGGGTGACAATTGTGTGCCGTCCTGCAGTTACCAGGCCTTGCCCGGGTCTGGCAGTATCTGCCTCTAGGGTGATCAGAACTCCCTTTCTCTCCCCTCTTTCAGAAGAGGCTGGATCACCAGTTGTCAGATTCGATACTGCTGCCCAATGGGAGAAGTGGCCCTGGACACGGCCCTCAGATTGTTTCTGCTTCCAGGGCTAGGCGATTGGAGACCAGCGTGTACGTGGTTTCCTCAAATCATGGTTTCCTGTTTGGGTTTGTGGTTTAAATCCCTATGTTTGGCAGTTATCTCAGCTACAGATCAACCACTCACACAGGTAATTCTGTTCTACACCCCATGGACAGCTTTTGATGTTCGAGGGAAGGTGTATGATTTATTATGATTTCATTCTTCTTTGGAGTGAGGAGAGGCACAGCTAGTTGTTGGGGAAATTTTTGTTTTTCTTCTTCAAGGGTAAGGTCAGACCATTCTAGAGTGCTTTACTGCAGCCACATTGAAGTTGCTAATGTGATATTCCAGAAGCCTATATTTTGGCTCTGACGATAGAACTCTTGTGGTAGGTAGAAGGGATCAATCATTTTGATGATCTATGTAATGTTGATTTCCCTAGGCTAGTTGGGGTCATTTCCCCTGTCGTGATGGTGGGAGAAACATCTTGCAAAGCCTAGAAACCTCCAGTGGAAAGTCCCTCAGGAAGCTTGATTGTTGAATGAATCTGACCACAGCTTCATCCCACTGTGATTGGTTTTCAGTGATCAGAAGATTTGGGCTTTCCATGGCTGCCTGCTCTTCCCCTCTTGCCATTTGTAAAGAGAGGTGAGTAGTGATTCTACTTGAAAAGTATGCCCAGGAGATGGCATTCATTCCAGTGGAATGATGAGAGTGGCACTTTGGTACTAGCAAGCATCAGGCTGGGAGTCTAGAAACTGGAGGAGAGGAAAGCACCCTGCAGAGCTGGTGAGGTGTGAGCTTGGAGAGTCCCAGCCTGGCAGGGAGGGGCTGCAGAAGCAGGTGTGATCTCAGCCAGCCTGGCTTCCTCCTCAGGCTGCCTTCCTTGCCCTTCTATCAAGGACATGGACTAAATCCTCTTTGATAGACCCCCTCTGCTTGCCCCAGTGGGGTCCTGTTTCAATAATCCAGGCAAATGGAGTGGTTTCCCCAGGCTGGAGTCACACACACAGGGAGGAACAGTGCTTCTGTCCTCCAGGGTTCTTGACTGTTTCACTGCCTTTGACAGCATCCACCCCTTCTCTGAAATCCCTGCCCATGACCAGCTGCCTTAGTTCTGCTGCCAAACAAAACTATATGCCTTGAAAGAGGTTTTCTATTAGTAATTTATTTCCCTAGTTTATATGCGTCAAAGACCCAGGAAGGGACCATTAGGGCTTCAGAAATGCCTGAGATAATCAGAGACCAATAACTGCAAGATCTTGGCGATCTCGTCTTACATAAACTGCTGTTATTTAGGTGAACATAATAACAGCACAATAACATACCCCTCAAAGAGTTGTTGAGTGGATTTTAAAAGAAAGGAATATAAAATGTTTAGCCTTGAGCCTGGACTTGTCATGGTCTCTCTGATTATCCCATGTGTGATGGATTGTGCTTAGTTGCTCAGTCGTGTCCAACTCTTTGCGACACCCTGGACTGTAGCCCTCCAGGCTCCTCTGTCCATGGGGATTCTCCAGGCAAGAATACTGGAGTGGGTTGCCATGCCCTGCTCCAGGTGTGTGATGGATTAGAAGAACAATATTCGAGGAAAGCCTGCTCCATGCCCAACCCTGAACTTGGCTTTGGAGATACATTGATAAGCATCCCTGCTCACAGTCTCTCTGTTCTCTTAGAATTTTGAGTTGAGAAGGGAAGAAAATCAGAGCAGGATAAAGCCAGTGGGTAAGAAAGTCTGTTGCATCGATTCCACGTGCTCCAGATGTCCCACCTTGTAGAGAGTTCTGTTTCTACCATCTTAACTCTTACTTCAGTGGAAGCTATTCCAAAGCCTCTTCCTCCCTGTGACTTATCTCCCAAGAGTTTCATGTTTCCAACTTTCTAGTAAACATTTCCTTGGCTTTACCACCTTGACTTTAAACCCACTGTGTCTCGAAGCAAGTTTATTCTCGTCTTCTCCCTATCCTGACCTTCCCTAAGACTAGCACCAAGGTTTCCTTGTTTAGCTGGGCTCTCTCGAACATGACTGAAGCGACTTGGCAGCAGCAGTAGCAGATGGGTCATCTTTAGTGCTTTTATCTCCTCCCCCTTCCGCCCGTCCCAACTCTCCTTCTGGAAGGCACTGGTGTTCTCTCGTGAGCTGATCAGCTGGGTCGACTCTCAGGGTCATCCTTAGTCTTGCCTGTGTCTTGTCCCCTCTGTCCTCTTTATCCGCAAACCTTGTAGGGTTCCAAGCCATCCTCCCAATGTTCCTGTAAGCTCCAGTGATCTCTCTGCCTCTGATCCCTCATGCATACCCCCCCCCCCCCCGGTAGATTAATTTCCCCCAAACATGGCTTCATAATATGACTTGACAGTCACCATTCATCAAGCACCTATTTCATTCCAGGTGCTGTGCTAAGTATTTTATGGTCATTGTCTTTTAAAACCCTTCCACCAACTCTTTGAGGTCTGTGTAACTATGTTCACTTAAATAGCAGAAGCTTATGGGGAGTGACCAGTCAGAGGTCTTACCCTTAAGTGATGAGATATGAATGCATTCTTTTCTCTGATCCCAAAGGCCATGTTATACTAAATGGCCTGTGAATTTTTTTTTTAATGTCTATTTTTAACCAAAAAAAATATTTGGTGGCTCTCCATTGCCTAAAAGGTAGGGTTCAAATAGCTTGCCAGTTTCTCTTGTTGCCTATTCTTTGTCACTGTTTTTCTGGCATGAACTTGTTGCTTGGGCCAGGGCCGGATCCTGGATTCCCCTTCAGTGCTTGGTTCATTCCAGCCTTTCTATATTTGGTCATACTGAGAGCTATCTGAAAAGTCAAGAGACTGATAAAGGAACCTAATCTAAGCACTATTTAGAGAACAGGAAAAATTGCTCAACTCTCCTTGAATTACAACAAGAAAAAATTATACGTAAGTTGAGTGAAAATGACAAATATTATGAAATAAATTTGTATCCCATGCTATTAAGTTGTGGCAACATAAGGTCAGTCTTTATTCTAATGTTCATGAACTAATAAGGCATTTGATAAGTTCCATGAATGAATGAATTTCAGAGTGGTGAATGAGAAAGCAAAAAGGCAAGACAAGAGAGATGGAGATCTTTGTATTTGGGGAGAACGAATAATATAGGCATTTTTTTTTTAAATTTTCTTTACTTTATTGTGTTGGTTTTGCCATACATTGACATGAAACCACCATGGGTTTACATATGCTCCCCCTCCAGAACCCCCCTCCCTCCTCCCTCCCGATTCCCTCCCCCTGGGTCATCTCGGTGCACCAGCCCCAAGCATCAACCCTGGGCTGGCGATTGATTTCACATATGATAATTAACATGTTTCAATGAGTAGGCATGTTTTATTTACAATGATGAGGGCCTTACAGTTTAAGCAAAGATTAAAAAGCAAAAGTTTATATGTTATATTAATTGTAAAAATTTAACAAGCTTTAACTTGTACTGCAAAAAATATATTGTAATACATTTTTGCTATTTGTAAGATGAAACAGACTTATACAAAATATTACTCTGTATGCCCAAATACAACCTGATGTAGTCATTTAGAATGATAAACAAATAAATCTAACCATATTCAATCATTTTTCTTGAGTTCTGTCTTCCTAGAATGTAAGTGGTGGGTGAAAATTAAACATATGCTTTTATTAAAAAATAGAATTAGTGTGATTATGCTTTGAGTATCACAATTATGCACCAGAAGATAAAGAAAAATAAAATCTTCCAGTATTCTAAAAATGGAACTTGTTGCCTTGGATTGCATTTGAGGTGTATGATTTGTGGATCAGCTCGTAGTCCTGAAGCAGAAGTAAAGGTGATACACTCAGAAGAACTGAGTTTGATGACTCCAAAAAAATGGCTCTTTTGATGACAAAGACAGTGATGTTGAAGATGGGCATGAAGATTTTGATTAAAGTTACTACAATATACATGTGGATAGGAGATTTTTATTGATATTTTGTCAGGGATAGTAAGCTTCTCCCTATACATGGACTTGCTTTATATTTGGTCATATGTGGCACTCACTGAGCTCCCTGGAAAGCATGCTTTTTGCTTACTGGCACAAGTTAACAGTAGCAAGATGAGTACCATCTTTAATCCTGATAGTACTCATCTGTGATAACAGCCGCAATTGAAATTAAGGTCAAAAAGTCTTTCAGGAATCTTGACACCTACCATGAATCTGAGGTCCTTCACGTTGGGACCTTGATGTGATTTTTCTGAGAGAAGATGAACCATAAGAGAAGCTTAGGTGAGGCGATCATAGGGAATTTCAAGTATTTTAAGTTCTAGATCATTCTTTTCCTCCCAGGCCTAAAATATCTAAGAAACTCTCCTTCTCATACCATATGTCTAGAAATCCAGCTCCTTAGTCCTGCCTCCATCCATCCCAGCCTTTCTCAACGGGGAGCCTCGTCCATGTCACAAACACAGAACATGTGTTGAGCAGCCATTTTCTCATTTCTTCCAAGGGTGGTTTGCAACTAGTACAATTCTGGATGCATAAGAGAGAAATAAGAGAGTACCACAAGGCCTCGATTCTGTTTTTGGGGTGTCTTTCTTTCCCAGCATTCCTGGGTATGAAGACTCATCTCCTCATTAGATGAGAGAGACTATTGTTGCACGCTTACTAGGGGCTAGGACTGTGCAGGATGCTTTCCTTACTTCTCATTTACTCTTTCTAACAAGGCTGTGGCTTGTGTACCATTATTTGCATTTTATGGCTAAGGATATTCGAGCTCAGAGAAGGTAATTACTTGGTGATGATGATGGTTATTTAGAAAACTAGAATTTGATCCCAGGTCGTCTGGACTCCCAGAGACCCTGCTTTTAATGCCTGCTCTCCATTGCATGTAGCTTGGTATCAATTAGATTTCATCCCTTTGGATGATGAAAAATTTCATAAGACTAAAGTTTATAAGAATCATGAGCAGTCCTCTCAGTATGCTGTTTGGACTTTGCTTCCCATCTCCTAAGTCTTAGGAGTTCCTTCCTACCTGAGTCTGTCTGGATGTTTCCTGAAAATCTGGCTCAAATTGATGGGGTACCTGCTGTGAACTTGGTGCTGTTCCGGGTAGCAGTGTAAGAAGAGAATTAGAAACTAACCCAAGAATTCTTCCTGGGAGTAAGTAGCACCTGGGGTTGTGAATGAGCCCTCCCTAAGGGGTCTGTTTGCTGCTGCTGTTGTTCAGTTGCTAAGTTGTATCTGACTCTTTGTGACCCAATGGATTGCAGCACACCAGGCTCCTCTGACCTCCATTGTCTCTAGGAGTTTGCTCAGATTCATGTCTCTCGAGTCGGTGATGCTATCTAATCATCTCATCCTCTGCTGCCCCCTTCTCCTTTTCCTGAAATCTTTCCCAGCATCAGGGTCTTTTCCAGTGAGTCAGCTCTTTGCTTCAGGAGAAGAGATTAAGGGGTCTAGTTAGAGAAAAGGAGAAAGAGTCAGAGTAACAAACCAGCAGGAATTTGGGTATAGAGAGTGAGAAGAGAAGAGAAGCATGAGGGTTGATGTTGGCAGGGAGGCAGCAGCTGAGGTGCTTTTTGAAGCTTGGGGCTGTCCCCCATGGAATTTTAACATGCTTGGTCTGTTGTCATGCAGCTCCATCTTCACTCCTGTCATCTCTGTAAACCTCTTGCAGAGTCCGCTGCAAGCATCAAGGTCCTGTGAGCTCATGTACAGCAAGTGAGGAAATGAGTCAATTCTAGACCTGCATCAACTTTGAAGGAAGTGAAGGAGTGCCTCTAATAAGCAGGACAAAGTGTAAATGAACGGATTCTGTTGGTAGGAGCTGGGGCTCAGAGGATTCATGAAAATGCTTTCCTCAAGATGAGTGATGGAGATTCAAAACAATCTCATCCAGGTCTTAGGCATAGTGTTTGTAGCTCTGAACATGAAATTTCCCTTACTCGGTGAACAATGAGGTATAGTCTCTGTCCTCAAGAAACTAGGCAGAAAGGCAGTTATTAGTACATAGAGGTTGTTTGAAAATCAAATCATGTCTCAAGCTCCAGGGGAAGGTTGGAATACTGAGTTCAATGAGTTCAAAGGAAGAGTGCAAGGGTGGGTTGTACCAGGGCCAAGCGTGGCTTCTTGGAGGCTTAAAGTAGGATTAGCAATTGTCCAGGGGAAAAAGAGTGGAAAGAACTTCCTGCGTAGACAGTCTGAGAATTCTACTGCTGCCGCTACTAGCACAACCACTAGTTAGCATTTATTGAGTATCTACTATATGTACCTCATATTCTTAGCAATTTACATCTACCTAAATTTGAGCCTCACAAACTCTTAAGAGATACATACTGTCATTGTCAGTATTTTACACATGAAGGAGCTGGTCAGGTGACTTGCCCAGGGTCACATAGCTGAGTACGTGGTGGTGAGTGGCACCGTGCCAGACAGTCTGACACTAGGACCTGATAAGCTTAATCACTATTTGAGAGTGACTCCGAATACTGGTAGGGAAATTTAGGTAGTTTGGTATTATCGAGTATAAGGATAAATGCTGGAAGTGGTTAGAGATGAAGCTAGGATTGGTAATTAAAGGCCTAGTCATGGGATGCCGTTGCTCTCTGCTTCTAGGGGAAGGAGTTCATGGAATTTCCCTTTATCTCTCTTTGCTACCAAGGAATCTCTTTCCAGTTGAAATGGACCAATAGTTGCACGTTAGTTGGTGTTGCTTCAGTTGTGTATTGCCACAAAAATATTATGTGACAACCAACCACAAAATATTTATTTAGCTTAGGCGTCAGTGTGATTCAGATGATCTGGGTTGGACTTGACCCTGGCTGGGATTGCTCAGGCATTTGTGGACAGTAGTGAGTCAGGTAGCTCTGCTGGTCTTGGGGGAGCATGCTCACATGTCTGGGAGTAGGCTGACTGCTGGCGATCCGGGCTGACATGCCTCTGCTCTGCTCCACATGACTCTCATCCTCCAGCAGCCATGAACTCAGGCCAGGTCACATGGCAGGGGCAGAAATCAAAGAAGTGAGTTGAAATGCTCAAACCCTTTTTCAAGTCTCTGATTGCTTCCTGTTTGCTAACATCTTGTTAGCCAAAGCATGTCACTAGGCCAGCCCAGATTCAAGGAATGGTGAAATAACCTAAGAAGCTCCTGACAAAGGGTGTGATGAGCACGAGAAGAGTTGGATCATTAATCCAATCAGCCTACCATCTATACTCATCTGCTCTCAGTCTGTTGCTGCCATTTATAGAATCACTTGGAGGAGGTGCTTAAGGCCTGTGCTTATTAAAACAGGGAAGGAAAAGAAGAGAGGAGAGAAGCAAAACAGGACAGCAATCATTTTGGAATGGGAAGAAAAAGAAGACACAGAAAAATGTTATATTTCTTAGAGTGCTGGACTCGCAGGATACCTGGAGGAGAAGTGGGATTAGGGGAAAGAGGCACTTATGTGCGTGCATGTGAGCACACAGGTACATGTATTCGTGTGTGCGTGTGAATAAAGACTGCTTTGGTGGAGGGGAAATCATGCCTGTGAAGCCTAGAGATAAGCATCGTTGTGGCATGCCCAAAGAGGGTCAAGAATAATTTAACCTGAGAGTGTGGTTTAGGAGGGTTTCGTGGATGCAGAACTGTAGAGCTGGTCGTAGGTGATGGGGGGAGTCAGTCATCCAAACAAGGGGTTGGGAGGCCGGGACTCTGGACAGGGACCACAGCTTCAGCAAAGGCACAGGAGACACGAAATGCCTGGCCCCTTCAGGTGGACTACAGCCAGCTCAGCCAGACCAGGAAGTAGAGGGTCCAGAGAGAAGGGAAGGTACCAAGAGAGGGGAGGTGGGAAGGTGACAAGAGTCTCAGGTCTGCCACTCAGTAGTTTTGAGCTCTTGGATGAATTATTTGAGATCTCTGAGCCTCAGTTGTTTTTTTTTTTCCTCCCTTAAAATAGGGACAACAGCCAACAGCAGTTATGGGCCCTGCTCCATAGCATCCTTGTGAGCCTCAAATGAGACCAGCAGGCAGACACTCTAGCACCATGTTTGGCACCTAGAGAGAGCTCAGAAAGAGGCTGATTTGATTGTCATTCATTACCTTTAAATTGTTAATGCACTGATCAGTAGCCACTGTTTGCTCCAGGGAGTTGGGGTTTCCTGAACTTCCTGGGAGAGAGCCTTGGCTAGGCAGGGAGCCTAGAGTGATCCTGGTAGTCAAGGGCTAGGCACAGAGGTCAAAGGAGATTATTCTCTAGGTTTTGGTCACAGGGTCAGACATGTGTCCTTGAAGGCTACTCGCTGTTCTTGGTCCAATTTTCATCCCCTTTCCTCAGGTTTTTTTTTTTTTTCCCCCTAAAATAAACGTGTGCATACTGGAAATGATGGTGGTAAGAAGGAGCATTAGGCAATATTTCTTTTTCATTTATTAAAGTACTGCTCTGCTAAAAATTGTACTGTGGTTTTCAGCTTTTCAGTTAATTGGCTGACTCTGGGTATGTGGAATGTTTAACAAGACAGAAAAATTTGTGTCTTTAACTAAGAAAGAATCTGGAGAGAGAACCTGCTTGCAATGGACTGAATGTTTGTGTCCCTCCAAAATTCTTATGTTGAAATCCTCACCCCCAGTGTGACAGCATTAGGAGGAGGGGCCTTTGGAAGGTGATTAGGTCATGATTGGGGAAGGACCTTTATAAAAGGACCTTGGAGAGCTGGTGCCCTCTTTCTGCCATGGGGGGATGCAGTAATTCCGCAACCCAGAAGAGGTTTCTCCTCAGAAGTCTACTGCTGGCACCCTGATCTTGGACTTCGAGCTGTCAAAATGTGAGAAGTAAGTAATTGCTGGTTATAAGTCCCTGAGTCTGTGGTAGTTTGTCACAGAAGCCCAGATGGACTAAGACACTGCCTATCCATGACCAGTGCCCACTGAGAGTCAGCCCACTGAGGCCCCCATGGTCCTCCTCTGAAGGTGTTTGGGGCCATCCGCTCAGGGCCTTAGGGTTGGACCACTGGGCATGGAGTTAGTAATAATATCCTACACACAAGCATGAATAGGATAGCAGGAGCTCACTAAACTTCATTACTTCTCTCTATAAATTAAGAAAAATGCCTAACCAGCTTTTGACCAAATCAGCTTTTCTGGTTGTTTCTTTATAGTCACTGTATGCTTGGATGTTCATCAGAAGAAACAAAACAAAACTAATTTGAACAGATGTTTGTACCCACCTTGTTCACTGCAGTATGATTTTCAGTGGTAAAGACACGGAAATGATCTAAGTATGTGTTAATGGGTGAATGGATACAGAAAGTGTGATATATAAAGAATTGAATTAGTAAAGAAGAAAAACTGAGAGTAGGCTGAGAAAAACCCACCTGAATGATTGTTTTATCTTAGTTTTTTAGAATACTTTAAAGAGAGTCTAGATACATTTTCACTCTTTATGTTAATACTATCTTAATAAAGATTGCATTACAAACTTTATTGTTAAAAAGTCATTTCAAAAGTAATTGTATATTGTAAATATTTCAGAATTTACCCATAGGGCACAAAGTACAGCCTCCTACAATTTTGCCATAATTATATACTTTGATATATACCTTTATAGTTTTGTCAAATATGTATATCATTCTAAATATTATGTGTCCTATAACCTTTCTTTAATCACTTTCTATATCATGAAACTCTTTCTTGCTTTTAAACAGTTTTGTTGTAGAAGCTGCATGATGCTCTTCTAAAGATGAATCACGCTTTGTTTAACGGTATGTCTGGAAGCAGGCCGTTTAGATGGCTTCTGTTTTTTTCTTTGCTATTATGACTAGTGCCATAATGAGCATTCTTGCAGTTAGATATTTGTGCAAATTTATGTTTTACTTTGCTGCTTTAGGTTACATTCTCAGAAATAAAATTCTGGAGTCAGAGTGTGTGTTTAAGACTTTGGACACATACTGCCTCTTAGCAGTTGAGGATGTTATACCAGTGAAGTGACCCCCTAGCACTAGGCACTGCAGTTAGTTTTAATACTTGGCAATTAAGCAAGTAGGAAATGATATCTTATTTGAAGATGCATTTCTTTGATGACTGATGAGGTTCAGCATTCTATTTGTTAATTGATCATTTATTTTTCTTCTTTCATGAATTACCTATAGTGGCCTACATCTGTTTTCCAACCTCTGGGTTCATCTTTTTTTTCCTAGGAGCAGTGATATCCTAATATTTTATTGAGGCCCACTGTTTGCTAAATGTCTGGCATCAATTATCTCATCTAATTCACACAGTTACTCTGTGAGGAAGTAAGAGACATTTTTCCTCCTGACATCGAACGTGTGATGTTTTTTCCAAGATCCCGTTTCTACCCCTGACACCAACCAAGTGTTGGTTCTGACACCAACTACCCAGAGTTAGCATCAGTCACAGGTTAAAGGGCTCAGTCTCACAGGACCGCCTTCAGTTCAGATGCTGATTACAAGTATCAGGTGGCTGAGAGACTGGCTGTAGATTGGGGCTCCCACAACTGCATCCTCAGGTTTGTGGATCACCAAAATGGCTCACAGCTCAGAATAGCACTGTGCTTACTGTTACAGGTCTATTATGAAAGATGTTAAGTGAACAGCCAGATGAAGAGGTCCAAAGAGTGAAGTCCAGAAGGGTCTCGAGTGCAGGAGCCTCTGTTCCCATGGACAGACCTGTGTTTACCAACTCTGAATCTCTCGAAACTCTGTGGTTTGGGAGTTTTTATGGAGACTTCATTCATTAATCATTGAGCATGGTATGTTAAATCACTGGCCATTGGTGATTAACTCAGTTTCCATCCTCATTTTGCATAGAGATTGGGGGACAGGACTGAAAGTTACAAATCTCTAGTCAAGTGTTGGTCTTTCTAGTGACCATCCCCATCCTTCCTGAGGGGCCCACCGAGAGCCACCTCAGTTCGACCAAGTCATGCTTCTCTCGCCCTTATCACTCAGGGTTTAAGGAGCTCTGTACCAGGACCTGGCGACAAAGATCGGCTGTTTTACTTGTTGTACTCTAAGCGGTATTATCTTCATTTTTCAGAGAAAGAAACTGAGGCAAAGAGAGAACATGGCCTAAGTTTTGCATTTGGCAAGAGAGAGTCTTGGAGCTGATTTGATTTGTCTGTCTGCAAAGCCCATTTCTGAACAAAATGCTGTATGGCATTATTAATATTTATTACTTCATGAAATGGATATAGTAGCCTATTCTGTAATAGATGTTGCAAATACGTTTTCTTTCTGGAATATAATTTGCCTTTCATTTTTTGACTATGGAAGTTTAAACTTTTGCATTGTTATTTTATTATTTGAAAAGCTCATCTAGGGACTTCTCTGGTATCCAGTGGTTAAGAAACCATCTTGCATTGTGGGGGGTGTGGGCTCAATCCCTGATCCGAAAAGATTCTGCGTGCTGTGGAGCAACTAAGCCTCTGTGCCACAGTTGTGGAAGTCCGCACACCCTAAGGCCCGTGCTCTGAAACAAGAGAAGCCACTGCAGAGAGAAGCCGCAACTACAGAGTAGCCCCACTCGCTGCAACTGGAGAAAAGCCCTTGCAGCAACAGTGACCCAGCAGAGACAAAAATAAAATTAATACATAAACAATTAAAAATTGATTAAAAACATTATATTTTTTTTAAAAAAGGAGAAGAGCTAACCTACAGGCTTAAAAACAGCATAGTGACAAGTTAGTCACCTTCCCACTCGTGGTTCCCAGGCTTCGCTTTTCCACTCCAGGAGTTAAAAAAAATTATAGCTGGAGCCATTCCTTTTTTTTTTTTAATATTGTGACTTCCACCTGAAGTGCTATATAGAAAGCATATCACTACTACAAGATGTTGTGAATATTCAATTATGTTTTCCTTACAACTTTTATAGTTTTTTAAGATCTAGAATTTTAAATCCGTGGAATTTATTTTTACATTATGGCATAAAATTTTTGCTCTGTAGTTCACTTACATTTGAATTTTAAATTTCAAGGGAAGACAGGGCATATTTCAAGTCCAATTTCAGAATCCAAGAACATGAATTATGCAATAATAAAAAGAGAAAATTTCTCATCGGGAGGGAATACTGAGGATGACACAGAAGAACTGCTTCTGTGAGAGAAAGTGAATGTGCTCATCATCTCACCAGCGGAATCCACAACTTTTAACAAAACTGGTTGGAACAAATTTATGTAATGAAAGAGGAACCCACAGGGCCACTCCCAGCAGACTCTCCCTGTTGGATTTCTGGTATCATATTCTCCTGCAACCCCCAGAAAAGAATGAAGGAAGGGATTCTCCTCTGCCTACTAAGCTTGGGGACTTCCTCAGTTTTCCTGGGTGGAGATCCATCCTTTCTCATGGTTAGTGAAACCAGGGCCTTTGGCAAATAGCCAGTCCTGTGACCCACGATGGCAGATCTTGACTCATGAACCTTCTTTGGCTGAACCAACGCCAAATGGAAACTGGACCTTGGGAGTCACAGTCCTGGGGGAAAGTGGCGCGTTAGATGGAGTCTGGTTGGGGAAAGTCCAAAACCTGTTCCACTTTCCATTCAACAGGATCTCTGAGATCCTTTCCAACTTGAAGTTTATGATCCTCTGGGCATGTTGCATTATCACCCTCACTTATTCATTCATTCGTCAAATATTTATTAAGCACCTACTGTGTAGATACGAAGTGTTTTATAACTAACCGAAATGAAATGTATTGAAAGCTCTTCAAGAAAATAAGGCTCTCTATAAAACTCCTGTACATAATAAGACTTAAAAAAATCTTACATAACAAGATGTCCCAAGATAGGAAGATTTCAAAATAGGTTAATTCAGCTGCCAAATGACATCAGACACCAGCTTCTTTCTGCCTTTCCTCTCTTCCACTTTCAGTATGTTGGTTGAGTCCCCTCATTTTCTCAATATAGCTGAAGCAGCTCATTGTATCCTCATGTATCTAGGGGTACAGAGAGTGAGCATTAAAATGCCTTGAGCTTTCTTTTTAAAATCTAAGAAACTGTTCCTCAAGCCTTTCTCATCTTTCTCGGTATGTCTCTGTCAAATATCATAGCCAGAATGGGGACTTGTGTCCCTTCCCAAGTCAGTCACTGATAAGAGTGGAAGCTCATACCAATCCAAGCTCTTCCTTGCTGGGATAGGGTGGGACTGGGATCTAGAAGCATGAAGCCAGTCAGAAGGGTCTGGATAACTCAACAAATCCAGAGTTCTGTTAGCAAGGAAAAATGCTGTTGGGTAGACAACCAAGTGTCTGCCTCACCAATCTTTGTATTTTTTTTCTTTTGCCAATCTTAGACGCAAAATGTGATATCTCATATTTTACTTTATGTTTGCTTTTTAGTTCAGTTGGGCATTTCTTCCATATTTCTCAGTCATTTTTAATTTTTCTTTTATAATTTTCTTGTCTGTATTCATGGCCTGTTTTTCTCCTGGTATATTCATTTTTCTTATCAATTTGTAAGAGTTCTTTGTATATTATTTTTCTAGTGGGGCTGTTACTTCCTTCCCCATTTCTTTGTTCTGAATCAAGCAATCCTGAGTTCTTCTTTTCCTTCAGTCTCATATACTTTCCAAATTTACATTGTTGGGGCTGTTTCCGAAATTATTTCCTTTATAACAGACACATCCCTGGTCTGGTACAGAATAGTTTCCCACCAATATCTCATTAGTCCCCAGTCTACTGTACTCTTTTAGAATAAATGTCGCATCCTCTTTTCCTCTTCCAATTGCAGATGCCCCAGCCTCGGCTCTCTTTGGACTGTTGCCACGGCCTCACAACTGTTTTCCTCTCTCCCACTGCCTTCTTTCTCATCCATCCTGCAGTACATCCTTAAGTTTTTTTTCAGTGACAAGACACTAAGGTGTGGATGACACAGCTTTGCAGTCCTTGTGACTAAGGCTGACCTCTGGCTTGTTCAGTGACGTCTAGACTTCTGAGCCTAGCATGTAAGATGTGCTCTGTTCATTTCCAAACATCCTTTTCCACTGTTGCCTTATGCTCCTGTGCTATCAGTCTCCTGTGCCTGATCTTGCTTTCTGCCAGCTCCATTTCCTTTTCTCTCCTGTCCTTATGGTGAAAGCTCACCCATTTCTCAACACTCGCCTCAGAGCTACCACCTTAGCAAAGTCCTCCCAGATTCCTCGAGTCAGAATGATGGTCTCTTTCCTCTTTTGTGAGCCTTTTTACTGCCTGTGTCTGAGTGTTAGGATGTCTTACCTGTGTCACTCACTGTCCCATGCATGTGGGGCTCTCCACAGCCCTCATCACCTCCTAGAGTTTATGTGGAGGGATGCTCAGGGTGAGCTTGCTGAATCTGTTAGTGCTCAATAAATGCCTGACCATAACAATTCCTCTTGGTGTGCAGTTAACCTGGGGGTCAACTGATATGTGATTGCCATTTAGCGCTTGCTGGTGAAGGAGTCCTTGGGGACTAGAAAAGAAAACAATAGTCTCAAAGGCCCTTGCTGGATCATCTAACTTCAGAGAAAACTAAACAGAACTTTAGGCCCCACCCTGATGCTCCAGGCCAGTTGCATCCATCTGAGACATATCACCCCCTGTCCAGAAACCTCCCACCCCGTATACCTGCCAGGAGACTTATCACCCCCTGCCCAACTACAAATGTCATCTCAACTAAAGAATACCCAGAGCATCCCACCTGATTAATGTTTCCCTTATCGCTTCCACAAACCTCGCTATAAATATGGAGCCTCCCTGATCCCTCTCAGTGCTCAGCCTGGTCATTAGGCGGACTGTCGCCCCCTCCTTGCCTGAAGAAAGGTAACCTACTTCTGTTGAGGTTGTCGCTCCTTTTCTGCCTCGGCCCCAACTATACCTTACAGCTGGAGCAAGGCTGATGACCAGTAAATGCAAAAACACTTTTGGAACCGGAGGTGTTTTCCACAGTCTCTTTGTAGTATGGATTTTCAAGCCTCAGTTTTGATTTGTTAGCAGAAGACTCCATGATAGGACTTCAACTGATTGACCCTTTTAGCTCTTTTAAGTGAATTCAGCCTTGAAATTGCAACTACAAACAAATCTTTATAAGTCATGCCAAATTATGGGGAATGGAATCAATTGTAGAAATTTACTTTTCTAGCTCCTCTTAAGAAACTCTAAAAGATATATAACAGCCAGTAGTTATTGACAATTTGCTACACGTCATGCACTATTTTAAGTACTCTATGTACGTGAATTAATTTAATCCTTATCACACTTTTAAGAGATAGGTACAGTGATCATTTTCATCTTAGATATGGGAAACTGAGGCCAGAGAGTTTCAGTAACTTGCTTTAAGTCACAAAGCTAGTAAGTAGAGGAACCAGGATTTAAATCCAAGCTGCTGGGTTTCTGAACTTACACAGTGAAATGAACTCTGAATCATATTTTTACTGACCACAAAGGAGATAAGTAGTTATTTCAAAGCTATTCTATGTAAATTACTTTTTTAGCAACCTTAAGTTTTTTTTCAGGAACAGGGGGACAAAAAAGGAGAAGACTTGGGTGGGAAAACTTTTTGGCTACGTCTCCAGTTATAAGAATGAAAAGCTTTATTCATCTACCATCTCATATTACTCTTAGTTTTCTTGCTAGAACTCCTGATGATATGGAAGGCTCAGTTAAAGATGCAGAGAGAAGATGGGAGGTAAGTTAGAAGGAACATTACAGAAACTGCAGTTTTGTGCTGCTGTGATGAATTTTCTGTTTCGTGAAGATAAGCTTTTTGTAGATTTTAACAATTATGATATTTTAATCATTTAATGAGGATGTGCCTTCTAATTTCTCGACCAATGGCATCCTAGAATAAAAGGATTCATCCTAATGGGATAAAACTTTGTATCCTTTTTGAAAAAAGAGAAATGAATCCTTTGATTAATTTTCCTTACTGTCTGTAGAACATGTATTACGAAATGTGCTTAGCAGTGATTCTCAAAGTGTGGCCTGGGGATCCTTAGGGGTCCCTTGGACCCTTTCAAGGAGTCCATGAGGCCAAGACTATTTTCATAGTGATACTGAGATATTATGGAACTTTTTCACTCTTGTCCTCTCACAAGTGCACAGTGGAGTTTTCCAGAGGCAGCAAGTTGAATGCAGAAGCAGACCTGAAAAACTGTTGACTTTTATTAAGTCAAACATTAAAGAGATTTCCAAAATGAAAAAAAAAAGAAACACCTTTCTCATTAAGTTATTTTTGTTTTTGCTCTTTGCGACCCCGTGGACTGTAATCCATGGAATTCTCCAGGCCAGAACACTGGAGTGGGTAGCTGTTCCCTTCTCCAAGGGATCTTCCCAACCCAGGGATTGAATCCAGGTCTCCCACATTGCAGATGGATTCTTTACCAGCTGAGCTAAAAGGGAAGCCTAAGACTACTGGAGTGAGTAGCTTATCTCTTCTCCAGTGGATCTTCCCGACCCAGGAATCGAACTGGGGTCTCCTGCATTGCAGGTGGATTCTTTACCAACTGAGCTATCAGGGAAGCCCTTTTGAGAAATATTTTCATAAAAATATGTTGTTTGTGTTAACCCATTACAACGTAATGGTTTTATTACTGTTGTTTTAAGATAAATATTCTCAAATGATCAGTTTTAATTCATAATACTTTGGTCACCTGATGTGAAGAGATGACTCATTTGAAAAGACCTTGATGCTGGGAAAGATTGAGGGCAGGAGGAGAAGGGGATGACAGAGGATGAGATGGTTGGATGGCATCACCAACTCAATGAGTTTGGGTAAACTCCAGGAGTTTGTGATGGACAGGGAGGCCTGGCGTGCTGTGGACTTTTTGTCCGACAAAAAGTCGGACATGACTGAACTGAACTGAATTCATAATACAGTCCATATCAGTAGGTATGACCCAATAAGCAAAATCTCTTTAAGATTCTCAATCAATTTAGGAGTGAAAGAGGATTCTTTCTGAGACCATAAAGTGTGCAAACCATGGGTATAGACTAGAACAGATCTAAGTCATGAGTTATATTTAGGTTAGACTCTTAGATCATGATTTCATCTCTGTATGTGCTGAATATTTATTTTATGCTTGAAGCATTTATTAAATGCGTAAAAGAATTTAAATGCTTGAATTAAATTATTTATTTAATTCATTTAGCTATTCACAGATTCAGCAGCTATTTGGTGAATGCTTGCTGCGTGCTGGTGCTGTGTGTAGCATTGAGGGTACAGTGGGGAGCAAGACAGCCTCCCCTCCCTGATCTTAACCTTGATATTCATGCATGCCGCCTTCCCTTCGGTGATACCCAGGGTCTGCTCTAGTCTTAGCAGAGCCCCCAAAAGATTTATAATCTAGGGAGACAAGACGCCTGTGTGGAATGCTTAAGCAAATCAAGATGAATATAGTTATATCAGCATTAGCAGCTCTCATGATGTAGGAGTTGAGAAGGGAGAGATCAGCGTGGATTGGTGTGATAAGGAATTCTGAGACTGGACTTCACCCCAGAAGGACCGTCAGGCCTAAGAGAGCTCAGTTTGAGAGAGAGAGCCCAGGCTGGGTGGGGGGAATAAATGAGCAGATTTGAGGAGGTGAATCACTGTCACTGTCGAGCATGGTCTGCCTAATGGAAGGGTCTTATGGAGGGGAACTCCTGGGTTTTCTTGAGGTCGATGGAAACCTCCTTATGTCTTCTGAGCTGCTGGTCATGTGCTGTGGTGGGTCTCCTGGGTGTGATTACAAATCTATGCCATCGTTCAGTTCAGTTCAGTTCAGTCACTCAGTTGTGTCCGACTCTTTGCGACCCCATGAATAGCAGCGCACCAGGCCTCCCTGTCCATCACCGACTTCCAGAGCCTACCCAAACTCATGTCCATTGAGTTGGTGATGCCATCCAACCATCTCATCCTCTGTTGTCCCCTTCTCCTCCTGCCCTCAATCTTTCCCAGCATCAAGGTCTTTTCAAATGAGTCAGTTCTTTGCATGAGGTGGCCAAAGTATTGGAGTTTCAGCTTCAACATCGGTCCTTCCAGTGAACACCCAGTACTGATCTCCTTTAGGATGGACTGGTTGGATATTGTTGCAGTCCAAGGGACTCTCAAGAGTCTTCTCCAGCACCACAGTTTAAAAGCATCAATTTTTCCGTGCTCAGCTTTCTTTATAGTCCAGTTCTCACATCCGTGCATGACTACTGGAAAAACCATAGCCTTGACTAGACGGACTTTTGTTGACACAATAATGTCTCTGCTTTTTAATATGCTGTCTAGGTTGGTCATAACTTTCCTTCCAAGGAGTAAGCATCTTGTAATTTCATGGCTGCAATCCCCATCTGCAGTGATTTTGGAGCCCCGCAAAATAAAGTCAGCCACTGTTTCCACTGTTCCCCATCTATTTGCCATGAAGTGATGGGACTGGATGCCATGATCTTAGCTTTCTGAATGTTGAGCTTTAAGTCAACGTTTTCACTCTCCTCTTTCACCTTCATCAATAGACCCTTTAGTTCCTCTTCACTTTCTGCCATAATGGTGGTGTCATCTGCATATTTGAGGTTATTAATATTTCTCCCAGCAATCTTGATTCCAGCTTGTGCTTCCTCCAGCCCAGCATTTCTCATGATGTACTCTGCATATAAGTTAAATAAGCAGGGTGACAATATACAGCCTTGACATACTCCTTTTCCTATTTGGAACCAGTCTGTTGATCCATGCCCAGTTCTAACTGTTGCTTCCTGACCTGCATACAGATTTCTCAAGGGGCAGGTCAGGCGGTCTGGTATTCCCATCTCTTTCAGAATTTTTTACAACTTACTGTGATCCACACAGTCAAAGGCTTTGGCATAGTCAATAAATCAGAAGTAAATGTTTTTCTGAAACTCCTTTTGCTTTTTCGATGATCCAGCAGATGTTAGCAATTTGATCTCTGGTTCCTCTGCCTTTTCTAAAACCAGCTACTCAGGTGGACGGAACTGGAGCCTATTATCCAGAGTGAAGAAAGCCAGAAGGAAAAACAACAATACAGTATACTATTGCATATATATGGAATTTAGAAAGATGGTAACGAGAACCCTGCATGCGAGACAGCAAAAGGAACACAGATGTATAGAACAGACTCGTGGATTCTGTGGAAGAGGGCAAGGGTGGGATGATATGGGAGAATGGCATTGAAACATGTTAATTACCATATGTGAAATCAATCGCCAGCCCAGGATTGATGCTCGGGGCTGGTGCACTGAGATGTCCCAGGGGGAGGGAATCAGGAGGGAGGAGGGAGGGGGGTTCTGGAGGGGGAGCATATGTAAACCCATGGCAGTTTCATGTCATTGTATGGCAAAACCAACACAATAAAGTAAAGAAAATTAAAAAAATAATAATAAAAAAATAAAACCAGCTTGAACATCTGGAAGGTCACGGTTTACGTATTGCTGCAGCCTGGCTTGGAGAATTTTGAGATGGGTGCAATTGTGCCATCATTCAGTGTTTCCCAAACTTGCAAGACCCAAAACTTTCCCAAACAACAGAATTATCTGGAAGGACTTGTTAAGGTTACAGATTCCAGGACTTCATCCAAGATATACTAATCTGCAGAGGGGCCTCATGTTCTGTGTCTTTATCAGTCATACTAGGTGATTTTCTCTTTTTACAATTACATGCAAGTTTGGGAAATGTAACTTACCCCATTACCGGTGATTCCAGCCTTGATGGTTCACACTGGGAAACTTTAGAAGCATGCTACTGCTCAGGCCCTACCCATAGTGAACTAATCAATGAAAACAAAGTGATGAAAGTAAATGTTGACTAATAATAATTCAAATAAAATTAGGAGAGGTTTTAGTCCATAATTTTTCATCAGTTGCACTGTGTTTCCCACAGTCTAAGAATCAGTTAGGAATATCACATCTGTCTCCAATAACAGTGTTTATCTAGTTTCAAGATATTAAGAACCCAGCAGTGCAAACAGGGTGTGTTTATTGTTGAGGTGGAGGTCAGGAGTGACATCACTTGCTTTGAAGAATAATGAAAGAACATTTACTGTTGCTTCAGGCTACCAGTGTCTGTTCAGGTCACAGCAGAAGATCGAAAGCATCCACTGGAGGCCCCACAGGAAGTAATCCCCTGGCTTCACTTAACTGGAAACTTTGGGAGGAAGAGAGAAACAAAGTCACACCAAGCCCTCATTGTTCCTGAGAACTTTTTGCGTAAATGTGAAGTATGTACCACCCTATCTCACAGGAAAAACAGTTTAGTTTTACTGAGAAAATGTTTGTGTTTTTCCATTTATGAAATTGTGGACTCCAAGTTTGGGGACGTCACAGAAAATCTGTGAGAGGCCACGTGTCTCTACTACTGACTCTGTGTCTCTCTGCTCTTGCTCATTCAGCTGGAGCAGGCACCAGGAGACTGTGAACTTTGAGCTGCCTCTGGCTTCTGGTTTGCTGTGTGGCCTTGAGCAAATACCTTGCCCCCTCTGGGCCTCAGCTTCCCTGTCTGTTTGAAGAAAGATGTGCTCTATTGAGCCCTTCCAGCTGCATTTTTGGAAAAGTATAAACCTCAAGTATGACATTTCTCTGGCTTGTTTTTAGAAAAAGAATACATAGTTTATAGAGCCAAAGAGTTAAAATGCACTTAGAAAGAACTATGCTTGTAATGGGGTCCAGTGAAAGAGGATCTGTGCAGGGACTTAGAAAATAGCTTGAGTAGTCAGAAAGGCATATCTGAAATTCAGAAGAAAGGAAGTATCTGAAGCTTGACCTTCTTGATTCATCTTCCTGCTAGGTTGTATAGTCCTGAGTTTGTTCTCTATGGGATCCGTTTTTTTCATTCATAAAATAGGGTTGATAATAGTGATACCCATCTCATGAAGTTGGTCTGACAGGTAGATAAAACAATATGCTTAGTATCTCGATAAAAACTAGCTGTTTTTATAATTAAACTAGCTGCTCTGATAATTTTGGCTGCAGTGGATGTTTTCTGCTTTCTTTCCTATGTCCCTTGGTAGTGTTCCAGCTTAGTTTTGTTAATGCATCTTTATTCTTTCTACTCTATAATTACTTTGTCTTGGTTCACCTAAGGAAAGAAGAAAGGAAATGCTTTTTATGAAGTGAAGTTTTAAAGAACAAGTAATATACCTGGATGGTAAGATTCAAAGAAGGTGAAAAATTATCTGTATTTAATGGAGACAGAAACAGAGTCCAAAATTTGGAAAAGGGAACAGATCTCTGGGTGAGGGATTACTTCCTAGCACTGTGCCTTTTGATCTTCATTTCCTGAACAAGAACTCTCTATGCAAACCATTGGCATGAATCAGAGACCATCTGGGTTCTCTCAAAGGGCAGCTTCCAGAGCAGAGCAAACAGTCAAGACCTTCCTGCTCCCTTTGTGTGCCTCTCATCTTCCTGGCTCCATTCCTTGGAATGGAGTGATGATGGTGAGGAGTCCATGGCTGCAAAAGAGCTGGTCCTGAAAATCAGCTTCATATTCTCTGTGGGTCTTTGAGTGAGTTGCTTGCCCCCTCAACCTCATTCAGAATCTGTACCTTTGAATGGGCTTGTTGGAATGGATGTTAGGTTCCATGCATCAGGACTGCCTGATTTTATTAAAAATGCAATAGGTTCAAGACCTCAGGGATCCTGGTTCAGGAAAGTAGATGAGTTGAGAACCACGGCTCCTGAACCCATAAAACCCTAGATGTCCTCCATTCGTGACTCACCCTCCTAATGGAAGTGTGAGAATTCAAACAAGTGTCCTCTTGCACAGGGTTGTCATCCAGGCTGTGGTTCTGGAAGTGTGGTCTCCTGCGAGCCATGAAGGTTTGTCTGAAAGTCTCAGCCAGAATTGTGTGTGAGTCTTGCCTTCGCTTTTAGATTTGTTGTTGTTCAGTTGCTGAGTCACGTCCAACTCTTTGTGACCCCATGAACTGCAGACGCCAGCTCGAACTCATGTCCATCAAGTGAATGATGCCATCCAGCCATCTCATCCTCTGTCATCCCCTTCTCCTCCTGCCCTCAATCTTTCCCAGCATCAGGGTCTTTTCAAGTGAGTAAGCTCTTAGCACTAGGTGGCCAAAGTATTAGAGCTTCAGCATCAGACCTTCCAATGAATATTCAGGGTTGATTTCCTTTAGGATTGACTGGTTTGATCTCCTTTCTATCCAAAGGCCTCATAAGAGTCTTCTCCAACACCACAGTTCAAAAACATCTTCACCACTTAGTCTTTTTAGAAATTAGTGACATAAATTTTCATAAGTTATGATGTTTTGTATCAGTATAATTAAGGACTATTTCTTAATCTAGTATCTGAGTTTGAGTTCCCCTGAAAATAAAACCCAAGGCAAGGTTTTAGGTGAGATGTTTATATGGAAGATGACCCCAGGAAATAGAAAGAAGGAATGGGAGAAAAACCAGTAAAGGCTATATCACTGAATTAGTCACTGTTGTGGGCAGCTGGGCTTAATGCCTTGGGAACACTCTGTCAATCCATATAGTTCAGTGGTTTCTAACCAAGTAATTTTCCTCAGTGGCATTTGGCAACGTATGGAGATGTTTATGGATGTCACAACTGGGGAGGGCTGCTGGGATCCAGGTTGCTGCTAAATATCCTACAATACACAGACCAACCCCGACAGCAAGGAATTGTTCAGCCCAAAATGTCAACGGTGCTGATGTTGAGAAACCTGTCTCAGAACTTCCTCTTATGGATAATGACATCTACCCATCAACCCTCACCGCCTCTGGATGAAGGCTGCCTCTGGGAGTGTGAACATCCTCACACCAGCAAGCTGTCCTTGAATTAAGGCTGAGCAGGTTTCCATGGTTTTGGGGAAGTTCCTGAGGCAGAAAAGTATAAGGTGGCCTGACGGGTGCTAAAATCAGGCCAAAGTCAAAGGGGATGTGACTAAATATAATTTTCCTAGCTGAGTTTTGGGGCTGTGGAAAATATGGTACAACTGACAAAAAAATGTAGACTTTAAAACTACCATAATTTAATTTGACCATGAAAATGGCTGAAGGCTGGAAATCTGATATATTACAGAGTCACTGTATGGTGAAGTGGGTAAAAGCATGGTGTCTGGGGCGAGACTGACTGCATTCAGATTCTGCCTCCAACAGTTTTTAGCTTTGTGGCCTTGAATAAATTAGTTAACGTCTCTGTCCGTCAATTTTCTCATCTAGAAAATAGGCTTAATAATGACTCCCCCCATAAGGTTATTATGGGGATTACCTTTTATTTTACATATATAGATGTAACATATGTATTTAATGTAGCATTTGAACAGTACCTGGCATTTGATGAGCTGACTGACTGACCAGCTATTAGCATCATCCCAGGGCTTGGGTTCTCGACTTGAGGAATTACAGCTTTAATCTAGCTTGGCCCTTTTCCACTGGTCATTGGCACAAGTCTTTCAATTCAATTGAAAAATGTTTATTGAGTGGGCTCTTATTATAAGCCAGGTTCTGTGGTAGGCTCTTAGCCAGTCTCTGAGTAATAAGCTAGGAATTTCTCTCTTCCCTCCTCTACTCTGTTTATGTACTACCATTCCGGTCTACACTGTATGGGGTCGAAAAGGGCAGCTAACACACACATCCCTTTCTTTGGTTTCATGAAGTGTGTGTGGAGAGTAAAGACTGCAGGACTTAGAGAAATGAACTCCATTCAGTTCTGGACTCCACTTCAACATTCGCTGGGTATGGGTTTGGGAAATCACTTTGCTTCTCATTGTGACATTTGTAAGTGAATTTTAAGCCACTTCTGCCTCACTGTGAGACTGAAATGACATGGTATAAGGAAAGCTATTGGAAGAATTTCTAAATGTGCCAGTAGTTTATTGTTTCACTTGAATGTCCACCCTTCACCATTCTGTGTGGGACTGTGAAACTGTGAAACAGATTTCTGGGCCTTAGCGCTGTGATTCTTGAGAATATCTTGAGGGATACCAAGGGACTCCTTAATCAAAAATATTTTTTTCTAGTCAGTTTTGATGATCAGCCAAATTTGAGAATCATTATACTGTGAATGCCATGGAGCAGAGATGATGTCTTTTATTTTTTTAAAGTTTATTTCTTTATTTTTGGCCGGGCTGGGTCTTTGTTGCTGCTCGGGCTTTTGTCCAATTGCAGTGAGTGGGCACTACTCTCTAGCTGCAATGCACGGGCTTCTTACTATGGCAGCATCTCTGCTGTGGGGCACAAGCTCTAGTGCATGTGGGCTCAGTAATTGCCACTCCCCGGCTCTGGGCACAGGCTCAGCAGTTGTGGTGCCCTGGCTTAGCTGCTCCACAGCACGTGGGACCTTCTGGACCAGGGATCAGAGCCATGTCTCCTCCACTGACAGGCAGATTCTTATCTGCTGCATCATCAGGGAAGCCCCAGGAATGATGTCTTATTCAACTTTGTGTTCCCACTGCCTGACAAAGTTCTTCGTATACAGTATCGTCAATGACTTTTTTGAATGAACAAAAGGCTAAACCTCTCTATACTTAAGAAAAAAGAAGAAAGATGCAGCACTCCAGAAGTCACCCTGTTTCCCCCATCTGCATGTTTGCTGACCCACATTCTTTCCACTAAATTAGTTTCTGAAGCACCTGAGCTAACTTACACCTGGGACTATAATACTTGAGCAGCTTGCACTGTATGTTCAGATTCACCATGAGTGACAATGTCTCTCTATGTCAAAGGTAGTTGTGAAGATTAAGCATATAGTAGATAAGAAAGTGATTTTTCAGGCTACAGTGTGCTATAGGGAATTAATGTTATTAAGAAGAATACGCTAAAGAGCTTCGTGGTTCTCCAAAGCTCAATAGATACGGTGGCTCTGGAGGAGAGACAATTCTTCAATCGGAGTCTGTAAGCCCACAGATTCACTACTGAGCTTACTAAAGCTATTTAGAGACTAGATGTAAAATGAAGCAGCATAGAGAGTTGAAAGTGTCAGACTGGGCAGAGGTATACAGGCCAAGGAAACCCCAAAGAATCCAGAGAGATCTCAGTGTTAATGTCAGGAAATTAGAACTCAGGGCAAAAGATGCTAACCAGGTCAAAAAAGAACCTTTTATAATGATGGAGTATGTGAATTCCACTCTGTAATGGAATATACGCATCAGTAAACATAGTACTAAAATATAGAAAGTGAAATCATCAGAAAACATCAATATAAACAGCAAGAGCAAAAACCCTGATGGAATCAAATTTGTAGTGGGAATATTTGTTATCCTTTGGCAGATACAAGAGTAAAGAAAAAGAAGGCATGAAGGCAATCTAAAAGCTATTTCTAGTAGAAATACATTGAGACCTACAAACAAAGAATAAACCTTTTTTTAAAAGCACCTATGGAACAAAATTTTACCATATTCTAAGCCTAAAAATACTCTAATAATTTCTTTAAAAAACAAATAATATTGACCTAAGCTATCCAATATGTTAACCACAATTCACATCTGGCCATTGAACACCTGAAATGTGGCTTCCCCGGTGACTCAGATGGTAAAGAATACACCTGCAATGCAGGAGACCTGGGTTCAGTCCCTGGGTCAGGAAGATCTTATGAAGAAGGGAATGGCTACACATTCCAGTATTCATGCCTGGAGAAATCTATGGACAGAGGAGCCTTGCAGGCTACAGTTCATGGGGTCACAAAGAGTCAGACACGACTGACTGAGCTACTAATAGCAACCTGAAAAAAAAAAATCCAATATGGCAGCCACAGTTCACATCTGGCCACTGAGCACCTGAAATGTGGCTAGTTTTAATGGAGATGGGATGTGAGTATAAAACACACATCAGATTTCAATGACTTAGTGCTAAAAAAAGTGTTAAATATATCATTAAAATTTTTATATTGAATAATATTCAAGTGGTAATGCTTTATATATTGAGTTAAATAGAAATATTATTAAAATTATTTTACCTGTTTCTTTTTACCTTTTCTAGTGTCAATACTAGAATATTTTAAATGATATATGTGACTCACATTTGTGGCTTGCATTATATTTTTATTGGTTAACACTTGTATAGGCCATGTTTATTTTCCATAATGTGATAAAGGACAAAACCTAAAGTGCAATAATAGTTTAAAAACCCAAACCACTTAGAAATTGAAAAAAAAAGAAGTACAAATTATAAACTCCCATTTAAAAATCTTTCTGCCTTCAACGAAAATTTTAAAAAATACCAAAAACCTTTTTGGGCCAAACTGACAATGTCAGAACATTTCATGAAGTAAATTTGGAGCATAAACATAATTTATATAAAAATATATGGGATTTACCCAAAAGAAAATTAGGAGCCCTAAATATTTTCATTACTAAATAAGCAAAAGTGGAAATAAATGAAAAATGTTCAACAGTCAACTCAAAAAATCAGGAAAATGCAGCTACATTCTCCAGGGGTCCTGTGGTTCAGATAAAGAAGACTGCCAGTGTACAGTGCTTGTCCGGTGGTTCTCAATATTGAGTGTCTCCTGTGAGTCAAACAGCAGGGGCTCACCTACATTATCTCAAATCCTTTCAAACACACTGCAAGATTGGCATAATTATACCCATTTTTTCAGGTGATTAGACAGACTTAGCTAGGTTAAGCGTCTTTTTCAAGGACTCAAAACAGTAGATAGTTGTGATTGGAGTTCTGGCTCTAATGCCCACACTGTTTCCACTTCTGATTTCACAGAATGTGCATCTGCATGGTTTCGAGTCCACGAGTTATGGGATAGGAATTTAGATGTGAGAGAATTGAAAAGTCCAAACCATTGATTCACTTTTATTTGGTTGGTATCCCTTGGTTTAGGTTTAGCAACTTCAATTTCCTCCTTTATCAGGCAAGGAAACAAAAATGGGTCATTGTTGAAACAGGATAGAAAACTCGGAAATATGCCCATGCACCTACAGTCAATTAATCTATAACAGAGGAGGCAAGACTACACAGTGTTGGAAAGACAGTCCCTTCAACAAATGGTGCTGGGAAAATGGACAACCATATGTAAAATAATGAAATTAGATCATCCTTTAACTCCAACCACAAAAATAAGCTCCAAATGGATTAAAGACCTAAGCATGAGACCAGACATTATAAAACTCCTAGAGGAAAGCATAGGTAGAACACTCTGACATAAATCACAGCAACATCTTTTCTGATACATGTCCCAGAGTAATGGGGAAAAAAACCGAAAAGCAAAAATAAACCAATAAGACCTACTTAAACTCAACTCAAAAGCTTTTGCATAGCAAAGGAAACAAAAAGCAAACCAAAAAGACAAGCCACAGATTAGGAGAAAATATTTGCAAATCATGTGACCAATAAGGGATTAGTCTCTAAAATTTACAAACAGCTTATGATGCTTAACAGCATCAAAAAAGAAAAAAAAAAGAAATCCCACTCAAAAAATAGAAGAACTGAATAGACATTTCTCCAAAGAGGACATACAGATGGGCAAGAAGCACATGAAAAGATGTTCAGCATTGCTACTTATTAGAGAAGTGCAAATCAAAACTACAGTGAGATATCACCTCACGTTGGTCAGCGTAGCTATCATCAAAAAATCCACAAACAACAAATGCCAGAGAATTGTGGCGAGAAGGGAACCCTCCTGCAGTGTTGGTGGGAATGTAAATTGGTACAGCCAGCATGGAGAACAACATGGAAGTTCCTTAAAAAACTAAAAACAGAGCTACCATTATAGCCCTGCAGTCTTAGTCCTGGGCACGGATCTGGAGACAAACATGGTCCACAAGAATACATGCACCCCAGTGTTCGCTGCAGCACTGTGGACAGTGGCCAAGACGCAGAAGCAGCCTGATGCCCGTTAACAGAGCAGCGGGTAAAGAAGATGTGGCACATACACAACGGAGTACTACTCGGCCGTTAAGCAGAACGAAATGGTGCCATTTGCAGCAACACGGGTGGGCCTAGAGAGAGTCACGCTGAGCGGAGTAAGTCGGCCGGAGGAGAAACATGATGTGGCATTCCTTATATGCTGAATCTATAAAGAGACGGTACAAACGAACTTACTTTCAAAACAGAAAGAGACTCACAGACCTAGAAAACCAACTGATGGCTCCCTGGGGGAGGGGAAAGGATAGGGAATCTGGGAATGTCATGGACACACTGCCACCTTCCAAATGGATGACCAGCAAGGACCTATTGTATAGCACGTGGAGCTCTCTCTACTCAGTATTACGTGCCAGCCTGGATGAGAGGACGGTTTGGAGAAGAAGGGGTGCCTGTACATGTATGGCTGAGTCCCTTCGCTTTCACCTGAAACTACCACAGCATTGTTAATTTGGCTGTACCAAAACAAGAGGTTAAAGTTTGAAACAAATAGACCACTGCTTAGGGTCCTTTTTGGAAGGTAGCAATGAAGGGCGCCTTGGGCCAGGTCAGCTTTCAAGGTACATGCTGGTACGACGCGCCTCCCAGAAAAGGTCCCTTCTCTCCATCGTGGTAGCATGCAGTCACGCGTGTGGGTCTCTCCTGACGTGTATTCTGTTAAGAATACCCTGGAGTCTGAGTTGTCTGTGCAAGGACTGCTCTAACTTTGGACATGACTTTGGACACTTTTCACCTGGAGTTTCAGTGGCTGAAAAATAGACGTCACCAGAATTTATTCTCTAATTTGTTTTAAAAGAAAGGGGGAGTGGGAATCATAAAAAAAAAATCAAGAATTAATCCATTTCTTGGAGCATTCTAAAACTTGAATTCCTTTCAACATAGACTTTTCAGGCTTCTACCATGGGCCAGAACCAGGGCCAGATTTGCGACCAACAGAATGCTAACCTTGGGAGGAGCCAGAGGAGCCTGGGGTGGTGTGTTAGTTTTCCATTTGTAAGAACAGAGACCGTCCCGCGTCAGCTCAACATATGTTCAGTGTTGGAGAACTACTTGAATAAACAACCCAAATTGCAGGGAGCTCAGGAGATACCTCAACCTGCCATAAGGATGCGTGTAAGAGTAAGAAGAGACTAACCTTCTGCATCTTCCCAGCCACACAGCTTGACCCCCAAAGACTGGCTGATCCTGGGGGCACCAGTAGGCCCAGGGCTTCCCCAAACACTGCCAAATACTACCACAGTTTCAGCTACCAGCACCGAATCTCTCTTTAATAGTAGTCATGCCTTTAAGGGTCAAGCCCTATGCCAGACTCCTTCCAACTATGATGAGTTTTCCTTTTTTTCCATGTTGCCTACTACTTCTTGGCTGTTATTTTGCCTCCCTTTACATGTGTGCTCTGGCTTCCTCCCAACTCTGTTAATAATTTCTTGGCTTGCCCTACCTGGATTACAAATGGTCCTAGAATTCCCCATAGGTCCACTTCATTGATTTATTTAACCAGTGTTTTTGGTTTCCACTTATGTGCCAATATGGAATTATGCTCTGGAGATTCCAAATTTAATGACAGAGTGGTAGACCCGAAAGTGTTTGTGTGTGTGTGTGTGTGTGTGTGTGTGTGTGTGTTGGGTCTGGAGTGTACTAGACCAATATACCTACAAGATAGAAGTTTTACTTCAAGAAGGTCCTTTTTCATGGATGGAGAATGCATCAGGGTTGGGGAAGAGGCAGCAAGAAAGTGATGAGAACAGAAGGGACAGATTCCAATAATCCAGGTAAGTACAGTAGCTTGGATTATAGTACTGAGAGTAGAAATGAAGAAAAGAGAAAAAACGTGAGAGTGTGTTATTGGTTGCTTGCATGTTGGACACCAGTGAAAGGGTGATTTCTGGTTTGAGCCATCGAGTTGATGGGATGACACTTTTTGAGGAGGTCTAGAGAGCAGGAGGAAGGGAGGAGAATAGAAGATGTTAAAAAACTTTAGACAATTTATATTTAAGATATCAGGGAAAATTAATTTTGAATTTGGAAAGGTGGATCTCAGAGGAGCTGAGTAGAAATATAAATTTGGTAGTTCTGACATATAGATGGAACTTCTTTTGTTATTCAGTTGAGCTGAGTTGCATCTGACTCTTTGTGACCCAATGGACTGCAGCATGCTATGTTTCCCTGTACTTCACTCTTGCCGCAGGTTTGCTCAAACTCATGTCCTTTGAGTTGGTGATGCCATCCAACCGTCTCATCCTCTGTTGCCCCCTTCTCCCTCAGCCCTCAATCTTTCCCAACATCGGTCTTTTCCAGAGTCAGCTGTTTGCATCAGGTGCCCAAACTATTGGATCTTCAGCTTTAGCATCAGTCCTTCCAGTGAATATTCAGGGTTGATTTCCTTTAGGATTGACCGACTTGATCTCCTTGCTGTCCAATGGACTCTCAAGAGTCTTCTCCAACACCACAACTTGAAAACATTGTGTCTGTAACTCTTAGCAAATTTGGTCTTGAGTGGAGGATAGAAGATAGTACAGACACTACAGTGATCAAACTTTGGCTTTCTGATGAGGGCAGGCATTCGAGCATTTTTGCCACTTGATGGGAATGGTCTAATAGAGAGGGACAGAGTCTGGCATATTCCATAAAGGGTATAAAAAGGGAAGTGAGGTCCTTCAGAAAGCTAGGATGTATCAGTGGGATAGAATTCAAAGCCCAAGAGGAGGGGCAGGCCTTTCTGTTGGGCCTGAGCACACTTCCTCTATCACGGTAGGTTAAAATAAGGAGAAAAATGATTACAAATACCTAAGGCTTGAGCATGAGTGGTGATAAGCTGGGGGAATTTGCTTCTGGTAACTTGTATTTTTCTCAATTATGAGGCAAGATCATCAGATGCAACTGTGGGTGGAGGAGGACTTGTGGGAGGTGTAGGAGAGAGGTCATTCATCTCGGCGAGTGGAAAAGTGAGCTCACGAGAGAAAGATGGTCGGCTCTCTACTCTCTCCGTTCATCCTACCTTCTCCTTCCCCCATTGTGTCCACATGTCCATTCTCTGTGTCTGGCATCTATATTCCTGTCCTGCAAATAGGTTCATCAGTACCATTTTTCTAGATTCTCTATGGCACATGGAGTAGGGGGAAGAGAGGGTAGGATGAACTGAGAGAATCAGTTCAGTTCAGTTCAGTCACTCAGTTGTGTCCAGCTCTTTGTGACTCCAAGGACTGCAGCACGCCAGGCTTCCTTGTCCCTCACCAACTGCCCGAGCTTGCTCAAACTCATGTCCATCGAGTCAATGATGCCATCCAACCATCTCATCCTGTTGACTCCTTTTCCTCCCACCTTCAGTCTTTCTCAGAATCAGAATCTTTTCCAGTGAGTCAGTTCTTCACATCAGGTGGCCAAAGTATTGGAGTTTCAAATTCAGCATCAGTCCTTCCACTGAATATTCAGGACTGATTTCCCTTAGGATGGACTGGTTGGATCTCCTTTCAGTCCAAGGGACTCTCAAGAGTCTTCTCCAACACCACATTCAAAAGCATCAATTCTTCAGTGCTCAGCTTTCTTTATAGTCCAACTCTCACATCCATACATGATCACTGGAAAAACCATAGCCTTGACTAGATGGAACTTTGTTGACAAAGTAATGTCTCTGCTTTTCAATATGCTGTCTAGGTTGGTAATAACTTTTCTTCCAAGGAGCAAGTGTCTTTTAATTTCATGGCTGCAGTCACCATCTGCAGTGATTTTGGAGCCCCCCAAAATAAAGTCAGCCACTGTTTCCATTGTTTCCCCATCTATTTGCCATGAAGTGATGGGACCAGATGCCATGATATTAGTTTTCTGAATGTTAAGTTTTAAGCCAACTTTTCCACTCTCCTCTTTCACTTTCATCAAGAGACTCTTCAGTTCTTCTTCGCTTTCTGCCATAAGGGTGATGTCATCTGCATATCTGAGGTTATTGATATTTCTCCCGCAATCTTGATTCCAGCTTGTGCTTTATCCAGCCCAGTATTTCACATGATGTACTCTGCATATAAGTTAAATAAGCAGGGTGACAATATACAACCTTGGAATACTTCTTTCTCCATTTGGAACTAGTCTGTTGTTCCTTGTCCAGTTCTAACTGTTGCTTCTTGACCTGATACAGATTTCTCAGAAGGCAGGTCAGGTGGTCTGGGATTCCCACCTCTTGAAGAATTTTCCACAGTTTATTGTGATCCACACAGTCAAAGGCTTTGGCATAGTCAATAAAGCAGAAGTAGATGTTTTTCTGGAACTCCCTTGCTTTTACAGTGATCCGACAGATGTTGACAATTTGATTTCTGGTTCCTCTGACTTTTCTAAATTCAGCTAGAACATCCGGAAGTTCACAGTTCACATATTGCTGAAGCCTGGCTTGGAGAATTTTGAGCATTACTTTGCTGGTATGTGAGATGAGTGCAATTGTGCAGTAGTTTGAGCATTCTTTGGCATTGCCTTTCTTTGGGATTGGAATGAAAACTGACCTTTTCCAGTCCTGTGGCCACTGCTGAGTTTTCCAAATTTGCTGGCATATTGAGCACAGCACTTTCATAGCATCACCTTTTAGGATCTGAAATAGCTCAACTGGAATTCCATCACTTCTACCAGCTTTGTTTGCAGTTATGCTTCCTAAGGCCCCCTTGACTTTGCATTTTAGAATGCGTGGTTCTAGGTGAGTGATCACACCATTGTGGTTATCTGGGTCATGAGGATCTTTTTTTGTACAGTTCTTATATGTATTCTTGCCACCTCTTCTTAATATATTCTGCATTGTACAAAGTTTTAAACAAACCTTAATTCAACCATGCCCCACACGGGCCTTCAAAGGCATCTTTGCTTTTGCATGCGTTCCTTTCCTGATCTTGCTAGGCTCTGCAGCATTCATTAACCAGCCTCTGAGCGACTGTGTGGATCACAATAAACTGTGGAAAATTCTTCAAGAGGTGGGAATCCCAGACCACCTGACTTGCCTTCTGAGAAATCTGTATCAGGTCAAGAAGCAACAGTTAGAACTGGACAAGGAACAACAGACTAGTTCCAAATGGAGAAAGGAGTATTCCAAGGTTGTATATTGTCACCCTGCTTATTTAACTGAGACTTTCTCTGTTGTGTCGCCTCAGCTGTCATTCCACCATCCCACACTTCTCACCGATCAAGATTCTAGTGACATCGCAAGCCTGTTGCTGTTCTCTTCTGCCACTTCCCTCATCCTGTGGGTTTATACTTTATATCTCTCTTACTCTCATTTTGGGCTCCCCTTGTGGCTCAGCTGGTAAAGAATCTGCCTGCAATGTGGGAGACCTGGGTTCAATCCCTGGGTTGGAAAGATCCCCTGGAGAAGGGAAAGACTACCCACTCCAGTATTCCGGCCTGGCAGATTCTCAAAGAGTTGGACGCAACTGAGTGACTTTCATTCACTGAGAGGATAGCACTGTTACACAACACCAGGATGTGTAAAATGGATAGCTACTGGGAAGCTGCTGTCTAGTATCAGGAGCTCAGCTTGGTCTTCTGTGACGACCTAGATGGGTGGATGGGGAGGCAGGGAGGGAGGCTGGGGCCAACAAAAGAGAGAAGAGAGGGCTGGTGTGTGCAGGCAAGGATGAAGGAGAGGGTTATGGGGAGGAAGTTGAGGGCATTTTCTAGGAATTAATTAAAATGAAACCCAGGAAATCTAGGATGGCCAAGAAGGGAAATAAAGTCAGAGGAGACTAAGTGATGAACATGGTGAGGATTGAAGGATTAGGTCAAAGAATTGTTTGGGGGTGTGTGTGGGGGAGGGTGTTCAGGAGGCTGTGATTTGAAGCGATGGGAGGTGTGTTGAGAGTATGGGGTGTTTCAGGTGATATTTCATGGATGGTACCTGGTTTTTGTTGGAGATCCAGGATGTAGCTGAGAATGGGTAGCTGAGATAGAGTGCAAGGAAAGGTGAGGGACCTGAGTCCAGTGAACATGATGCAGACCCTGGGGTGAAGAGGAAAACTGAGCCAGGAGCTCAGGTCGTTCAGGACTAAGTGGTCAGGAGATCAGTAGTTTGTAGCTACAAGGGAAAGGTGTGAGCTCCCAAGAGCCTGAGTGTTTTATAAGAATAAGGGGGAAGAAGGGTGTGGGAGAAGAAATGAGGAATGAGCAGGACACTCACCCCATCGCAGGACTCAGATGGCATGGGCTGTAGGAGAACAACATGTCTCTGCTGTGAGGGCCACGGGAGGAATGGTGTCTCAGAGAACAGCCAGGTTTCAACAAAAACACAAAGATCTAAAGGACTCACCAAGAAAAGCTGATAGTTTATAGATGTTTGCTGACCCCACAGTAGGATTGCCAGGGGGTAACAGTGGAAGGGTTTGTTGGGGAGGAATCGGGTTAAATTAGGGGGTATGGAGAGCACACAGAGGTCTGCACCTGTTTGCTCCGCATTGTCTCTGTAGATCCCAGTCTGCACGCCAGGTTCACTCACAGGTGCGCGACCGGGGTAACCTGTCCCGGGTCAAACCGTCTGAAGTCAGGTCGTACAGACGTGGCTGCAGAGTGCAGCTTCTTGTGCTGAGAAGCTACCGACTTTTCTCCGCAAAGGCTGGTAGGACAGGGCAGATGCTCTGAGGGCAGTGAATCCCCGTCCAAAACCCTAACCAATCCCAACCCCTTTTCAGACCGTAGTCTTCTCAACAGCATGGTTAGTAACTTATTTTTAAACATGTTAAATTAATACAATAATATTTCTAGAGTCCAGTTCATATTAGTGTTGGCAGTTTCCATCATAGACATGTAGTTATTTTTAAATGCCAAATAAAATGTCAGTGAAATGTCATCTAAACCCCTTTAGATCAGCCAAAATATATAAGATTGGTCCATGATGGTGCAAGTCTAAGAGGTGGGCACCACTATATGATGTTGGGGACATAACGAACTAGTTCAAAGCTTAGAGGTGACAATTTATGATATATGTTAAAATCTTAAATGTTCATATCCGATGACACTAAATTTACTTCTAGGATTCTAATTTATACAAATTTCTCACTGTATCTTAGGCACACAAACATGCATTTTTTAGGGGTGTTGATTGTAATACTGTTGAAACAGCAACTAATTTCAATCTGTTTATCAGTGGAGAAATGGTTTGAAAATTACCTCTTTATGTAATATTAGACAGTCATTTAAAAGATCGAAGAAAAATAACAACAAAGACAGATCTGGAATGTAAATTGATATAGCAACGATGGAAGATGGAATGAAGATTCCTTAAAAAACTGGGATTAAAACCACCATATGACCCAAGAGTCCCATTCCTAGGAATATACCCTGAGGATACCAAAATTGAAAAAGACACATGTATCCCAATGTACATTGCAGCACTCTTTACAATCTAGAACATGGAAGCAACCTAGATGTCCATTGACAGATGAATGGATAAAGAAGTGGTACATATACACAATGAAATATTCAGTTCAGTTCAGTCGCTCAGTCGTGTCTGACTCTTTGCGACCCCATAAATTGCAGCACGGCAATTCCCTGTCCATCACCAACTCCCGGAGTCCACCCAAACCCATGTCCATCGAGTTGGTAATGCCATCCATCCATCTCATCCTCTGTCGTCCCCTTCTCCTCCTGCCCTCAATCATTCCCAGCATTAGGCTCTTTTCTAATGAGTCAACTTTTCGCATGAGGTGGCCAAAGTATTGGAGTTTCAGCTTCAACATCAGTCCTCCATGAACACCCAGGTCTGATCTCTGTTAGGATGGACTGGTTGGATCTCCTTGCAGTTCAAAGGATCCTCAGGAGTCTTCTCCAACACCACAGATCAAAACCATCAATTCTTCAGTGCTCAGCTTTCTTCACAGTCCAATTCTCACATCCATACATGACTACTGGACAAACCGTAGCCTTGACTAGACGGACCTTTGTTGGCAAAGTAGTGTGTCTGGTTTTTAATATGCTGTCTAGGTTGGTCATAACTTTCCTTCCAAGGATTAAGCGTCTTTGATTTCATGGCTGCAATCACCAGCTGCAGTGATTTTGGAGCCCTCCAAAATAAAGTCTGACACTGTTTCCCCATTTATTTGCCATGAAGTGATGGGACTGGATGCCATGATCTTATTTTTCTGAATGTTGAACTTTAAGCCAACCCTCTCACCTCTTTCATCCTCATCAAGAGGCTTTTTAGTTCCCCTTCACTTTATGCCATAAGGATGGTGTCATCTGCATATCTGAGGTGATTGATATTTCTCCCAGAAATCTTGATTCCAGCTTGTGCTTCCTCCAGCCCAGCGTTTCTCATGATGTACTCTGCATATAAGTTAAATAAGCAGGGTGACAATATACAGCCTTGACGTACTCCTTTTCCTATTTGGAACCAGTCTGTTGTTCCATGTCCAGTTCTAACTGTTGCTTCCTGACCTGCATACAGGTTTCTCAAGAGACAAGTCAGGTGGTCTGGTATTCCCATCTCTTTAAGAATTTTCCACAGTTTATTGTGATCCACACAGTCAAAGGCTTTGGCATAGTCAATAAAGCAGAAGTAGATATTTTTCTGGAACTCTCTTGCTATTTCGATGATCCAGCTGATGTTTGAAATTTAATCTCTGGTTCCTCTGCCTTTTCTAAAACCAGCTAGAACATCTGGAAATTCATAGTTCACATATTGCTGAAGCCTTGCTTGGAGAATTTTGAACATTACTTTACTAGCGTGTGAGATGAGTGCAATTGTGCAGTAGTTTGAGCATTCTTTGGCATTGCTTTTCTTTGGGATTGGAATGCAAACTGACCTTTTCCAGTCCTGTGGCCACTGCTGAGTTTTCCAAATTTGCTGGCATATTGAGCTCAGCACTTTCACAGCATCATCGTTTAGGACTTGAAATAGCTCAACTGGAATGCCGTCACCTCCACTAGCTTTGTTCATAGTGATGCTTTCTAACGCCCACTTGACTTCACATTCCAGGATGTCTGGCTCTAGGTGAGTGATCACACAATTGTGATTATCTGAGTCATGGAGATCTTTTTTGTACAGCTCTTCTGTGTATTCTTGCCACCTCTTTTTAATATCTTCTGCTTCTGTTAAGCCCATACCATTTCTGTCCTTTATCAAGCCCATCTTTGCATGAAATGTTCCCTTGGTATCTCTAATTTTCTTGAAATTACTCAGCCATAAAAAGGAACACATTTGAGTCAGTTCTAATGAGGTGGATGAACACAGAGCCTATTATACAGAGTGAAGTAAGTCAGAAAGAGAAAGATAAATACCATATTCTAACTCATATATACGGAATCTAGGAAAATGGTACTGAAGAATTTGTTTACAGGGCAACAGTGGAGAAACAGACATAGAGAATAGACTCGTGGACATGGGGAGAGGGGAGGAGAGGGTGAGATGTATGGAAAGAGTAACATGGAAACTCACATTACCATATGTAAAATAGACAACGGGAATTTGCTGTATGGCTCAGAAAACTCATACAGGGGCTCTGCATCAATCTATACAGGTGGGATGGGGAGGAAGATGGGAGGGAGGTTCAAAATGGAGGGGTATATGTATACCTATGGCTGATTCATGTCGACATTTGACAGAAAACAGCAAAATTCTGTAAAGCAATTATCCTTCAATAAAAAAGTAATTAAAAAGATAAGTGTAAAATTAAAAAAAATACAAAGGCAGTGACTTGAGCAAAGGCTGTTTTTGGTGTATTATTAAAGAAAAATGTAAATTGCAGACCTATGTATATATATAGCATGATTTCACTTTTTGTAAAAGAAAATATATGTGTGTCTGTATCACATGTGTGTTTGTGTTTATTTCACCAACACTAATAAGGCTTACATTTTTTTGTATTTTCAAATCTCTAAAATCAAGATGTGTCTTATAATGTGTGGTGTGTTACAGCTTCACAATAGTATTTTTTTTTTCTGTCTTTCTTGGTGGTACAGAAATTAATGGTGCATTTTACGATCAACAGAGACCTAGGCACGACAAAATATGGTAGATGAATAGATGAATAGAGAGAAGGAAAGATAAAAATGTATAAGCGTAGGAAAAAAGATACACATCAAATAGTTACTGGAGGTTATCTTTAGGGAGAATTTAAATAGCAGCAAGTGGGTGTTTTTCCTCTTTCTTCTTTAAAATATTTATAAATTTAAATTTCCAAATGATTAAAAATGCCCAGATCTTAAGTAAATGAAGTAAACAGTTTAATGAGTTTTTAGGGATGTATATAACCTGTGTAACCATCACTCAGAACACCATCATAAATGTTTAACTTCTATCCACAGGTGGGTTTGGCTGTTCTGAACTTTATATATTTGACCAGCCCAATAAATATAATGATGTGTGAATGTATTACATTCATCCAGTGCAATGAAATGGAATGGATTCTTTTGCATCTGTCTTCTTGTGCTTAATAAAATGTGTGAGATGCATTCATATTGCTGTACATGGCAGCAGCTTCCCCCCCCACACCATTTTTTTGCTGCTTAAGTACATTGTATGAATATATCACTATTTATTTATCCATTCCTCTGTTGGTGGACATCTGAATTCCTTTCATTTTGGGACTTCTGAACAAAGGTGCTGCATTCTTCTCCCTGTCTTTCTGTAGACGATGACCTCAGTTCTCTTAAGAGTAGGGCTGTGAGTGTAATGGTTCAGCCATAGGACAAACACAGGCTAGGCTTTAGTAGGTGTTGCTGAACAGTTTTCCCAAGTGCTTGTACCCGTTTCACTTCTCCTAGCAATTTATGAGATTTCCAGTTGAGTTGCACCCTCACTGACACCGAATAACGTCAGTCTTCTTAATTTTAGCAATTCTGATGCATGTGGTATCTCCTTGTGGTTTTAATTTTCATATCCCTGACCACTAATGATACAAAACACCTTCTCATATCCTTATTGGTGGTTTGGATTTTCTCTTCTTTTGAAGTTCTGTTCAATTCTTTTGCATATTTAAAAGTTAGATTGATTTGTCTTTTCAGTTGGTTTATAGGAGTTTTATGTATTGTGGATGTGGATTCTTCGTCGTATATATGTAGCAACACATGAAAGTGAAAGTCACTCAGTCATGTCCGAGACTTTGCCACCCCGTGGGCTCTACAGTCCATGGAATTCTCCAGACCAGAATACTGGAGTGGGTAGCTGTTCCCTTCTCCAGGGGATCTTCCCACCCCAGGGATCGAACCCATATGTAGCAAACATCTTCCCAAATATATGTGGCATTTCTGTTCACTTTTATAATGTTGAGTTTTGATGAAAAGAAGTTCCTAATTTAAATAAACACCAATATATCAATCTTTTATGGTTGTGTCTTTCATATCTTATATAAGATGTTTTTGCCTACCTCAAAACCATGAGAATATTCTGTATTTTACTGCAGAAGTTTAATGTTTTATTATTTACATCTAGCGTCATGGCCCATCTCAAATAAATTTTTATGTACGGTACAAGGCAGGGGGTAAAACATTCATTTTTAATGCCATTGTCTCAGAATCGTTTATTAAAAAGAACTTTGTTTCTCCACTGAGCCTTTTGTCACAGTTCAAATGACCGTGTAGATCTATTGCTAGACCCTCCTTCTTTGATTACCTTAACCTTATAGCAAATTGAAGTCTGATAGTGTATGTCTTCCAACATGCTCATTTTCTCTAAGACTGTCTTGTCTATTCTAGGCTCTTTGCATTTCCAAATAAATTTCACAGTTTGCTAATTTCCAAACATAAAATACCTCCAGGCATCTTAATGAGGGTAAAATTTATTCTTATAGGTCCATTTGAGGAGAAATTGCATCATAATCTATTGAGTCTTCCAATTCATATACCAGAAATATCTCTCCTTTTAAGTCTAATTTCTCTTAGCAATATTTTATCATTTCTAATACAGAGGTCTTACACATCTTTAATTAGATTTATTCCTATATATTTGATATTTTGGGGTACTGCTAGAAAGGGTGTATTTTTGTGAATTTTGTTTTCTAATTGTTGATAGTATATAGAAATATAATTGATTTTTATATGCTGACTTTTTTATCCAGCAACTTTGCTAAGTTTGTTTATAGATTATTTGTAATTTTATAGTTACGATATTTATATTATGTTAATTAAGATAGACTCACTTCTTATCTGATCTTTGTGCAGTGTATTTATTTGGTCTTCTTCCCTTACTGCTCTGGCTAGGACTGCAGGTTCAGTGTTGCAAAAAATGGTAGTAATGGACATACCTGTCTTATTGCCAACCAGTGAACAAATGGTCAGTATTTCACCACTGAGTCTGGTTTTAATTATAAGCTTTTGTAAATATAATTCTTTTGTTTCTTAACATGAAATTTAACAAATAATGATGAGGGTTTATGAGGAGCACTTCTCTTTTCCAGATGTTTCTTTCACATGAAGGAAGCTCATAGGGTAACAGCTCTTTTTGCTCTTTGGTTCCTTCTGCCCCAGGAATGATGGAGTGGCTTTATATGCTTCGTAAACCTGAGAGGGATATAGTGAATATGTTCCTCTCAAATACTCTCTGTCTCTTCCTCTTGGCAGACCCATGTTCTTGTCCAGGGTTCAGGCAAACTAAAACAGGCAGTTTTCTTTAGATAAGGAATTTAGCTAGAAGAGATGGCGTCCTTGACTCTGAAGCCGAGTGACACCATCTGACTCGGCCTTTCACAGTTACAGAGTTGATACTTTAATTTTCCAGCTGTCTTAATTTTTGCTGTAATTTTCTATTCGTCCCAGAGCCCGGGTGCAAAAAGGTAGGTCTTGCTATCTACTGTCTCCTTTCACCCCTTAAACTTGGACAGGACCGTCAAGGGGTTCTGAGACTTGTTGCATTATTTTTATATTTTTTAGAATTTTATTGGTTTATTTTTGGCTGTGTTGGGTCTTTCTTGCTGCACAGACTTCTCTAGCTGCAGCGATCGGGGGCTACTCCTCACCGCGGAGCCTGGGCTTCCCCTGTGGCGGCGTCTCTTGTTGTGGAGCCTGGGCTCTTGGGCAGGAGGCCTCCGTGGTTGCGTGGGCTCAGCAGTTGTGGCTCCCAGGCTCTACAGCCCAGGTTCAGGAGTTGGCGGCACATAAACTTAGTTGCTCTGAAGCATGCGGGATCTTCCCAGATCAGGGATGGAACCTGTGTCTCCTGCATTGGCAGGTGGATTCTTTACTGCTGAACCACCAGGGGAGCCCACTCTATTTTTAAATACAACAAGTTTGTCATGAAGAGTTAAAAAAAAATCTAAGGATGTTTTCAAGGTCTCAGCTTCATGGGCCATTTGAGCATCCTTCCTATTTTGCTTATCCTGGCCCTTTTGCCTTACCCTTTCCTTCTCCACAGTCTTCCTGCTGTGCTTTGGTCAAGTTTCAGCCTTAGATAGAAAACTGCTCAACACCCTTCCCTCTTTTTTTGGGGGGGGAGGGCTGCATCAGGTCTTAGTTACATCAAGGAGTCTTTGTTGCAACTGGTGAACTTCCCTCTAGTTGGGACTCCTGGGCTTAGTTGCCCCTCAGCATGTGGGATCTTAGTTCCCCAGGCAGGGATCGAACCTGCATCTTCAGCATTGCAAGGCAGATTCTTGACCACCAGACCACCAGGGAAGTCCAAACAGCGTTTCCTCCTTGAAGCCCTTGGCTTCTCCTGCAGTGCCACCACACCCACACAGCTGATTTATCTTATGGGTTGCCTTCTTCCCCGTGGGCTTGCAAAGTCAAGGCCCTGCAAAGTCACATCCCACAGTGATCACAGAAATTCTGCCCCAAAAAGGCCTGAAGTAAATTAGCCTCTCAGGACTTCATTTCCATATCTTAAACTGGCGATCGTCATAGGACCAACCTCATAGGATACCTGTGAGGATTAAAGAGTTACTTGGATGCATAGCACTTCTGCGAATGTCTGGCATGTGCTCTCATATGTTAGATATTATTATTAACTGATGTTACCACATTTGTTGGGCTTTTTAACATATCATCTTATACTTCTGTCTGGATGTTTTGGGTACGTATAACTTATTTTCCAAATTAATTTTTTAAGGTCTATAAAAGCATGTCTCAGTCTTGTACTTTTCTTACATTTCCTTTGTGCTAGTCAAATTTACTGTCTGTAATAGAATAGCAAAATGTTCGTATGGGGATTTCAGTACTTTTTTTCCACCTGTATTTTTAAAATACCATTAGCCTGATCCTTTTTTGAAGTGGTGGTATTTTGGGAATAACAGATGTGTCTCTATTATGCAGAGATTTTACTTCTTTAAGTATTCAGAGAAGGAGATGAAGAAAGCTTCTCTCAAGAAATAGCATAAAAACTAATTTAATTCCTAAAAATCTGAGTTAGAGTCCTGGTTTTTCTGCTTAGTATTTAGTAGCTAAGTGATTTTCATCACTGATTCTCAGTAAAATAGGGACAATAAGGCCTACTTTTCAATGCAGCATTTATTTTTCTTCTGTATCTTAATGTTCAGATTAAAAATAGCAAAAATAGCAAAAAATCTTATTTATTGAACAAAATACTACTTAAGAAGAGCTGGGCTACAAGAATGCTTTAAATCTGTAACACCATCACTAGTACATGTACACATTTGAGTATGAGATATACATCTATTAATATGTATAACAGTTCAGTTCAGTTGCTCAGTCGTGTCCGACTCTTTGCAACCCCATGGACTGCGGCACACCAGTCCTCCCTGACCATCACCAACTCCCGGAGTCTACCTAAACCCATGTCCATTGAGTTGGTGATGCCATCCAACCATTTTATCCTCTGTCGTCCCCTTCTCCTCCTGCCCTCAATCCTTCCCAGCATCAGGGTCTTTTACAATGAGTCAGCTCTTCTCATCAGGTGGCCAAAGTATTGGAGTTTCAGCTTCAACATCAGTCCTTTCAATGAACACCCAGGACTGATCTCCTTTACGATGGACTGGTTGGATCTCCTTGCAGTCCAAGGGACTCTCAAGAGTCTTCTCCAGCACCTCAGTTCAAAAGCATCAATTCTTTTTTTTTTTCTTTTTTTAAATTTTATTTATTATTTATTTTATTTATTTATTTATTTTTTATTTATTCATTTTATTTTATTTTATTTTTTAATTAAAAAGCATCAGTTCTTCAGTGCTCAGCTTTCTTCACCATTCAACTCTCACATCCATACATGACTACTGGAAAAACCATAGCCTTGACTAGATGGACCTTTGTTGACAAGGTAATGTCTCTGCTTTTTAATATGCTATCTAGGTTGGTCATAACTTTCCTTCCATGGAGTAAGTGTCTTTTAGTTTTATGGCTGCAGTCACCATCTGCAGTGATTTTGGAGCCCCCAAAATAAAGTCAGCCATTGTTTCCACTGTTTCCACATCTATTTGCCATGAAGTGATGGGACCAGATGCCATAATCTTAGTTTTCTGAATGTTGAGCTTTAAGTCAACTTTTTCACTCTCCTCTTTCACTTTCATCAAGAGGCTCTTTAGTTCCTCTTCACTTTCTTCCGTAAGGGTGGTGTCATCTGCATATCTGAGGTGATTGATATTTCTCCCAGAAATCTTGATTCCAGCTTGTGCTTCTCCCAGCCCAGCGATTCTCATGATGTACTCTGTATATATGTTAAATAAGCAGGGTGACAATATACAGCCTTGACATACTCCTTTTCCTATTTGGAACCAGTCTGTTGTTTCATATCCAGTTCTAACTGTTGCTTTCTGACCTGCATACAGGTTTCTCAAGAGACAGGTCAGATGGTCTGGTATTCCCATCTCTTTCAGAATTTTCCACAGTTTATTGTGATCCACACAGTCAAAGACTTTGGCATAGTCAATAAAGCAGAAGTAGATGTTTTTTGAAACTCTCTTACTTTTTCAATTATCCAATGGATGTTGGCAGTTTGATCTCTGGTTCCTCTGCCTTTCTAAATCCATCTTGAATATCTGGAAGTTTACGGTTCATGTCCTGTTGAAGCCTGGCTTGGAGAATTTTGAGCATTACTTTACTAGTGTGTGAGATGAGTGCCATTGTGTGGTAGTTTGAGCATTCTTTAGCATTGCCTTTCTTTGGGATTGGGATGCAAACTGACCTTTTCCAGTCCTGTGGCCATTGCTGAGTTTTCCAAATTTGCTGACATATTGAGTGCAGCACTTTCACAGCATCATCTTTTAGGATTTGAAATAACACAACTGGAATTCCATCACCTCCACTAGCTTTGTTTGTAGTGATGCTTCCTAAGGCCACTTAACTTCACATTCCAGGAGCCCACCAGGCTCTCCTGTCTCTGGGATTCTCCAGGCAAGAACACTGGAATGGGTTGCCATTTCCTTCTGCAATGCATGAAAGTGAAAAGTGAAAATGAAGTCTCTCAGTCATGTCCGACTCTTAGCAACCCCATGGACTGCAGCCCACCAGGCTCCTCCATCCATGAGATTTTCCAGGCAAGAGTATTGGAATGGGGTGCCATTGCCTTCTCTGCATATATATGTTCATATATATTATATCTGAATGTATATAATGAATGTATATGTTCATATATATATGTATATTTGTGATTGTATATATATTCATATATATACATATGACAGGGACAGAGTAAAGGGACAAAGTAGGTGATTAAATAATTAATCCCACTAGGGGATTGTAAATAGAAAAATATGGAAGACGCTTGTAAATTAATGATTACCCAAGATAGCAGATTTTTTAAAACACAAACCCAAGCAGGCTTGCTTAGCAGGAAAATCATGTGACAAAGGAAGGAGACATGCCCAAAATAATAAAAAAATGATGGCATGAGACTCTCTTATTGCCCAGTGAGCTCAGTAAGTAAGACACACTCACTGTAAACATAAAAACATAATTTGTGGACCTAGCTTGGCCATGAAAGGACAAGAAAACTCCCCTGCTCCACCTGCAGGAGGAGCTGATGATGGAAGCATGAATCTACTCAGAAAGACAAAGACCTTCTTTTCCTCCTCTCCACTTTTCATTTGATTATAAAACTATAGCCCAGTAAGTTTTCAGGGAATGGCATTTCTCACCTGCCCACTTTTAAACCTCACATGCATTCTCTTCTAATAAATCACTTCTTACCTATCACTTTGTCTCTTGCTGAATTTTTTTCTACGCTGAGATATAAAGGACTATGGTACTGGAGCTCTTCAGAGCCCCTTCCCCAAATGACATCCATATATCCACAGAATGATACTCAGTTGCATTACATGGAGCATAATTTGCATTTTTATGGACAAGAATTATTTGCATTACCGTCATTTTTCTGCAGCTTTAGGGGCTGTAAAAATATCAAAGATAACAAAAGTTTGAAATAATTCAAATTTAGAAGCTAGTTTTAATTTCACTGAATTTCAGTCTTTCATAATTTTTTCCAATACCACATGTTTTCTGAAGTAGAAGGCTATACTTGCCAATCCTTTGTTTAAAAGGAGCCTTGAGTTAGTTATTTTTTTTTTTAAATATGTGAAGGTAGAGCTTACTTAATGAGTTTTTGGTTAGAATATTTTCAGTTTAAAAGAGATTGAACTGAAAAAAAATTGAAAAAATTCAATATGGGAACTTTTTTTAAGGTGATTTCAACTTCTATTCAAGTCAGTAAATACTTCATAAGTACCTACCATGTGATTCAAAGAGGAGTAAGAATGATACCTTGTCTCTTCTTGTTGTTGTTCAGTAGCTAAGTCATGTCCAACTCTTTGTGACCCCGTGGACTGCAGCACACCAGGCTTCCCTGTCCTTCACCATCTCTGGAAGTCTGCTCAAACTCATGTCCATTGAGTCAGTGAATCCATCCAATCATCTCATCCTCTGCTGCCCCCTACTCCTTTTGCCTTCAGTCTTTCCCAGCATCAGGATCTTTTCCAATGAGTCGACTCTTTGTATCAGATGGCCAAAGTATTGCAGCTTCAGCTTTAGCATCAATTCTTCTAATGAATATTCTGAGTTGATTTCCTTTAGGGTTTACTGGTTTGATCTCCTCACAGTCCAAGGGACTCTCCTATTGGCACCAATAATGTTCCACTACCCACAGTGTTGGGTTTGGCTCCATGTTTGAGTAGGACCTTATGTCTAATAGTTTATTTCTGAAAGTCTGGATAATTCAGTCAGGAAAATAACTATATATGAGTTTCTGTAATTCACATAGAACTCACTTAAGTCCACTTTACTAGTGTAAATTGAAGGTATGTTTTCCTGTCCCTCCAGGAAGCAGTTACTAGTTACATTTAGTCTCTGTATCCAAACTCCCCTTGGTAGCTGATTGAAGAAAAACATACACATCTAAGAGCAAACAATAATTTTCCTAGAAAGGTGCATTCTGAATCCTTATTTTAGAAAGACACAACCATTTAAAAAGTCTTTTCAAGAAATGTATCCTTGACTTGTTTAGTGTTCTTTATTATGACAAGGTATAAAACTGTGTTGAGAACCATGATTTTCTGAATCAGTTTCTCAGACTAATCTGGGAAGTAGGCGTCCAGATAGGTCCTCAGTTTGGCTCAAATACAACTCTTTTCTATTTAAAAAAATTTTTTTCATTATTATAAAGAACTTTAAATCTTCGCATCTCAATCTTCTTTTACTTAGAAAAAGACCTTTGCTTTGTTTTGCAAGCTAAATTGTTGTTGTTCAGTTGCTAAGTCACGTCTGGCTCTTTGCTACCCCATGGATTGCAGCATGCCAGGCTGCTCTGTCCCTACTGTCTTCTGGAGTTTGCTCACACTGATGTCTGTTCAGTTGGTGATGCTGTCAATCATGTCATGGGCTTCCCTGGTGGCTCAGCAGTAGAGAATTCACTTACAATGCAGGAGACTTGCAGAAGACATGGGTTCGATCCCTGGGTCAGAAAGATCTACTGGAGAAGAAAATGGCCACCCGCTCCAGTATTCTTGCCTGGAAAATCCCATGGACAGAGGTACCTAGGCAATTAAACAACAAACAACAGTTTGCATAACTAAAAGTTCCCATCAAATGTGTTTTTCCCAAAACAAAAAACTCATGGTCCTCAAAGGTTAATTCAGGCTCTTGACTTAGAAAGCTCCTGGCAGCTTTTTTTTCTAACTGAAGTCATCAAGATTTAATAATAATCAAAAATAAGAATAATATAAGAAATATTTTTCAACATCAGCCATCACTTTCCTACAAGACTGAACTGGATCACTTATAAGAGTGTGTAGGGTTTTCACAAAATCGTGAGCTAACGAGGTTCAAGTTGTGATTTTAAAATTCTTCTCTTTTTGTGTGGTTTTGTCTCCTCTTACTGGAAGGTATTCCTTCTCACTGTTTTTGATAGAGTTACCTCAAACCTTTTTTCTTATAGTTTGTTACTCATAAAGTTAGGATACTGCCATGGTCAAAGCTCATGAACTGACTCAGAAGTATTCTATACAGGATTCCAGCAGACTTGATACTCCCTTCCCACAGCTAAAAATATTGAGAAGTTCAGATGGAGGCAGTAGCCAAATGGTTCTCTTTGTGTGTGAATTTAGAAAGTGTGGGTGTAGTATGTAAATATGTACATCTGAATAGATATGGAGTCACCAGCAGTATACAGCAGAGTTGGTAAGCATTTTCTAGAAAGGACCAAACAGTACATATTTAAGGTTAGCAGGCCATAGAACCTCTCTTACATCCTAGCTTAACTGAAACCAATTGGTGTCATTTCATGGGCTCTGCAGACCTCTGGTACCATAGCCCTTTATGTCTCAGTGTAGAAAAGAATTCAGCAAGAGGCAAAGTGATAGCTAAGAGTGATTTATTAGAATAGGACACTGCTGAGGTTTACAAGTGGGCAGCTCCCTGACATAAACCAAAGCAGGATCCTCTATGACCCACCTCCCAGAATATTGGAAGTACAAGCACGAATAAACAAATGGGACCTAATTAAAATGAAAAGCTTCTGCACAACAAAGGAAACTATAAGCAAGGTGAAAAGACAGCCTTCAGAATGGGAGAAAATAATAGCCAATGAAGCAACGGACAATCTCAAAAATATACAAGCAACTCCTGCAGCTCCATTCTAGAAAAATAAACGACCCAATCAAAAAGTGGGCCAAAGAACTTAACAGACATTTCTCCAAAGAAGACATAAAAATGGCTAACAAACACATGAAAAGATGCTCAACATCACTCATTGTCAGAGAAATGCAAATCAAAACCACAATGAGGTACCACTTTACACCAGTCAGAATGGCTGCCATCCAAAAATCTACAAGCAATAAATGCTGGAGAGGATGTGGAGAAAAGGGAACCCTCTTACACTGTTGATGGGAATGCAAACTAGTACAGCCACTATGGAAAACAGTGTGCAGATTCCTTAAAAATCTGCAAATAGACCTGCCATATGACCCAGCAATCCCACTGCTGGGCATATACACCGAGGAAACCAGAATTTAAAGAGACACGTGTACCCCAATGTTCATCGCTGCATTGTTTACAATAGCCAGGACATGGAAGCAACCTAGATGCCCATCAACTGACGAATGGATAAGAAAGCTGTGGTGCATATACACAATGGAATATTACTCAGCATTACAAAAAATTCATTTGAATCAGTTCTACTGAGGTGGACGAAACTGGAGCCTATTATCCAGAGTGAAGAAAGCCAGAAGGAAAAACAACAATACAGTATACTAACACATATATATGGAATTTAGAAATATGGTAACGAGAACCCTGCATGCGAGACAGCAAAAGAAACGCAGATGTATAGAACAGACTCGTGGACTCTGTGGAAGAGGGCAGGGGTGGGATGATATGGGAGAATGGCATTGAAACATGTTAATTATCATATGTGAAATCAATCGCCAGCCCAGGGTTGATGCTCGGGGCTGGTGCACCGAGATGACCCAGGGGGAGGGAATCGGAAGGAAGGAGGGAGGGGGGTTCTGGAGGGGGAGCATATGTATACCCATGGCGGTTTCATGTCAATGTATGGCAAAACCGACACAATAAAGTAAAGAAAATTAAAAAAAAATACAAGTGGGCAGGTGAGAAATGCCACTTACTGGTATACACTTTTATAATCAAAGGAAAAGTGGACAGGGGGAGAAGAAGTTCTTTGTCTTTCTTGAGCAGACTTCATGCTTCCATCAGCAGCTCCTCCTCCAAGTTGAGCAGGGGAGTTTTCTTGTCCCTCATGTAGGGGACAAGAATTATGGTCCACAAATTACTGTTTCTCTCTCTCTCTTTTTTTTTAATGTGTGCAGAGAGCACATCCTAGGGATCATGAACTTGCTGAGCCCACTGGGCAGGATGTAGGTCTTATGCCACCGTTGTTTTATTGTCTTGGGGCATGTCTCTTGCTTCTGTTGCGTAGTTTTGTTGCTAAGCAAGCCTCTTTGGTTTTGTGATTAAACAAACCTGCTTTCTTGAATAATCATTAATTTACAGGGGTGTCCCATATTTTTCTACTTAAAATCCCCTAGTGGGATTAACTGTTTAATCACCTACTTTGTCCATTTACTCTGTCCCTATCATAACTACTCATTTTGTAATCTTTGTAGTACAAAAGCGGTAAATGGGTGGACACAGCTGTTTTCCAATAAAACTTTATTTACAAAACATGCAGCTACCCCAAAGCTATTGTTTGCTGACCCCAGAATATAGTATAGTCTGGGTAAGAAATCAGAATACCAGGGCCCCCTACTCAGCTCCTTACCTCCTGGGTGCATAAGTTAGTTCCCTTCACTGTGACTTGAAAGAGTGGTTTTGTAAACTCGAAGGTACTGTGCAGACATCTAAGATGGTATTCACCAAACCTTTCATTTATTCAACAAATATCTATCATATACCCATTGTGTCAAGAACTCTGCTCGGCTTTAGTAATGTGCATGAATCATCAATGTACAGCTCAGCAAATTTTAAAGTGAATACACCCATGTATGCATCCCCTCCAGGTTGAAATATATGCATAATATGTACATAAATATTACCTTCACTAGTGTCTCCAAATATTACCTTCGCTGGTACCTTCTCTCCAAAGGTTTAATAGCCTTTTGGATGCTCAAGTTGTTCTAGCTTCTGTTCTTTTCAGTTAACTCCCATGTCTAATTAAAAATACCCCCCCAAAAAAATCTATCCTAGAACAACATGGTGCTAGAAGATAAGGATGAGTCACATAAACTTTGTGGGGGAACTGATATTGAGCTGTTAGGTGATTGTCAGGTTGGGGTCACAGGGTAAGATGACAGCCTGGTGGATGGAGGTGGGGTTTTCCCCTGAAGGGAATGGATGCCCAGAGAGTCATTCATTTTGGGGAAGTGGTTAATTCTGGGCAGGAAATGAGTTGGCACTTTGGGTTGGGGGTGGTCACACTTTTCTCTGTCTCTCTCTGGGTCCAGGAAAAGTTGGGTTAGGATTCTCAGTCACAAAAAGGCCTGGATAATTCTGGTAGTGGGGAGCGAGACATTGCCTGACTGTGCAGAGTTAGGCCTAGAGTGACTGGTATCTTCAAGTTCATGGTTCTCCACTTAGCAATGATAGTGAAGTTTCCAGAGCAGCCAGAATGAACCATAAAGTTTCAGTGATGTAGAGTGACAGGCTTCAAGAATCCAAAGTAGGGTGTGAATGGTGGAGGATCATGTGAAAATAATTTGGAAGCAAAAATTTTATTTTGTAGACACAGGCAGGGGGCATGTACTCTGTTAAGAAGTCTACAAGCTTAACAAGTGAAGCAAACGCATAATCATACAGTTATAGTACAAGGTGATAAGTGTTTTTGATGAAGATGAGATTTCCAAGGCCCAGGTTGTAATGCCTAAGTTAGCCTGGGAATGGTTCTTGAGAAATAATACCTGGGTTCAGAATGTATGAAGGAGGTCAGTAAACCAAGCTGAAAAGGAAGGGCATGGACCTTGTAGACAAAGAAATCGCATGTGTGAAGTCAGGTGGCTTCACAGTAATGCACTGCAGTGTCCTTTGGTGTGTGGTTCTCGGGTCAGACTCTGGGCTTGCACATCCTGACCTGCTTAGACCTGGACTTGCTGATGTGTTTCTTTGAGCCTCAGTTTCCTCATCTGTAACATGGTCTAGTCAAGGCTATGGTTTTTCCAGTAGTCATGTATGGATGTGGGAGTTGGACTATAAAGAAAGCTGAGCACCAAAGAATTGATGCTTTTGAACTGTGGTGTTGGAGAAGACCCTTGAGAGTCCCCTGGACTACAAGGAGGTCCAACCAGTCCATCCTAAAGGAGATCAGACCTGGGTGTTCATTGGAAGGACTGATGTTGAAGCTGAAACTCCAATACTTTGGCCACCTGATGCGAAGAACTGACTCATTTGAAAAGACCCTGATGCTTTTATTTTTGCGTATGGTGTTAGAAAGTGTTCTAGTTTCATTCTTTTATAAGTGGCTGTCCAGTTTTCCCAGCACCACTTGTTAAAGAGGTTGTCTTTTCTCCATTGTATATTCTTGCCTCCTTTGTCAAAGATAAGGTGTCCATAGGTGTGTGGATTTATCTCTGGGCTTTCTATTCTGTTCCTTTGATCTATATTTCTGTCTTTGTGCCAGTACCATACTGTCTTAAAGAATGTGGATTTGTAGTATAGCCTAAAGTCAGGCAGGTTGATTCCTCCAGTTCCATTCTTCTTTCTCAAGATTGCTTTGGCTATTCGAGGTTTTTTGTATTTCCATACAAATTGTGAAATTATTTGTTCTAATTCTCTAAAAAAGACCTCTGGTAGCTTGATAGGAATTGCATTGAATCTATAGATTGCTCTGAGTAGTATACTCATTTTCACTATATTGATTCTTCCAATCCATGAACACGGTATATTTCTCCATCTATTTGTGTCCTCTTTGATTTCTTTCATCAGTGTTTTATAGTTTTCTACATATAAGTCTTTTGTTTCTTTAGGTAGATATACTCCTAAGTATTTTATTCTTTTTGTTTCGATGGTGAATGGAATTGTTTCCTTAATTTCTCTTTCTGTTTTCTCATTGTTAGTGTATAGGAATGCAAGGGATTTCTGTGTGTTGATTTTGTATCCTGCAACTTTACTATATTCACTCATTAGCTCTAGTAATTTTCTGGTAGAGTCTTTAGGGTTTTCTATGTAGAGGATCATGTCATCTGCAAACAGTGAGAGTTTTACTTCTTCTTTTCCAATCTGGATCCCTTTTATTTCTTTATATGCTCTGATTGCTGTGGCCAAGACTTCCGAAACTATGTTGAATAGCAGTGGTGAGAGTGGGCACCCTTGTCTTGTTCCTGACTTCAGGGGAAATGCTTTCAGTTTTTCACCATTGAGGATAATGTTTGCTGTGGGTTTGTCATATATAGCTTTTATTATGTTGAGGTATGTTCCTTCTATTCCTGCGTTTTGGAAGGTTTTTTATCATAAATGGATGTTGAATTTTGTCAAAGGCTTTCTCTGCATCTATTGAGATAATCATGTGGTTTTTATTTTTCAATTTGTTAATGTGGTGTATTACATTGACTGATTTGCGGATATTGAAGAATCCTTGCATCCCTGGGATAAAGCCTACTTGGTCATGATGTATGATCTTTTTAATGTATTGTTGGATTCTATTTGCTAGAATTTTGTTAAGGATTTTTGCATCTATGTTCATCAGTGATATTGGCCTGTAGTTTTCTTCTTTTTGTGGCATCTTTGTTGGGTTTTGGTATTAGGGTGATGGTGGCCTCATAGAATGAATTTGGAAGTTTACTTTCCTCTGCAGTTTTCTGGAAGAGTTTGAGTGGAATAGGTCAAAATGGATCAAAGATCTAAAGATAAGACCAGAAACTATAAAACTCCTAGAGGAAAGCATAGGCAAAACGCTCTCCGACATAAACCAAAGCAGGATCCTCTATGACCCACCTCTCAGAATATGGAAATAAAATCACAAATAAACAAATGGGACCTAATTAAAACGAAAAGTTTCTGCACAACAAAGGAAACTAAAAGCAAGGTGAAAAGGCAGCCTTCAGAATGGGAGAAAATAATAGCAAACGAAGCAACGGACAAACAATTAATCTCAAAAATATACAAGCAACACCTGCAGCTGCATTCCAGAAAAATAAATGACCCAATCAAAAAGTGGGCCAAAGAACTAAACAGACATTTCTCCAAAGAAGACATAAAAATGGCTAACAAACACATGAAAAGATGCTCAACATCACTCATTATCAGAGAAATGCAAATCAAAACCACAATGAGGTACCACTTTACACCAGTCAGAATGGCTGCCATCCAAAAGTCTACAAGCAATAAATGCTGGAGAGGATGTGGAGAAAAGGGAACCCTCTTATACTGTTGATGGGAATGCAAACTAGTACAGCCACTATGGAAAACAGTTTGGAGATTCCTTAGAAAATTTGAAATAGACCTGCCATATGACCCAGCAATCCCACTGCTGGGCATACACACCGAGGAAACCAGAATTGAAAGAGACATGTGTACCCCAGTGTTCCTCACTGCATTGTTTACAATAGCCAGGACATGGAAACAACCTAGATGTCCATTAACAGACAAATGGATAAGAAAGCTGTGGTACGTATACACAGTGGAATATTACTCAGCCATTAAAAAGAATTCATTTGAATCAGTTCTACTGAAGTGGACGGAACTGGAGCCTATTATCCAGAGTGAAGAAAGCCAGAAGGAAAAACAACAATACAGTATACTAACACATATATATGGAATTTAGAAAGATGGTAACAATAACCCTGTACGTGAGACAGCAAAAGAAACACAGGTGTATAGAATAATCTTTTGGACTCTATGGTAGAGGGCCAGGGTGGGATGATATGGGAGAACGGCATTGAAACATGTTTATCATCATATGTTAAATCAATCACCAGCCCAGGTTTGATGCTCAGGGCTGGTGCACCGGGATGACCCAGAGAGAGGGCATTGGGAGGGAGGATGGAGGGGGGTTCTGGAAGGGGAACACATGTATACCCATGGCGCATTCATGTCAATGTATGGCAAAATCAACACGATAATGTAAAGAAAATTAAAATAAATAAATTTTTTAAAAAGATGACCCCAGTAACCATAAAAAAAAAGAAGATGAGCAGCAAATAGATAAAATCTATTTTTAAATTGCCATCTTTTGTTTAGGAATCACATGGGAAGGAAACACTTAAGCAAACCTTTTTCAAGTCTTTTAAAACTGTCAATGTTGAAAGAAAACATACATCCAGAAATGACTGCAATTAAGTAATTAAATTTGATAAAAATAATTCAAGGTCTGTAGTTTAATCTTTAAAAAAAAAGAAAAGAAAAGACCCTGATGCTGGGAAGGATTGAAGGCAGGAGGGTAAGGGGACAACAGAGGATGAGATGGTTAGATGGTGTCACTGACTCAATGGACATGAGTTTGGGTAAACTCCGGAAGTTGGTGACGGAGAGGGAGGCCTGGTGTGCTGTGATTCATGGGGTCGCAAAGAGTCGGACATGATTGAGTGACTGAATTGAATGGAACTGAAGGTGGCAGTCTCTCATAAGATAGTGTGAGAAGGCTTCAATATGATGTCCAGAACCTAGTAAAGAAGCATTCAGAGAATGTTGTCAATTATATAGATTCATATAATGTTAAGCTAGGTGTGAACGAGGAGCATGGACAAATCAGATCCAATTGAGGCTGTGTATTCGAGGGTTAGAATGCAACTTTGGCTGTAGACATTAAGCCTCCTTCAACGCTTCCTTGATTTCCCTCATCTTGCTGGGTCAGCCCCATGACAGTGCCCTTCCTTCGCTTCTCATCGTCTGTACCCAGTGCTGTGTGTGTCAGGCCAGCTGGTGCAAAGAAACCAATTGTGAGAGCAGAAGGCAGAGTCAGGTCATGGCAGTTCTGTCTCTGGTGCCCGTGCCCCTGGTAGAGGGAATGGAATGTTGAAATACTTGAGCTGGTTTTCCATTGGAGCCTTCCAGTGGCAAGAGGCATAAAACTTCAATTCAGCGTTTTCCGGCTTCAAACCAACTGCACCGAGAACCTCAGCCACCTATTCCCTTCTTGCTGCGGGTGAAATCTACTTTTCCGAGTGCTGACTTTGTGCCGGACACAGATCTAGGTACTGGGGGTTCAGAGAGGGAGTCCTGCCTTCCAGATGCTCTGCACTCAGTGGGGAAAAAGACTGCCAACACCAGTAGTCCGGTGCCGCCCTGAAGAAGAGGGAAGGGACCCCCAACACTGTCTCCCAAGTATTCCTTTGGCTTATGCAGGGCAATTTTCCCTGAAGCAGCAGTCCACAGCCTTTTTGGCACCAGGGACTGATTTCATGGGACACAGTTTTTCCATGGACTGAGGGTCGGAGGAAGGTTTGGGAATGATTCAAGTGCATCATGTGTACTGTGGACTTTATTTTAATCTAATGCCACTGCTGATCTGACCCGAGGTACGGGTATGTAGCCTGGAGACTGGGAACCCTTGCCCTAAAGTATAAAAGCACCCCCTGGGTGTCTGTCTCACGGACACCTTTGTTGGTCAATGGCTAGTTTTTCTGGCCACAGATGAGAGATGGCTTTGGTGAGGAACCTTCATTCACCTTCATTCCCCTTAAGCATTTCCCCCTGCTCCTCTCCCCACCATCAGACTCCTCTGTGAATGTGAAATACAATACAATTACTTCACGTTTGTGTGCTTTTCAAGCTTGTGGTGTGTTTGTTCTCCCACAGCTTTGGGAAGGATTATGCTTCTCAGTTTTCAGCGGAGGAAATTTCAGTTTAAAGAGTGTGTGTGACTCATGAAGCTCCTAATGTCAATGATTGCCTGAGCCAGGATTGAAACTCAGATTTCTAAGCTGTCTTTTTTTTTCACCTGCTGACCTCAGACTTGTTTTCTATGTTCCTTGGCCACAGGGAAAGTACGGTACCTTCCCGTCCCTCTACCATGTCCAAAGCTTTCGACACATTGGCCAGAACTTTGTGCCAGCTCTTGCCTAAGATTCTCAAGGGAGAGAGCTGGGCCAGAAAAGAAAATTTTAAAAACTCAGCAATAGTCATTTCAAATGAATACCGTCATAGTGACTTAACGATGTCCTTAGCAGTGTCCAGATCCTCACATTTGTATATACAGCAGAAGGGAAGGGAGAGTTCATTTCCCAAAATCAATTTGGGGGAAACTGGGAAGCATAATGGGTTCAGAGTATTCTCCACTTACCAAGGAAAGTCATGGAAACCAGTGTTGCTCAAACCATTAAGTATGACATCTGTATGCAGGTCAAGAAGCAACAGGGAGAACTGGACATGAAACAACAAACTGGTTCCAAATTGAGAAAGGAGTATGTCAAGGCCCTATACTGTCACCCTGCTTATTTAACTTATACGCAGAGTACATCATACGAAATGCCAGGCTGTATGAAGCACAAGCTGGAATCAAGATTTCTGGGAGAAATATCAATAACCTGAGATATGCAGATGACACCACCCTTGTGGCAGAAAGCAATGAAGAACTAAAGAGCCTCTTGATGAAAGTGAAAGAGGAGGGTGAAAAAGTTGGCTTAAAACTCAACATTCAGAAAACTAAGATCATGGCATCCGATCCCATCACTTCATGGCAACTAGATGGGGAAACAATGGAAACAGTGAGAGACTTTATTTTGGGGGCTCCAAAATCATTGGCAGATGGTGATTGCAGTGATGAAATTAAAAGACACTTGCTCCTTGGAAGAAAAACTATGACCAACCTAGAGAGCATTTTAAGAAGCAGAGACATTACCTTGCTGACAAAGGTCCATCTAGTCATGCATAGATATGAGAGTTGGACTATAAAGAAAGCTAAGTGCCAAAGAATTGATGCTTTTGAACTGTGGTGTTGGAGAAAACTCTTGAGAGTCCCTTGAACAGCAAGGAGATCCAACCAGTCCATCCTAAGGGAAATCAGTCCTGAATATTCACTGGACGGACTGATGCTGAAGCTGAAACTCCAATACTTTGACCACCTGATGCGAAGAACTGACTCATTGTCAAAGACCTGGATGCTGGGAAAGATTGAAGGCGGGGAAGAAGGGGACGACAGAGGATGAGATGGTTGGGTGGCATCACCAACTTGATGGACATGAGTTTGAGCAAGCTCTGGGAGTTGGTGATGGATAGGGAAGCCTGGCATGCTGCAGTCCATAGGGTTGCAAAGAGTCAGACACGACTGAGTGACTGAACTGAACTGAAGAGATGGAGTGTATAGCAAGTATTACACCTGGCTTATAGAAAAGGTTCAATGAAATAAGTCAGGGTTTGTCTTTTTCCAAATTCCCTAATGGCAGAAATGGATTTTGTTTTTTGAAAATTTGCCTTCTCTTTAATCAGCATTCTTGACCCTCCTGAGTGCTGTAAAACATTCATAAGAGAAAAGATAGCTTTCAATCTTTTAATTTTGTATTTATTATTTTTTGGTGGTTTATTTAATATCTTTTCTCTAGAATAGGGCCCATGTTTTAAGAGATTTTCTTTGGTTGCTTATTTAAGAACTATAGCTTTGGAACAGCTGTCTGATACATCAGGAACTGTGCTAGACTATGAGGACCAAGCACTGAACAAGACTGATGGGGTCCCTGCTGTTGAGGACTTTGAAAGTTGGAGAGGTGCTCTAGGGAGAACCAGGGGTGGACAGTCAAGTGTCATGCAGTTAAAGATGGGGCAAGAGTGAGAGTAGACAGCAGGGGATTAGGTGAGGCCAGAAGAGCCGGAAGGACTTCGTTGAGGAGCTCAGAACAATGATAGCCGTTAATCAAGTAAGAGGGAGTTAGCTGAGCATTCAAGGAAGAAGGAAAAAACGTATGCAAATACTTGGTGGCAAGGCTGAACACAGAAGGTCTAAGGAATTGCGAGAAGTTCAGTGTCATTTGGGCAGAGGATGTAGGAGGTAGGGGGTGGGTATAAAAGTGTGGAGCTGAGGAGAAAGGCAGGATCTAGAGAGAGACAGAGCTGGTTTGGAAAGCTTGGATTTTAGAAAGGCTGGGCTCATAGCAGCTGGTGCATGGATGCTGAAATGTGGATGTTCACAAATCAGGGCTTGAACCCCAGCTCCATCCCGGTCTGTGTGATGCTGACTGGATGTTCCGAAATCAGGGCTTGAACCCCAGCTCCACCCCGGCCTGTGTGGTGCTGGCCATACCTCTGTGTCTTAGAGTCTTTGCGTCTTTGTTGCCTGCGGTGTGGGGGTGATAACGCCTCCCTCCCAGGGCTGATTTGAGGATTGAATGAGTGAGTACATGACAAGTGCATGACATGTAAGAGCTTGATAAATGATCATTATTGCTGTCAGTTCCAAGAACAATGGAAAGCTGTTCTGTCTGGAGGTGTCATTTGTAAGGAGTGAGACAGGGATGTGAGTTAGGAGGGGATGGGAATAGTGCACATGAGGTAGCTGGGACCAGAGGACTGACAGATACTGGACGGATGTCGATTGGATGGGAGGTAGGAAACAAGGGCCACGGGAGTCTCGGGTGGTCCCTGGGATTTGGACATGGGGATGGTGACAAGTGTGGGATGTGTATCACGAGGCCGGTTGTGTGCATGTTGAGTTTGTATCCATCAGAGATCAGTTGCAGGGAGCAGACTTCACTCCAGCTTGTTTAGCAGGAAGGCATTTATCCCAGTGTATTAAGTGACTTGGGCTTCCCAGGTGGCACTAGGAGTAAAGAACCTGCCTGCCAATGCAGGAGAGATAAGAGATATGGGTTTGATCCCTGGATAGGGAAGATCCCCTGGAGGAGGGCATGGCAACCCACTCCAGTATTCTTGCCTGGAGAATCCCATGGACAGAGGAGCCTGGTGGGCTACAGTCCCTTTGGTCGCAAAGAGTTGGACACGACTGAAGCAACTTAGCGTGCATGCATTCGATGGCTTACGGATTGTCAAGAGCGCTGAGGAAACAAAATCCAGGTTGAGCTCTCAGGAGCAACCTCTAAGGCTGCTCCTAGGAAGTGAGCCTCTGTGGTCCCTGCTGTCTCTTAGCAGTCTTGCAGTCAGGAAGTTGCAACAGTTCCCTTACAGACACAACACCACCGTTTCAAACAGGAAACCACCCCCTAATAAGGAAGCCGTTGCTACTGCCAGCTGTAGAACCAACGTGAATCTGCAACAGACCATGTCAGCAGAATGGATGCTCCTCTCCCTACAGCCAGGCACGCCACACCTGCTAAGCTGGACACTGGAACCCCGGCAGACCCCTGCAGCTACAAGATAACCACAGGCCTCCACAGCTGTGCCTGCCGAGTGAGGGGATGAACGTTCCAAAATCTAAGACCAAACTATTCTAAAGCGAGCTGCAAGGGAACAAGGAGAGTCGGTTTTTAACTTTCCCACCTGTGGGGCAGGGAAAGGCAAGCTTGAACAGTTGTGGGATGTGACTCATGAGAACATCATAAAATCGATTCAGGTGGTCACAACAAGATTATTTCCTTAGTCACAAATAAGGGTAAGTATTACTTAATGAAATGTTTGTCTTCGCTTGCGCGCACACACACATCCCGTTGTTTGCAAAGTAAGGATTTTTCCCCGCTCTGGGTCATCATACAAAAGTGAAACAAAGCTTGACAGCCACTGCACTAGTCACTGAGTGCAGCCCTCCACTGCAAGGTCTCAGAGAGGACTGGAGCACAATGGCTACTGAGTGCGTCAGACTGGATTTCGGAAAACAACCAAACTGAATGTAGAGATGATACGGCCATTGGTTAGAAGACGTCACTGGAAGGCAAGAGGGTTGGTTCCGCCACCAGGGAGACGGTGTGGACTGTGACGAGGAGAGGGGCCTGAGCCCGAGGAGCATGGGCGTTTGGTCTCAGGGGAGGGATTTCCTTCTGGGGTTGTGCTTACCCCTCTTGCAGTCTGGAGTTTTTCATTCATTCTGCAGAAAGAGAACCAGATCCAGTGGGGCCCTGGAGTGCTTTGGCAAGACGTTCCAAGCACACGCTAACTAGAGCTGATTTTGCAGCAGCCTGGCAGAGCCATGGCACACAGGCTGGCGCCCGGCCTGGGGCCTGGCACCACACTGGCGCCCAGGACTTTGTGTGGGATGGTAGTGCAGAGCAGAGAGGTTCTTAGGAAATACAGAAATGGCTCTCTAGATTCCAAGGCTCCAGCTTGTGAGTTGTGACCACAGAGGAGTCTAAACCCTCACTGGTCAAGGTGAACTTAGTAGCTTTAGGGTTCTATTTCTAGTTTTTAAAGAGAATTCTTTTGCTGTATTGAAGAAATGGCAACAAGGGATGGGCACTATGCAGGAAGTGCCTTATTGCAGCAAAATCAGAAGGCAAGCTACATACATCCTTATCCATAGGAGAATGATCATACTCTGATGTATTCAAACAATGAAACAGTATAATAGCAGTTAAATGAATGAGCTGTTAATCGATCTGTGTGTGTCAGCTTAGATAATATCAGAACCTTAATGTTATATGAAAATTTCAAGTCACAAAATGCCATATAAAGTAGGATATCATTTATTGAAAGTTTAAAAAGCATACAGAATTGTACTATATATTCCTATGGGAAAACAAATATAAAACTATATAAGTGAAAGTGTTAGTCACTTCAGTCATGTCCAGCTCTTTATGACCCTACGGATTATAGCGCCCCCACCAGGCTCCTCTGTCCATGGAATTCTCCAGGCGAGAATACTGGAGTGGGTAGCCATTCCCTTCTCCAGGGGATCTTCCTGACCCAGGAATCAAACCCGGGTCTCCTGCAGAATTGCAGGCGGATTCTTTACCATCTGAGCCGCCAAGTGAAGGGGACATGCAAACTCCCAGGCTGTAGTTGGCTTTGGGGAGGGCACAGGGAAGTGAACAGAGCAGGGAGACTTCAGCTCTACCTGTATTTTTTATTGTTTAGAAAAAGCAGAAGCAAATATAGTAAAATATTAATAGTTATTAAATACTGGTGAGTGATGGGAGAAATACCACTTTCTGTTCTTTTCATAATTAAAAATAAATACAAAAATATATAAATCTTGCAGTGCCCAGAGCAATAATCAGGCTTCTTCCCCTGACCCCAGGTTAAGCAGATGACCTGTAAAACAGTTGTTGGGGGAAAGTGTATACACACACACATACATTTATGCATATATAGAGTATACATGTATGTACATGCACACACACACACACACACACTCACATATACACTCACCTATCTATGTAACCTCAAATAAAACAAGTTTTTAATTTTTTTTACTCTAAAATACTGTTCATATATTTCTTCAGTTCCTGAGAGATGAAACATTTACATCACGGGACCCTAACTTTTTCCATGATTTGACCATGTACAAACATCTACAGACCACCTGCGTCTCACATTAGAGTGATGATCCTGGATTGTTTGGGGAGAGTCAGGGAGAAACGGAGGAATCCCTGAGGACCGAAGCCTGCTGCAGGGCAGTGCTGGACGGATGTGACTTGAGGAATTATGAAAAGGCTACAGTGGGGTCAGAAGGGCCTGGGGGTGATAATGGGCTCAGGAGGCTGGGCTTAAATCCCCACCTCAGTCTCGGCCCCGAACTGGGCCTCCATTCCGACACTGGCTCAGCTGGTCTCTCAGCAGCTTCCCAGGGATGATGCTGTCTGACTCCTCTATGCTCCTAACAGTGTTGTCCCCCGGGGCCAGGACGGTCAGCAGTGTTCCGGGGAGTCCGGACACCCACCTCCTGGGCTGAGTCCTGCCCAGTTTCTCCAGCACCCCTTTGTTTAGTGCCTGATCCTGTCAGCACCCCATCCCCGGATGTGCAGGGCCCTTCTCCCAGCCAAGCATCGTGTGATGCGGGGATTCTGAGAAGGAACTAGATGAGCGGGCATCCATGTGTGATGGAGAAATGGGGTGAGGAAGAAGTCACCACATGTGGAGAAAGACAGCCCTGTGAATTTTCCCAAGGGCAGAAATACATTTGTACTCACTTACTATTATTCATCAACTTGTCCATCACTCTTCTCTGCAAGTTCTACAAGTATAGTTTGTGTGTGTGTGTGTGTGTGTGTGTGTGTGTGTGTGTGTGTGTGT
>ML662454.1:1814372-2247516 GCA_007570785.1 Antilocapra americana
TGTGTGTGTGTGTGTGTGTGTGTGTGTGTGTGTGTGTGTGTGTGTGTGTATGTATGTATGTTGGGGATGGGAGAGGGCAGAACGAGTGAGCACCAGATGAGTTTTTACCAAAGAGGCGTATGTTTAGGCAGCCTGGACTCCCAGTTTGAAAAACGACTTATTTGACTTGCGTAGATGGTGTCATTTGCTCACAGCATTTCCAGGGGGTTGGTGACCCTCAGGGAGTGACAGAATTCCATTTTAAACTTTCTAGGCCATCCACTCTGTATGGGTTGCCATTCCCTTCTCCTGGGGTCTTCCCAACCCAAGGATGGAATCCAGGTCTCCTGCATTATAGGCAGATTCTTTACCATCTGGGCCCCCAGGGATTCCATGTTATCCCTACATTGGGTTATTAATGATTATTAGGATGTTTATTGTTCTCTTATACTTGTTTGTCTTGCTACTGGATTCCTTTAAATTCTGTGTCTTCAGATGTTGGCTTTCAGGTCATTGCTCTACAGAGATTAAGATTAGGAACACTTCAGGAGGTAAATGTCAGGTACCTCTGCTCTGGAGTGTTGGTTTTCATTTTCAAAAATGGTAACTTTCTCAAGTTAATATATGAGACAGTAGAAAATTTACTTAGCTTCCACATGCTTAGGTTGCAGATACTTTTTCAAGAATGCATGAGTTGGTTTAAGCAGGATTTGTTTGTCCTACAGAGTTAGGGTGTAAATGCCAGGTGCCCCCTTATTCTGTGGCTTCGGGTCCTCAAAACCTATCTATGTTTTTTTTTACCACAGACCACTTGACTTGCTGAATTAACATCTCTGTCAATGCCCACTCCTCCTAAAGAATCTACTCCAGAAAGTGTTGAAGAGAAATTTAGACTTTACTGAACATTTCTTAGTGGAGACCAAGGAAGCGGTCAGTGTAACACCTGGCTCAGCAAATAACTTTAATCTTTGCCTTAGCCATTTTTATTCCCCAAAGTCCCTCTCATCCATACCACCACTGCTGTTCTTTTACTTCCCTTCTTTTAAATCATTTCTAGTCCTTCTCTGGCAAACTTTCTTGAGTTCTTACTCCTTTCTCTTCTTTCCTCCTAATTGAGAAAAATGCAAATTTTACTCCCTTCCTTTACATAGCAGTTAAGGCGTTCCTTTTTCCTCTGAAGCATAACTTCACGAGCTTATATTTCAAGTCAGTGATCCTTCTCTCAAACAAACAAGGTGCTCCCTCGCAGACGGACAAATGTAAACGTAGGGTGAAATGTCCTGACCATCCAGATCAGGAGAGGCGGCGGCCGTCAGTCGGAAGTCCTCACCATTTTCAGAGTCATCATTGTCTGTCAACAGCACAGCGAGGCCTTAAAAACCCTCCACAGAATGGTTTCCTGAGAGTGTTTGAAGTGGGGGAAAGAGTGCCTGTGGGAGACAGCGGCGGCTCTTCTCTTACCACGTGGCCCATCACCTTGAGGGCTGCGTGCTGACTGAGGACTCGCCGAACTCGCGGCTCTTTCCTGACGGGAAACAAGAGCTGTCTGCTGTTGCCTTATTGTCAGTCTCAGTTCGGGCGGAGTCAAGCCTGGCCGCGTGGTTTTCCAAATACCCACAAGGTGTTAGATTCAGGACGGCTGGTTTTGCACACTCTAGATCCTACTCTTCACTCCATTCGTCAAGCAAGGCGCCCTGAACCTCGTCCCCAGATCCCAACCCCACTGAGGTGACATGACACCACTTCGAGAAGGCTCGAAGTGCCGTCAGCTTTACGCCTTTCCTTGGGCTGGGGACTTTGGGAACCACGCCTGGAAGCTTAGTTCTCAGGTCTGTGATAAGAGAGGCTGCTCTCCTGAGATGGAGGAGACTTGGAAAGATCAAAGCTCAGCCCCTTGGCATTTCTGACATGAAGTCCAAGTTCCAGGAAAGCTCCAGGTCACACGGTGAGTTAGTGACCGGACTGGGCCTCAATCCATCCCTTCTGGTCCCATGTGTGGCTCTGTCCGCCACGCCACGTTTCGTCCCCGCCTTCTGTCTGGAAGATGCTTCACTCAGAAGTCCCTTTTTAACCCTGAGTTGGATCTTCCCAGGGGATGGAAGTGTACTATTCAATTCCCTTTGTGTTTTTCAGTCTTGGCCTAAAGTTTTCTTTTTTTCCCCAAGTGTCTGGAAGGGTAAGTGCTGTGTGGTAGGGAGTTGCTCTTTTCCCGAAGGCCAGGAGGGGTGGTTCAGTCTGAACTACTGTATAAGAAGATGGACAACACGTTCTCAAGAGGAAAGGTGTTTGTATCCACATACTGGAATTTATCCACCTTGACTGATATGGTGGTGTTGACCTGGAGGTGTTCCAACAAGAACTGGGAGAGGTTCTGGTATATGCTTTTGGTTTTCACTCCAGACTCACACACTGTCACCAGGGTCTGCTTTTTGACATCTTTGTTGATGAGGATCTCCAGCTTCAGGTCGACGGAGTGCTCTGGGCATTTCACAAGAAACTGCAGTTGGCAGATGATGAAGTACCAACCTGGGAACTGGATCACCAGGTTTCCATCCTGGTATCTGACTCCATGGATGATGCCATCTTTGTTCCAAGACAACTTGGTTTTGTTTATATGCTTTGACACTGGAAGGAGAAAGACAAAAGGGCCTCAGAGTTATTAGGCAAATTTCAGATGCAGATTGGAAAATTTGAAATCTTTATTCAAGGTTCCCCATTCAAGCCCCATGTTTTCTGTAATATTGCCTGCAATGGTTCAGCCATCTGGAATATTTTCCATGTTACTCCTAGGCATTGCTGAGTGTTTGTACAGGTACAAAACCATCCCTCTGCTTTTTCTCTAAAGCATAAAGCTGGAGGGTCAGAAAACACACAGTACTAGACCTTTACCCCCTACAGAGGTAATTGTTTTCCACTTAATCATTTATCATTCTGTTGTTATTAAGTTCTACTTTTCCCTTTTCAGACTATAAGTTCCTGGACTGTATTCCTTATAAGTTTTGGACTGTCATGGACATATATTCAATCAATCAATGAACATTTGATCAACAGGGGACTGCTACTGGGTAAGCATTGCACAAAGTATCAGAGAAAAAGCATTCAGTTTTTTTTCAGTTAGTAACCAGTTCAGGCATCAAGTCTAGGAGAACCTCAGTCTGTTCTTTCACATTCAGATGCATCCCTTAACTATCCATTTTCTGAAGTTTTAAATGTCTTCCTCTCTTTAAAAGGGTAGCCAGACATCATTGCCTAGACCTTTTAAGTTCACATTAAGGGATTCTTCCTGGCTGGGATTTATAGAGGAGCAGAGAATTAGCAGGCCCTCGAAGGAGACATGTTGGTGTCAGAAGCCAAGTCTCTGAGTCTTTTCACTGACAAGTCAGAATCAGCCCTGATGGATCCAGGTGTCTTTCAGAATTGGAAAGCTGGCATGTTCATTTTAATTACTTCCCTTTAAACCTCGTTGCAATTCAACTGAAGAATGAGAACTAATCTAACTGCAAAATTGAATTTTGAAAATGAGCAGGATGGCTACTGCAGAGAATCTTGGCCACCTCCTCTGTACCTCATCTATTCTAGCATAAATGCCTCTTATTATTTCGTCTCTAAGGGACCTCTTACCTGAAGCATGCTGCAGTATGCAAGTGGGGCCTGTGCCAACATGATCATTTAAGCTATCAATCTGGACACTAGGAAGTTTTGTGACTCTCTTGTAAATGGCTTGATAGAGGCAGAGATTAAGAGCCTGCTTCCCACTGAGGGAAAGGACAGTACCCTTGGCCTGCAGCCCACAGATGAATGGAGAGGGGTGGGGGTGGAGCATCAATTCCCTCACAGTCCAGGGAGGCAAACTTAAAGGAGTGAATGAGGTTTAGGAAGCAGGAATCTTGCAGGTTTTGAGAGTAATGCTCTCCCCTCTCCCCCTAAGCCATTTAAATTCAAATTGTAAAAATTATTACACAGGTTAAACAAAATACATATGCAGGTCACATTTGGCTGTGAGCCTCTACCTGTGACCTCTGGCTTAGAAGTCTGTGACCCTCATATGGTTGGGGCTCCTGGTTTTGGTTACTGACCTTGGAGGTAGGCCCATGACTTCTTGAATGGAGCCCTTTCCAGGATACATGAGATGTCTTCTGAGCAATTCCCTAGAAATAAGACCACATGTTAAATGCCTCTCTCTGCTCTGGGAACTGGAGACACCAGATCTTTTCCCATGACCCTTTGATGGAGACAATTACTATTCTGTTTCCATTTGTGGGATAAAAGGAAAACCTGTTTATTTCTCATTTTGCCATCAAGTACCTTAGGAGTTTCTTCCCCCCCCCCCCCTTTAAACTTGATTGCTTCCACATGGACTTTTACAAAAGATTGTGGAAGCTGGAGGAAGGAAACAAACAGGGCCTGAGTTCCTGTATATACCTGGTGCCATTCTTGTCGCTTCCTGTACTCCACCTCACTGGATCTTTGCAGCAGCTCTGTGAGAGAGGGCTGATTAAGTCCCTTTGAGAGATGGAAAAAAGCGTGGGGACTAGACAAGTTCAGTGCATTGCCGTGTGTCACTCAGCCAGGCAGTGGTGGTTAGAACACTAAGTCTGGTAGTGATTATTGCCATCCTTCCTTTAAGAGTGTACTTCTCTGTGTGCCAGCTGATTGAATTCTCAGAGTAGCTCTGCAAGGCTAATCCTGATGTCTAGACCTGGCCAGCAATATAAGGTCATTGCAAGTTGGAGGAAACCCTGATATCCACTCCCATGTCTATCTGATTTCAGAGACCAGGCTTCCTCCTCAAAGCCATTTTGCCAGACAGAGGAGGCAAACACATTCCAGTGTTTAATTTTAAAAGCGTATATGATCATAGAGACCTAAGCAGGGAGCCTGCTACATGGAGCTTCCTTGGCAGGGAGAAAGACAATGTTTATGTCATTGTGGAACTTAAGAAATCAGAATATTTTAAATATTCTGCAATGTTTCTGCCGCTGGGGATGGCAGCTTCATTTCCTAGTATAGTAACTATTGTGTATGCACAGAACCAAGCTATACATTTCCTGCAACGACTCATGAATTCAACTTATTCTGGGCATTTTTTTTTCTTCTCATTGAGTCTTGTTTTCCTTAATCTATAGAACTGGCAGATCTAGGATCTGGCATTAACATCTTTTTGATGATGTCACCAGAGATGACAGAGATGACGGATGATTCCATCTGTCAGAGACGAGGCAGCCATTCAGTCGAAGTGACCACATCCTAGTAGGCTTGCTCACCGGGATTTTAGAGTAGTATCTGTTGGACTCATAACCTTCCCCATTGCCCTCTGTCCTGGCCTCAGAAAATCCCTCCTGGCCTTCCTTACAGTGGGATGGGGCTTGCAGTGGTAGAAAGTTAAGTGAAGAGTTCCCTCTGCTGTCTGAACAAGCTCACTGCTAGAGGCACCCCCAGGAGAAGCTGGGGTCTGTCTTCATTCTTATCTCCCCTCGAGGCATGAAGAGGCTCTGATCCACACGTCTCTTGCATGAGGAGGGCTGGAGGGCCAGCTGCCCTTGTTGTTTTGATTTCATCTCTCACTCATTCTCCAGCTAGGGGTCTTGTCCTGCCTGCAGCCCACACTCTTAGGGTGTGTACAGTCACAGCAAGGAGGCAACGAGAACTGCTCCTTCTTCTTCTTCTTCTTCTTTTTTTTAAACCATGCCCCACAGGGCTGGTGGAATCTCAGTTCCCTGACTAGGCATTGAACCTGGGCCAAGGCGGCGAAAGCCCGAATTCTAACCACTAGGCCACCAGGGAACACTGAGGTCTGTTCATTCTTAAATGTACTGTGGCTATGAGTGGAAGGCCCAGCCTCCTTTTTCTGGGGCGTGGAACATCAGGTCAAAAGGATTCGCAGAGAGACATGTCTGGCTGTGTCTCTTTGCTCGGAACCCCTTTCTGACCCCGCTGCGACTGCAGGATCGGGCCCAGCTCCTCCCAAGGCATTTGTGTTCTGTTGTGTTCTAATCCCTGATGAGCTCTGCAGCCTCCTCCCTCACCTTCGCTCTTCCCCTTGTTGTCTTTTGCACAGTCCCAGCAGCAGTAGGAGTAGTGGTGCTGGGAATAATAGTACCAGTGCATACATAGTGACTGATGGCTAAGCCTGTTACATGCATTATTTTATTTCATTCTCACCATCGCCCCATGAGAAAGGTACTCTAAAAACTTCTCTCTTGTTCATAAGGAAACTGAGTCTTTAAAAAGTTACATGGCTTGTCACATTTCACAGCTGGTCAGTGGCAGAGGGCCAATGCAAGCTGAGGCTGTCCGACTGTAATGCCCGAGTGGCTTTCTGGCCATTCTTCTGGAGGTCGGGCCCTTGGGATGCCCCCAAATACGCCGTGTTGGCTCCCATTTCATCCTGAATCCCCTTCTTCACCAGCAGGTTGTGCCTTGTTTAAAGCACTGCCTGGCAGCCACCTCCTCTGGGAACCCTTCTCTGACCTCTCCTTCCGTTTGCCTGTTTGCCTTCTCCATTGGACTATGAATCCTCAAGGCAGAGACTGCTGTTTCCATATCCCCACTGCCAGCCCAGAAGATACTCTGTACATGTTTGTTGAGCTGAATCATGTAGTCTGTCTCTGCCCCTTCCCTCTGTGGATGTCAGCTCTGCTCTCGGGGCTTGAGGAAGGGAATGTGGATGCCTGGCCTGACCTCCCCTTCTGGGCTGGACGACACCTGGCCTCAATCTCTCCTTGGTTCTGCAGGTCAGGTGAGATTACACGGGAGATTAGGATTCAAGCCCTTGGCTCAGGCCAGCACATTACACCTTGAACAGGCTCTACTCCCCGGCCAAGGATCGCCTCACACCATGGCCTTTGTGGCATCTGTCTGGTGAGCTTCTGTGAAGAGGTGGATGTGCAAATACAAGCCTGGACTTGCCTCTAACACATGCGGGTTCTTTTTTTTTTCTTTCCTTTTTGGTCTTTGCATGTTTGTTGGGTTGACCTCAGCTGTAATTCTGAGAAACCCAAGGATGGGGAGAAAAAAAAAAAAACAACTTATTTTGAAGCTTTTGCATTTCCTGAAGTCAAATGCCATGGTGTATCTTAGTTTTTCTTAAAGAATCTGTTAGATGTTTTGAAAAGAAGGGAAAACAGAGGCAACTCTCTTGAAGAATGACATCACTGAGCTGGCTAAGGGAAGGGACTGGGGAAGCGGGGCTCTGGGGAGCTCTCGGTGGAATGAAACTGCTGAACTTGGAGAGGAGCCTGGAGAAGGCACACTTCTGGTGTTTAGCATCTTTCACAGCTGTTAGGAGGGCCAGGGCTGATGGTGGCTGGCTCTGTGGGCCCAAACAGCATGGCTCCTGGAAGTTTAAGGAGATGATACACTCAGGTAACGGCGAATACGGCTCTTGTCCCCATTTCCCGGATGAGGCAGTGGGAAGGCTTTCATTCAGGACATGCAACACACTGCAGGTCACAGTGCTGGCAGCTCAAATATTGGACCAGTTAGTGCTGTTCAGAAATGTGTTGGGCTGGTGTGAGACTCCCGTGGCTCTTGTCAAGACCTAGATGAATATTCCATGGGTCATCAGCCACGTGGCTTTGAGTCTCCTTATCACCCTGAGAGCCCATGATGTAATCTTTTTTGGTTATGAGACAGGAATCCTATAGTATTCCTGGAAGTCTGAATTTGGGGAGCATTGGGAGCAAAACACACCTCCGTTTCATTTATTTCCCAACCAAATTAGCTGCACAGAAGGGTTTAAATTTGAAGAACTAAACACTAGGGAGGGGAAGTGAGAACAGTCTGCACATCATGGCAAGTAGATGACCCAGGAGTTCGAATCTGGGACATTTCCCTGTCTGGGTGGTTGTGTCTCAAGCCAGACAAAGAGCAGAGTGGATCAGATGATCTAGAAGGGCTCTTCTAGCTGATTCTAGCCGGCTGTGTAGACCCAAGTGTACACGGCCAGGCCCGCTGCAGGGACGCGTCTATCTTTTGATCATGTTGCTCTACCCCAGCAAGGAGTCTGTCTACACACATTAAGATTTCTGTACACCTGCAGCAGTAGCACAGAGTGCTTGAGGTCTGGGGATAACCTAAGTTATAAACAGCCTGGCTCTGTTAGGGTTTTCATGGTTCACAGAACTGGAAATTCCCTGGGAAATTGTTCGTCCCAGGCTTAATAACTACATAACACACGTGCTCCCCAATGTTACCCCCACAGCAGGCTTGTCCGAGGTCACCCCATGAGCCAGTGATGGGGCCGGGCCACAGTCTGGGACCCCTTGCTTCTGTCGGGCATCCCATATTTCAGACAACTCAGGTTCTCTGTGGGTACTCCTGAGAACCAAGGCCTCCAGGTGGGCAAGACTGATAAGCCATCCTCTCAAGCTTTGGTCTCCTCTAGAAGGATCATGAAATTTTCTTGGGCTTTGTTAGGAAGCCTGGAGAGAAACATTTGCCAACAAAACCCTTCTGCTCGGGTGCGCAGAAGACAGAGATAGGGAGAGAGATGTTGCTTTAGGTGGTTGAAAGGGTCATGTTCTAGATAGAAGTCAGAACTATGCAACATGAAGGTGGGAACCCTCCTTGAGATCTCAAAATATTAGACCCAAAAGGACCACTGGATGCCAAGTTAACTGTCATGCTAGATTTATGAGTGGAGAGGCTGAATCCAGAGGGACTAAGGGTCTGGCTCAAGACCCCACAGTAAGTTAGTGGCAGAGCTGGGTTCAGAGCACAGAGTTCCTGACTCCTAGTCCTGGGCTCTGCCATGGTTTTTAGTCTTCCCATGGAGCAGAGAGGCTTAAATGTAGGAATAAGTGGGTTTGCGGCCACCATACACACTGGCCCGAAAACTGACTAGACAGCTATGGGTGGCTGGAAAATAAACACTAATGAGCCATCTGGACTTCCTTTTACCAGGAGAATGCCAGCAGGTGGCTTCAGGTTCATGTGCTGAGCCCTTCCAAGTAATAAGTCAAGGGCTGTCAGGCTTCCATTAAGATGCAGCAATTCCCAATGGGGCAAAACAAGCCACACCTACCATTCCAGCCAGAAAGGATGTGGTCTGAGTGCCAAGGACCTTCCAGGTTAATATCAGAGCAAAACAGACACAGTGCATCTCAAAGAAAGCACCTGGGTTCTGGTCGAGGCTTCTCGACCTGTTACTTCCCGCTACTGACCCTCAGTGGCTGCATCTGTTAAGTGGGGACAGTAACAGTCAACCCCAGCATGTGCACGTTGCGAAATGCAATGAGGTTATGGGTGTCAAGTGGCCTGGACATCACACGGCTTGGAGGAGGTCCCAGCATGCGGCAGTCCCCTCGCCCCCCACTCTTCTTTCCTTGGTTCTTAAGTAGCACAGCTTAGCGGCAGTCTTAGCCGACTTGTCTGGCCAATGAGACGCTCATGAAACCGGAGCCCATGACACTATCTGGCGGACTGAAGTTTCTTCATTATGTACCTAAGTGTTTGAGGTCATCGGATGCTCTCAGGAAAGTGAATAGCCCTTCGTCTGTCTGTCGAAAGTATTTTAATCCTTTCAAGGAGAAGAATCGTCCTCTGCATCTACCATGTCCTGGCTTCTGAGTTCCACCCGTTTGGTGCAATATCCAGGCGAGTCCCAATAGCGACATCTAGGGGAGAGCCTCGCCGTTATCAGTGGAATTCGGAATCAAAGAGAGTGCTTAACCTAAGGGTCGTTTCGGCTGACTTCAGTGTGCCGGTTTCCTTGGCTAAAACTCCAGAATAGGCCATTTGTTAAACACAGGACGAGGTAGCCTTGGATCAACGGTCGGCATTTGCGGAGTAGCTGTTCTGGCATGCTCCATGTTAAACACATGGAAAGTCACCAGTAGATACAAGTTGAGATCAAGTGAGAATTCATCTGAATCCCTTGAGAGTTCCTTGGGATTTTGAGGGTTTTTTTTTTTTTTTTTTTTGGCCACATGGCACAGCTTGTGGGATCTTAGTTCCTGACCAGGTATCAGACAGGGCCCACAGCAGTGACAGCCCAGAGTCCTAACTGCTGGACTGCCAGCAGCTGAGGTCTCTTCAATCCCGACCTGTTGCAGTATGTAAGGTAAAGCTATCTGACTTGATGTGTAATTCTTTGGAATTCACTTATACTAAGTGCAGGTTGAATTGATATTACTGGAGGGTATTTAAGAAGCACCTTTAAAGTCTAGTTGAAAAGGCAAAGGGAGATCTGCTGGCGTCTGGCTCCCGTTTCCTGGCCCCGGGCTTGCCCAGCGGGACTTGTAGAAATGTAAGACAACATGCGTGGTGTCCAGAGAGCTTGGATGAAACGTGTAATGAAGCCAGTTTGAGAAACAAACTTGCTTTCCTTCCTTCTTTCCCTTCTTCCTTCTGTCCTTCCCTCCATCCCCCTCCTCTGTTTCTTTTTTTCTCCTCTTCCTCAAAGTGAAAGACGGGGGTTTTTCTCCTGGATTTAGAGACTTGTGTGTATGTGCAAAACTCAAGTATAAATGTTAGTATGCGCCTCGATGATCTGAATTCTTTTGCTTTTCCTTCCCCTCCTCCTGTCTCCCCGACCATCTCTCCCCTGCTGACAAGGGGCAGGGATTAGGCATAGATGGCTGTGGCACTCTGAAGGCCTCTCCAGGACCCTGTCCCACCTTATTCTGTGTGGCCTGTTTTCTAGTTTATTTCTGTTAGAGAGATTCCTGATCCCGGTTAGCTCTGCCTTAAGAAGAAGACGGTTTCAGAGTGAGCTTTGAGTGAATGGGTTTAAAGCAAACATAGAGGCAGACACGTTCTTTGAGGCCTACGCTATGTGAAAAGCTGTGACCGCTGAGCAGTTGTATCCCTGCTTAGTGTGTGTGGGGGAAACTATGACAAGCAGCGGACTGGGCAGTTAGATCCAGCTCTGTCCATCTGATGGATGTGAGGTCTCTGGTGTCCTCAGCCCTTGTAGGGGAGGCTGCTGCTGCGTCTCTACCCGCCTTTTGTGCAGCCTGCATTGGATCCCAGCTACGTGACACCAGGTAGAGCGGGCAGTTGGTGAGCAGCCGGCTCCTTGGTTTAGTTTCAGGGCCTTCCATGGGCAGTTTGTATCGTTTCTTTGGGGTGGGTTCACTAGCTGCAATTAGCCAAGCTTATTTGATCTCTTTTAAATTCTCACGTTTTCTTTTTGGCAGGGGGGGTGGGGGAGGAGGGTAGCTTGCCAGCCAGGCAAACATGGTACATTGTTAGAATGGTGTTAATAAAGTGGTGAGAGACTCCTAAGATATTTGTTTGCTTCCTGGAATGTCATATTCAGAATAAAATCCACACCAGATCAGGTCAGCTGGCTTGCCCCCTTCACTCCTGATGTTTTCAGAAACAGGAAACTCCAGTTCCTGGGAGTTCAAGTGTCAGGACTGGAATGCAGGTCCTGCAAAGTTCAACCCAGTTCTCGGCCTTTTGCACGTCTTCCTCAGCTGGGGATTGAATTCGGGTGGGGGATGGTGAACGCACAAGAGGGGTTCAGGACTCCTCTAGGTGGTCTCTCCACTATTTCCACCTCCTCAGGGCCCCCGGGAACCTCTGGATATTAGGGGCCACGTGACACTCACAGGAAAGGCAGACTCTCTTAACTGGCCGGCAGTGCAGTGGGGGTGCGGGGAGGATGCTCCCAGGTCTCAGGATCCTCCACTGCTAACCTGGGGCCTGAATTTGGCCTCCAGATCCCCTGCCACGGGCAGTCCCTACTCCCCACAGCCCTGCCTCTCATGCAGAGCCACGCGTGGACGTGCCCTAGAGGCTCTCTCTGACCCAGAGCTCAACACCAGAGAGCAGGCTTCAGTGACCGGAAGACAGACGGCTACAGGAGCAGGTATGGAGGAAGTGACAGAGAGCTCTGGGGGGGTTCCTGGGCTCGGAGCCCTGGTGGGGACACTGAAAGGAAGCACAGTCATGTTGCACTCAGCTTCTTGACCATGGCACCCTGGGTAAGCCAAAGGGCTCCCGGGTGCGCCAGCCTGGGTTCTGAGGTCAGGCCCCACTCCTTGCTAGCTGCGCAATCTTAGGCAAGTCGATAAACCTCTCTGTGCTCTAGTTTCCCTACTTACAATGATCGAGGGGCCAATAATTATCCTGGGGTTTGTCGTGAGACTGCAGTAGCGAATCACAAAGCCCTCGGCCTGGTGCTTGGCCCAAAGCAAATGCCCCCTCAGTGTTTACTATCTTCATCCCATCACATCCTCACACCCACCTAGTTGGGGAGTAAAAGACAAACTGATTCACAAGTCGTCTACGAAATTCCTCCAGTGCAGGTTAAGAAATGATATTTGGTTGCTGGGATGTTGGAAATGCCTGGCGCTGAGGTGACCAAAATTATTTTGCAATGAAGTCAGGAGTTTGAATTTCTACAGAGTTTGTGAGGGGATGTGCTGGGCGGTGAAATTGGGAAGAAGGACGTGGAAAGAGGTGTGTGTGTGAGGTGGGTCAGTATGTGTGCTAGAGGGCTGAACCCAAGGGATGGGGCTGTCTCCTAAGAGTGCTCTACCCGGTGGGTGGAGCGCAGAGGCCTCGCAATCTCATAGGATCTGAAACTCCATTCTGCCTCATCCTCCAGGCTGGAAGGCACCACCCTGCCAGCCTCTCCACATTCCCTAAATCCTGCTGTCAGCTTTGCTGCGCACAAACGTGGGTGCTTCTGAACTCTGGGGAGATCGGGCATGGGGGCTTGTTCTGGGGTTTGGGCAGATATGGCACAGATGTGAGAATGTGTGGGATTCAGAATGTGGGGGAGGCAGGAAACAGGAACGAGGCTGATGAGAAGCAGCACAGCCCGCCTCTCCCAGCACCCCCGGACGCTGTGCCCAACTGTGTCTATGGTCTATGGTCTCGCCAAGGGTCTTGTCTATGGTCTTGCCCTGCCCTCGGAGCGGCTCTCCTAGGCAGCCCTTAGCGATTCCGTTTGCTAGAGGAAAGGAGAAGCTTCTCCTCCCGGGGCCCTGCCTGGCTGCCCACAGTCCCAGCTGAGCCTCCGCCCAGGCCACCAAGTCCTAAGCACGAGGGAGTGGGGGTGAGGTGGCGGTCTGCTGGTGACAAGTCTCCTGGCCGGGGTGGGAGGTGAGTGCTGGGACTCAGACATCCTCTCCTTACAGAAAAGGCTTGGCGTTCTCTCGTTTCCCTGCAGCTAAGTGTCGGCCTGTGTTAACGTTACTTTGCTGTGTGTGCCTGGCCCTGTTTGCCAGGCTCTGGGCTGCTGCTGGCTTCCTGGTGGACAGTTGCCAGCCGCAGGGCTCCCTGGTAAGAGTCCAGCCTCTGTTCTCATCCACCCCGATGGCAAACCACATGCTGCCCCCTGGAGCCTCCTCAGACAGTGCCCCTCGCCCGGAATGTCTCGCCATGGCTTTTCCAAAGGGAGTTCGCCACCTCCGCCTGTTTAAAGGGGGTTTGTTGGGGAGGAGGCTGTGCCTCCTGCAGGCAGCCTGTAGACTTCCTCAAGACCTTTAGGAATCATCTTTTTAGACTTTTTTCTGTGTTTACATATTGAAGGAAAGGTTAGAATATCATAAAGCATCACAGCTGGAAGGACCCTTCCAGCTCCTTGAGTACACCGTCTTTTTGTTACAGACCTGCCCTGAGAAATGCAGCCTGCTAGTGTGGAGGCCAGCTCTGGAGCCCAGGTCTTGCCCCGAGGTGGTGGTCTTCCCACCGCACCTGACTGCCATGTCTGTAGGTGGCCAAGTTAAGACAGGTGGAGACTTGCATTAAAAAGCAAGAGAAAGCCAAGGACCGCACACAGTAGCAGGTCACTGACATTTTATGGCCGAAGCACATCATGAAACTGTGTACAAGCCCCTGTGTCCGTGTCTTAAAATGCTGACTCGAGTCAATGATTGGGAAGTGTGACGACGTAGAAGCAAAGAACAGTTGTTGGGCTAAGAAACTGGTAACAATCTATAGGCTATAATTCTGCCACGTAACAGAATCACCAAACTCCCGTTTCCTGAAAGATATAGATAAAGGCCTGGCACACATTCCTAAGTTGTGTTTATAGAAAGCAGACCCCCTCCAGATGAAAACTGCTGACCACAAGAACATAGACCGTAGACTGGTGGAAACCAGAAGGTTGATGATGCTTAACATTTCACTTTGTTGCCAACTAATCCAAGAACTGTCCATGAACTGATCACTCCCTGCTCTTTGAACTATAAATTCCTCACTACCTTCTGTAGGGTGGGTCACATGGTCTTCAGGGCATGAACCCATTGTTGGCCCCTTTGCCTGGCAAAGCAATTAAAGCCACTCTTTTCTACTTCACCCAAAACTCTGTCCCCATGTTTCTATTCAGCACTGATGAACAGAGGCCGGGTTTCGGCAACAATCATGTGGGGCTAGAGAGGAGCCCTGGATTCTGACTCCTGCTCTGTCATCAGCTCCCTAGACGACCTTCCACAAGTCACCTTGATTCCCTGGGCCTCAGCTCACCACCTGCCAAATAGGACTGTGAATCCCCAAGTTGTTTGCCTATAGGATGGAGGCTAAGATAAATCCAGGGGAAGTGTGGGAAGGTCTTTTAACAAGAGCTTCATGGCCCTAGTGAGAATTATTAGTATTTTTTAATCTGGCTACAAAGACATTGAATTGTAAACTGTGGTTGGTTTTGGATTAGTTTGTGTTCTGATATCCACAGTGATGGCCCATATAAGAAGTGATCTGGTAAGTGTTCTAGTCCATGGCTGCCAAACTTTAAATTTCTATGGACCAGAATAATTACTTCAAAACCAAAATTAATGACTCCAAAATGTAAATTCTGTGACCGGTAGAGAACGAGCAGCTTCTTATTTTGCCTGTTGTTCAAACAGACAGACAAAATAACTCTGACTAAAAGCAAACCAACCTGATTCCCATCTGCATCAACCTTGTGTTGTAAAAGAAAGGACATTTTCACACCAAAATAACATAGGAAAGGACATGCTTTCAGAGAAAAGTATAGTTGACTGCAGGAAAAGGGGATCACTTGTGAGACCCCCTGTAGTTGACAACCTGTGATGATGGAAGGGCAGAAACCAAGACCAGAATGACTGAGGTCGGGTTGCCTGGTCAAAACTGTCCTTTCGCTGAGGTCATGCTTTCCTTAAAGAGCCACCCCACCCCCCACCCCTTGAAAAATGAAGCTCTTGTCAAAACTTGGAGAATCTGGATGGATGTGGAACAGTGGGGCATGGGAAGGGAAAATGACATTTACTCAGCGTGTTTGGTTTTTTGCAAGGCTCCGTATTCTGATTCCAGAGCTTGTACTGTGTTAATGAAGGTGGGCAGCAAACCCTGGCCTGTGGGTGGGATCCTGGCCACCGCCTCGCTTTGTGGAGGGAGTCTGGTAGGCTGGCAAATGTGCCTGCTCACTTGCAGTCTGGGGCCACCTCTGCTCTACAACAGTGGACTCGTTTACTGACTAGCCGTTTACAGAAGCAGCTTGCTAGCTTCTGCACTACGCCATGCTCCCCTCGCCTTGATGTGACTGTCTGCAGAGGCTTGGTGGGAATTGAGGGCACATGCTGAGTAATTCCAGCCAAAGTTCAGCCACTGTTGACAAAGCTGTACTGATCAGTCTGCTTGAAATACCCAGAGTGCTGCTCCATTTAGGGGATTCTGCCCTTGCTTTCCAAGTCTCTGTGTGACAAACAGAAGGAGAAGCAGGGCTTGGGGTGACTGCTCTTGGTGTGAGGAGCTGTATCCACACACGTGTGTCCTCTGGTCCCAAGCATGCCCTGGTGTGTCTGTCCAGGTGCCTATGATGACCCACTCTTTCTCTCTTAGTTTTTTCCTCTGAGCTGTCTGGTTACCCAACTGTGCTTGCTATCTAGGTCCTAAAGGTGACAGGACTGAGATGGGGTTATTGTTCTGGGTTGAAAGAACACTGGATTAGAGCTGAGGACATCTGGGTTCTAAGCTTGACTCCATAATACCCTGGACAAGACCCTTCACTTGGTCTTACTCTTCCTTTTCTGTGCAGTGAAAACATTCATCAGATGGGCTCAAAGTTTTTCACTTTTCCATGCTAACATAACTCCGCATCTCACCACTCTGGGGCTAGTAGAGACAACCCGTTGATTAGTGACTTTAGTGCTAGAAGAATATGGGGCATGGGAAGGTCTGTTTGACAAACCCTCAACTTCATTATGCATTTTGGCTCGAACCAGTTATTTAATGATTACCATGTGTTGGTCACCACGCAAAGCAATTTCCAGAAAAGATCTAATAGTGTCTCCAATACCTTTGTGAGGTGGTTGTTCATTTCACAGATAAGGAACCGACTTTCTCAGGTGGGATGTAGAGCCAAGATTTATACCCATATCACCCGACTCTAGATTTTAAGCTCTTGATACTGCTGTGTGTTCCTCTCTGTGTCCATGGGCCAGCCTGTACCAGAGCCAAAAGTTTCACTAGTGGGAGAGTTGAAGGCTGGTGGGGGAACTTGGGGATGTGAGTAGAGCTCAGAAGCTGCCTAGACAAATGGAGATGCATCAGCTTGGCCCTGACCGCCTACCTCCGCCCCTACCCACTCTGATGGACGCTCATGATGTTTCTGGCGGTTCATCATCTGTGATGTGATATGGACTATTCCCTGTGCAGTAACTTCTAATTCCAAAGTCTTACCTCCTTTAAGGGGGAATTGGCCCAGCGGGTTGGGAATAGAGTCCTGGAAGAGAAGAAAGAGAAAAGTTAAAAAAAAAACCCAAAAAACAAATGGATGAGGATGTCGTCAGATTGAAACAGCTAGTCTTTTTCTTTTCCACTCTGGTTGCCCTCAAAGTGTGGTGCAATTTAAAATTTGTGTTCCATCTGACTCTAAGGTTTAAAAAACAAACAAAAACAAAGTCATTGACTTAGTTTACAATGGGCTTTACAACCTGTTTATCAGAAATAAAATTGGAGGATTACTATCCATGCTTCACAGGACTGACTTAGTTTGCAATGGGCTTTACAACCTGTTTATCAGAAATAAAATTGGAGGATTACTATCCATGCTTCACAGGTGAGGAACTGAGGGCCAAAAGATAAGAAGTTTATGGCCATCAGGGACGAGAATCTGCAAGTCAACTTTCAGTCCAGTGCTTTTTCTTTTCATCACCACATGTATTATTTTTTCCTACTTTGGTTAACATAAGGCAAACAACTGTAGTGTATAAATATATGTGGGCTCTTTTTTTCTATGTTTGATTCAGCAAAACAGTGAAAGTATGTTGTAAATATACCTGGGAAGGTACTATTTCTCCTGTGGTTGGAAATTCTGAATTGATAGAATGACTATGTGCCAAGCATTGTGAAGATACCATAAATGATCAAATTGGATTTATTGCAGATTTACATTTAACTCTAATATCTAAATACTTAGATAACATAAATAAGTATAAATGTATATTATTTGTGTTAATGTTCACGCATGTTTTGTATTATTTATTCTAGAATAAGCATAACTGTATATATAAATAATCACACAGTTAAGTAAGAGTTTGCTAGCAGACAATCTGATAGCAGATTGTCTCCTGAAGGAGGACCTGCAGGGTTGGGAAATGGAGGGGCAGAAAGGAGGTCTTGCTCACATGCTCTGAGCAAGTAAGCAACAGAAGCAGACAGGCAGTTTTTCACCCCAATAAAATTTTCAGAAACTGTCCTCTATGTCTGCATCTCCATGTCTTCCCTGTAAACAGGTTAATCAGTGCTATTTTTCTAGATTCCATATATATACCTTAATATGCGATATTTGTTTTTCTTTTTCTTACTTCCCTCTGTATTAACAGGCTCTATATTCATTCCCCTCGCTGCAACTGACTCAAATGGGGGAAGGAGAGGGTAGGGCAAATTGAGAAAGTAGCACTCACACACACACACACACACACACACACACACACACACACGCTATCTTGTGTAAAATGATATAGGAGAACGGGATTGAAACATGTAAATCATCATATGTGAAATGAATCGTCAGCCCAGGTTTGATGCATGATACAGGGTGCTCAGGGCTGGTGCACTGGGATGACTCAGAGGGATGGATTCGGGAGGGAGGTGAGAGGGGGGTTCTGGAAGGGGAACACCTGCATACCCATGGTGGAATCAATAAAGGCAATGTGCATTGCTGTTACTGGTTAAAAAAAAAAAAAGATAACTAGCAGGGAACTGCTGTGTAATACAGGGAGCCCAGCCTGGCACCCTGTGATTGACCTAGAGGGGTAGAATAGGAAGCGGGGGAAGAAGGCTCAAGAAGGAGGGGATTATATATATATAATGCTAAGTTATTTCAGTTGGGTCTGACTCTTTGTGACCCTGTGGCCTGTAGCACACCAGGCTCCTCTGTCCATGGGATTCTCCAAGCAAGAGTACTGGAGTGGGTCGCCATGCCCTCCTCCAGGGGGTCTTCCTGGCCCAGGGATCGAACCTGCATCTCTTACGTCTCTTGCACTGGCAGTAGGGTTCTCACCACTGATGCCACTTGGGAAGCCTGTGTGTGTGTGTGTGTGTGTGTGTGTGTGTGTGTGTGTGTGTGTGTGTGTATTTATGACTGATTCTCATTGATATACAGCAGAGACCACCACGACATTGTAAAGCAATTATCCTCCAATTAAAAAAATAAAAGTAAATGAAGTTAAAAACATTCTTCAGAGACTAGTTTTCCCACCCCTGGGCTCTCTTCCCCTCCCCCACCTCAGCCTTGGAGACACCCCTCACTGTCCTGCCAATAAGGAATGCAGTGTCTTATTTATCGTTTGACTGACCTGGGTCGAGGTCTCCTATAGTGTATTGGATTGAGATATTAATAAAGACCTAAAGAAATGTGAGCATTTTCATGGATGAAAACAACTTCCCAACATCTAATGGAGCAAGAAATTAGTTGCTGCCTGCATCTTATTTTCTTAGTGTTGTGTCAGAAGACCTAGGACCATCTAGAGTTCTCTTTTTATTCTCCACCGCTCTAGGGACTCTATCCTTTTCCTCCCACTGGCAGCTCTTCTATCAGTGACTCTCCTCTCCAGCCCAAGCGGATGGTACCGAGTCGAGGAGGTCTCCTGAGGCACAGCCCTGCAGAGCACTGATCTGGAGGTGGAAGGCAGTATAAACTCGGGCACTTCAGCTTATCAGGGGAAAAGAGATAAACTTGGCTTGGAAGGTCCTTTCCTCTTTGCTCCCACAGTCTATGATTTTATTGCCTTGGCTGAAAGCTCTTAACCTAATTAACAGCGCTGTACCTCTGCGGTCTCTCAGTTACACACACAGTTCAAAGGAAAACCTGATGTCATAGATTCTCCCTCCTGGTTGCCTCCTGAGATGACAAAGAGCCTTTCATAAGTTAATAAACATCTTGCTTGCTGCCACGCGTGTCCGCCGATCAGTGCGGTGTGCACACGCATGAAGAAAAACATCTCCGTTTAAGTGTGGTGCCAAGACGGTGGACTTCACTGACTGTCCTGGGACATGTCCAGGGACAAGGAGAGAGCACCAGAGCAACAACCCCTGAGGAGGTGGCTACTGGCAGTTGGGAAATACCAGAGAGATGGACATTTGGCATGTGTCAAATGGGCACCTAGTGTGAGCCAGGCTCTAAGTCATTGGAAGACATCCTGTGGATGTTATGGCTCAAGCATTAAAGCAGTCTTCCAGAACATACAGATAAATATAGAACTAGAATTGCAAGTTGTTGCAGGAGCTACGAGGGAGAGAGGCAACATGTTTCCAGAGAGCACTTGAACCTTACGAATCACTTGGGGAGTTGTTAAAATGAAAATTCTGATTCAGCAGGTGTGGGTGGAGCCTGAGAGTCTATTTCTGACAAGCTCCCAGGTGACACCAGAGCTTCTGGCCCACGGAACACAATTTGAGTAGCAAGGCTGTAAGAGATAATATCTGAGAAGAGATTTAATTTACATGGAGATTCTGGGTTGGTGAGGTGGGGTTGTGGTCATTTGAAGGCTTTCTGGTTTTCTAGCTTCAGACAGAGAATGTCAAAAACAAAGCATCATAGTACAGGAAAGAATCCTGTTGCTTAAACCTTTGCCCAGGACCCATGGCATCAAAGACAGAAGTGTGACTGTTGCTGCCTTGAAGAGCTCCAGGGATGAGAACAGGTTTCCATAGCTTCCCTTAGCTAACCACAGTAGACAGGATCAAAGAATCGAGGCCCAAGGGGAACCGAGGCATCCTTTAGTCCGTCAAGCTAATTTTTACAGACAAGGAGACTGAGATACTCATCAGTTGGTGGCAGATACTAATGAAATCTCCAGTGCCCCTTCTATGCCCCAGGAGAGATGCTGTCTTCAGAAGCCAAGGATAAATCAGCTCATTCTCCTTCCCCCCTCCTCCCCCTGCCCCACGTGCCCTGCTGTTAGTAGTCTTTGCATTTGGAGGTGGAGAAGTAGGGTATAAAGTGATGACAAGTTAAATTTTGTTGAGGACCGTCTATGCCCTTGACGCTATGCTGAGTGCTGTCCATTTATCTACTCCTCTTTAGTAAGGTACCTCCCAGTCTAAGTATTCTTTCCCAAACCTAGCCTGGGGATCTGGGTCTTAGATGGAGAAATGTGAACTACTGTGCTTAGCAACTTGGCTTTGAGGTAAATAGTACACAGGCTAGACGCAGACAGAAGCAAATGGGCCCTCCCAGGTTGTCATTCTCAGCTCCATTGAGTAGCTCCCTCATAGCTCAATTGGTAAAGAATCCGCCTGCAATGCAGGAGACCCCAGTTCAATTCCTGGGTCAGGAAGATCTGCTGGAGAAGGGACAGGCTACCCACTCCACTATTCTTGGGCTTCCCTTGTGGCTCAGCTGATAAAGAATCCACCTGCAATATGGGAGACTTGGGTTCGATCCCTGGGTTGGGAAGATCCCCTGGAGAAGGGAATGGCTACCCACTCCAGTATTCTGGTCTGGAGAATTCCATGGACTGTATAGTCCATGGGGTCGCAAAGAATCGGATACACGACTGAGTGACTTTCACTTGAGTAGCTCAGGAAACTTGGTTTCCATGGATACCAACCAGCTACACTTCCTTGAGTATGCTTCTCTCTCTCTTTTTTTCTTTCCAGACTCTGAGTATCTCATGGGTATCCTCAACAGTGTTTCTGTGTATGGAGGGAGGAACCCTTCCTACATTTAACCTTTTTGTTCCCAGGTGAAATGAGCTCTTCCAGTCATCTTCTCTGCCTAGGACTCTGTTTTCCCATTTCCTTTAATCACTGTGATTGCAGGGCTAATAATCCCTCCCTCCACTGGATTATTGACATAATAAAATATTATACATAAAGTTATAGACATTGTAAGATATCATGCATAAAGTGTTAGCAAGTGCTTAGAAATGGTGGCTATTTTGGTTACCGTCAATCCTAACGAACTGTGTAATTTGTCTCAATACCTTGAAAGGTTTATTTCTTTTCACAGAGCAATCCTGTGCAGGGATATCAGTTCCTAAATCTAGTTTGACAAAATATGCCCTCTCCTGTTGAAAATGACCAAAGACAACTGATGTTTGAACTATGCCAGTTGGCCTCACATCTTGTCAGGTGGGCCATGGAGACCTTTTCCAGGAATGCCTCTCTTATTTTTGAACTAATGTGATTAAGCACTTAATGAGGGTACTTCAGAGGGGATGACAGAGGATGAGATGGTTGGGTGGCATCACTGAATCAATGGACATGAGTTTGAGCAAGCTCCAGGAGTTGATAATGGACAGGGAAGCCTGGTGTGCTGCAGTCCGTGGGGTTGCAAAGAGTCAAACAAGATTGAGCAACTGAACTGTCTGACTGAGGGTACTGAATCATCAGGGGCTAAATGCTTTACATGCATTATCTTATTTTATCTTTACCCTAAGTGTTAGTGATTGACTGAGACTTAGAGAAATAGCTTAGTGGCTATAGAAGGTCCCTTGGATGTTGAATAGGAGGGAAAGGATTCAAACTGGGGCATGTTGACTTCAAAGGCAGTGCTCTTCAATCCCAAGCCACGTCGCCCCTCTAGGGTAGGGTGGGATGAAGCTGGGGCAGGAAATCCTCCTGAGACTCCATGAGAAAGTGGACTGAGGTCCTAGAAAATTTTCCTTGGTAGCCTTGGTTTTGCTAATGTTAGTAAAAGTGGTCATTGGAATACAAGGGCTTAAAGCCTTGCTTCTCTCAGTAAGGGTCTTGTTAAAATGCTAATTATGATTCTGTAGGTCAGGGAAGGGCCCTTGGGTGTTACATTTCTAATGAACTGACTTCCAAAGAAACCATCTTCCAGATGATACCAATGCTTTGGGGCCAGGGACCACACTTTGAATAATAAGGGCTTAAAGACATTACTCAACAGACAGTCAGAACACTGAGGTCTGCCTGTCCACAGGAATGGGGGAAATGGCTCCTGGAGGCTGAGTGTGGAGCTGAGCTTATGGATGGATTTGGGAAACTGTCCTAGTCTGTTGATGCGGTGACTTGCTGTCATCTTCTATCTGTGCCTCTTGCCACCTGGCTGTAAGTCCTGCCGCTCCCTGGCACAGTCTGGACTGATTTCTGATTTCTCCTTACTCCAGCCCCATCTAGAATGCCTGGCACCATCTCCTCTTGTCTGCGTCCTGTCAATGGAGAGCTCTTTTCCACTGACACATACCAGCTAGCAAATACAGAAGGAGTGAAAGAATTAGGCAATCATCATTCCTCAATGCTCAGTGCATTGGCTGATTCAGATGAGGGTCATCACCAAAGAATGCCAAAACCATGAAATGAAGGATCTTTGAATGCCTTTGAAGTAATTACCCTGTAGATAACTTAATAAGAAAGATTAAAGTGATTTACTATGAAGACTTCCCTGGTGGCTCAGATGGTACAGTGTCTGCCTACAGTGCAGGTGACCTGGGTTCAATCACTGGGTTGGGAAGATCCCCTGGAGAAGGAAACGGCAACCCACTCCAGTATTCTTGCCTGGAAAATCCCATGGATGGAGGAGCCTGGTAGGGCTACAGTCCATGGGGTCACAAAGAGTCGGACACGGCTGAGCGACTTCACTTTCACTTTCACTATGAAGACAGACAGTGGTCATGCCTTGAATCAAGTGACTAAATGTTATTGCCAATAATGGGGCAACCTGACATATGCTTCTAGCCCTGCTGCGAAAAAGAAGAATATAACATTGCTTATGTCCTTATCTTGCCAAAAATGTTTCATCTGAATATTATTGTGAATCCCAAAATGTGACACTAGAACTGCCATGGATCCTTTGAAAAAGTCAGTGTCATGAAAAAACAAGAGAGCAGAGGTGATTGTTAGATTATTGCTTCTCAAACCTTAATGAGCATATAGATCACCAAAAAAAAGTGAAGTTGCTCAATCATGTCTGACTCTTTGTGACCCCATGAACTGTAGCCTGCCCGGCTCCTCCATCCATGGGATTTTCCAGGCATGAGTCCTGGAGTGGGTTGCCCTTTCCTTCACCAATAACCTTATTAAAATGCAGGTTTTGATTCATTACGTCTAAGATGGGGCCCGAGAGTTTGCATTTCTAATAAGCTCCCAGAGTCACCTTTTAAATAGTAACATTCCAAGTTAAAAACAGATGAAACCAACTCTGTATGTGACCCGAGAGTAGATTCTGGATCGAGAAACAAAAGGCACAACAGCTGCAGAAGACATTTTTGAACAAGTGGAGGAAATTAAAATATGGACTATGTATTATTATAAATTGGTGTTGCCACGATAACATTAGCTTTCTTGGCCGTGATAATGGCACGCAGTAAGTAGGAGATGGGTGTTGAAATATGTGCGGGTGAAAGGTCACCCTGACTGAATCTTACTTTCATACATACAGAAAGAAGCAGAACTATGGCAAGATATCAATACTTACAGAATTTAGGCGAAAGAGTATATGGATATTTACTATTCTGCTTTCCAGTAGGTTTAAATTTTTTCAAAATAAAACTTTGGGAATCAGACATGATCCTTTTAATTCTTGGAGGAGGTTCAGCTTCCCTTCTAAGCTCTTTTGCAAACCCCTTCCTCACCCCGAGCAGAAATTGTCTTCCTCTCTTCTGGTCTATGGCATTGAGTGCAGAGCATGCATGCTTAGTTACTTCAGTCATTTCTGACTCTTTGTGACTGTACGGACTGTAGCCCACCAGGCTCCTCTGTCCCTGGGGATTCTCCAGGCAAAAATACTGGAGTGGGTTGCCATGCCCTCCTCCGGGGGATCCTCCCACCCAGGGATCAAACTCGCATCTCTTGTATCTGCTGCATTGGCAGGTAGGTTCTTTACTGCTAGTGCCACCTGGGAAGCCCACATTTAGTGCCATTCTGCCCCAAATCCAAGCACTTGAGGGTTTGGGCATCCCCTCTCCAACTTAGAGAGTCTCAGAAAACAGGGCCTCCACCTTGTCCACTTGGGTTCTTTACTTACAGGTTAGCCTAGGGCTTTCTGGAGAAGTTGCTCAGTGGACTTCTTTGATAAATAACTGACTGCATTGGAGAGAGTAAATTGGGTAGAGAGAAATATCACAGGGCATTTCAGTTCACCCCTGTATTTTATCTGGAGTGAAAGCAAACCTAAAACCTTACCACCATGACCACCAATCACTACCTCTAAATTCAACTCTTGGTGGGGAAGTGGAGTGGTATTGTAAGGATAAATTTTTTTTCTTAATGAAAGGAGTTTTCTTTGTTTATAAAGGGAAAGAAGGCAGTTGCTTTCTCTTCTTTCTAGAATACATGAGCCCTTTCTTACTCTAACATTGTGAAATGTAAATAGATCTCTCCAGGGGCTAGACAAGACCAGGCTTCTGGTTTATAACAGAAACATTTCTTAAGATTGAAGGCCTCCATGCCACCTGAATTGTGAACACCTCTAGTATCAACCTTATTGTTGTTGTCTAGTTACTGAGTTCTGTCTAACTCTTTTATGACCCCATAGACTGTAGCTCACCAGGCTCCTTTGTCCATGGGATTTCGCAGGTAATAATACTGGAGTGGGTTGCCATTTCCTTCTCCAGGGGATCTTCCTGATCCAGGGATCAAACTCTCATCTCCCACTTGGCAGGTGGATTCTTTATCACTGAAGCACGTGGGAAGCCTGTCCACCTTGTAGCCTATATATGATCTGTTTATAACCCTTTGTCTTTGGAGGAGATAGGAGAAATTGTTTTCTCTTTGCTTTGCTATGTAAGTTGTGTGACATTTCATTCTGACATCTATGCATACACTCTGTTGTAATTACTTCACAAGAAATCAATTTTCTTTCTTTTCCATGAAGATCTTTGTTGGTAGGACTTCTACTTCCTCAAGAGGATTGAGTACAATCTCTTGAAAAACACACATTGTGCTCCCACCTCCAGGGATTTATCCCACAGATAGACTTGCAGATGTACACAGTGAGCAAAACTTCTAGAGAAAAACTTGTGTCCTTCACTAGACACAGATGAAATATGAAGTACAATAAAATGCTATGGGACTCTTCAAAAGAATGAGATAGACTTCCATGTGTTGACATGGAAGGATCTCCAAGATATATTGAGTCAATAAAGCAAGCTGCAAATTTATGGGTTTGCTATAATGACATGTGTGTACTGTATATTTGTAGAGCATAGATTTTTTGGAAGGACTAAAAAAATCTGTCAGTTGTCCTTATCTCAGGAAAGAGGGATTGTTGGTTGAATGGAGAGGGTGTGAGAGATTTCTACTTTTTTCTTTTACCTTGTTTAGTATTCACTTTTCTTAAACCATGTGAATATAGTATTTTAAATGAATCTAATGGTTTAGAGGTAAAATACAGCCACTGAAGAGACTTAAGACATCAGTAGGCAATACGTTCCATAAATAACATGAAAGCAGAGATATTCTGGGCTTCGATCAAGGTTCTATATCCATTACTTAGAACATTACTGTCCTGCACACAGTAGATGCTCAATAAATCTTTAAGGTTGAAACCTAAGTTCTTTGCCTCTCCCAAGGAATTTAACTTTGGATTTATTTGGTTTTCAAGCCAACTCTCAAGGTGATCTTTTGATGATCTTTGTTGATTTCCCTACATGTCCTACATTTCTCACTTTTCTAATGCTGATCCATTGGCCAGGAATACTCTCTCTTCTGATCTCCGGAGACCTTTTTGAAAGTGTGTACATTTCTCAAGCCAAACTGAAACTCCAATCTCCAGCGAAGTTTTTCTTATATCTGCCTGGGAAAATATTCCATCTCCTTAACTTGTGGTTTCATGGCAGCCCTATGTGCCTACATTCCATCACTTCTTATATATTATAAATTAATTTTGATTTAAATTTTGTCTGTACATGTATCTTTTTATTTAGAACTGTGACTTCTGGGGGCTTCCCAGGTGGCTTAGTGGTTAAGCGTCCACCTATCAATGCAGGAGATTCAGGAGACCTGGGTTCGATCCCTGGGTCAGGAAGATTCCCCTGAAAGGGGAAATGGCAACTCACTCCAGTGTTCTTGCCTGGAAAATTTCATGGACAGAGAAGCCTGGGGGGCTACCGTCTGTGGGGATACAAAGAGTCAGACACAACCAAGCACACACACAATAATGGTGGGGACTTCTTAGGCCAGTAGAACCAGTTCATGGTTCTCACCCTTGCCCCCATCCACCCTCACAAGACTGCTGGGTGGCCATCAATCCATTTCACTTTTAATAATTGGGATATGAGTTTAAGGTCCTTAGGTATCTCCCATTGATTCCTTTATCTGTAGTCCTGTTAAGAGTCATTTCATTTGTCTAAGTTGTACCTGTACTAAAGCCTCTTCCTGCAGGAAGTCTTTCCTGATAACTCAAGTTCAAGGAGATAACGCTCTCTTCTTAGTTCTTCTGACAGTTAATATCTGAACAAATTATTGGAAATTACATGTGTAAAACACTTAATTTGTATGTCATAATACTTTTAAGCAAGTAACTGATATTCCTCAGGCTAAGAAATCATAGTACACCAAACCCTAGAGTCAGATTGTGAAGTGAATCTTTTCATCTTCCAGAGTGAGGAGAAGTCAAGGAATTGGATGCCAGGGAGGTCACACTCCCAAGAGAAGGGGAAGAACAGAGTTTTTTTAGTGCTTCTGTGGCTGGCTGTTCCCTCAAAGGGAACAGTGTCCTCATTAAATAGCCAAGCAGTCTTGACCACTTTCTCAGGACAACTTAGGTCAAGCCCTGTCCCCTTTGTGTTCCTCATTTTTCACATTTACGAAAATGAGGCAGAAAGATCTATTCCAGTTCCTTCATGGAAAGAATCAATTCAACCAAATGTGGGACCTGAATTAGGACCATTCTGGAGCTCTCTCTAGCTTTATATGTCACCACCACACCATGTACCACTATCATGTCTTTCTTTCTTTTTCCCTCTTTCCTTCCTTCTTTCTTTCTCTCTCTCTCATACCAGTTCTAGCTACAACCTTTAACTAAAGAAATTTTCACAGGCCACTTTAATTTCTTTTCTTTGGCTCTTGCTGTAAAATGATACACCTCTGGTTTACTTCAGATAAGAATTATAGAAGATAATAGAGTCTGTACAGAATAAAATGGGTCCTAGAATATTCTCAAGAGTGTTATTCCTAGTAGGTGTAGATGAGCCCAATAAATGATGAGTTTCATAAACTTTACAATCTAAGTCTCAAATGCTAGCAATTCTGTTATCTTTCACTTTTATGGAGGTCTGAGTTTCAAAGCTTCATTTAAATGTCAATTCTTGAGGACACTTGAGAAGCCTTTTAAAGCCTGGTTCTTTTTAGCACTCAGTAAGGTAAAGAGCATTCAACCTAAAACAACTGAGGGAAACCAGAACAAATTCTGCAGGATTGCAATACTATGGAAAGTGAGAGATTTGAAGGAATAAATAGAAATGTACACCCTTTGAAGGGGTGGTAGTGTTGGGGATACAGTTCTTAAACTATGAAAATTACTTCATTCAAAAAATTCATGAGCAATATATACTATGAGTACAGTATTTTCTCTAAAATACATCCTGGTGGATTTGCTGTAAACACCAATTTCCTAAAATATGAAGAAGCTTTCTCCTTCATCTTTTTTGTTTTCATAGTATTTCTTACCATTTACTTTAAAAAAAAAAAAAGTAAATTTCCTGAGACTGCTTAACTTCACCGTGTGTACCCATAGCTGCTTGTAGTTTTAGAGTTCTGAGCAGTCTCAGAGGGAACAGGTGTGAAAAACACTTCTACATTCTGCTTCTATGCACTCTGTTTTTGTGACACACTAAGCTCTTCAAAGCAGTGGCTCAGGAGGAAGCTTTGCACTTGTCTTATGAGCTTTAACACTGACATGCCCAAGCTCTCAAGAGCCCTTCTCTTTAGAGAAGGTCTTCTTTAGATCTTCTCTCTGGCCTCCTCTCCTTGCTCCCTTTCCTTGTTTTGGCCTCTGAAACTTAGCTCCTGGCTAAAACAGTGCTTAGCTCTGGCCAAGGCCTCTGAAATCTCAGTAACATTTGGACTGAGAATACAGAATCTTGGAATCTGGTCTGAAGTCATCAAAGACATGACACTAGTTGTACAAATGTGTTATTAAGTTTCCTTATCTCTTCCATCTTTAATAGTAGTCTTTAGCTCAGCAACATTTATTATTATTTTTGGATTGCAGTGTAATTTCTTTAAAGTGTTATGTTCATTTCTGCCGTACAACGAAGTGAATCAGCTATATGTGTATATATATATCCCCTTCCTCTCGGGAAATTTCTCAAGGCTAATAGCTCCTCTCCCTTCTTTGGCTCACGTGTATATAGAAAGTTTGGAGGAGACGGCTTAACAAAATTTTCCCTCAAAAGGCCAAATTATTTGAGAGGATTGACTTTCCTATTTCTTTGCTCCCTCTCTCTGTTGCTATAGGTTCTTTGTTTCCTTTATCCCCAAGTCTCTGTGGAGAAAACTGGACATAAATCAGAAAGGAAAGGGGAAGAAGAGGAGTCCACTCACCGTCTTCTGAACCACCAACACCATAATGGTCGCCACGGCAAAGACGAGACACAGAGCCAGCGAGGCCGTGGTGAAGCAGAAGTACCCGCGGCCAGAGGTTGCCCCGCGGCTGGTGACGGAGCCTGCGGGCACATGCATGGCTGTGTCTGGAGACGGGGCCAGTGGATGGAGTGCTCGCTGCAGCCCTGGGTCCATTCTTATATAGGCTTCCCCACATCACACCTTATCTCTCCTCATCTGATTCGGTTCTGGGCCCATCTCTGTTCCAAGAAGGATTCTCCCCCTGCATCCTGGATCATGTGACCTGGAAAAAAACCTTCACCGGCTGCCTCACGAAGAAACTCTTCTCTGGGGGCGTGAGGCGCAAGGCAGCAGGACGGGCGGGGGACAGGCTCATTTTTCATCGCCAGGGATCAGTTTGAGTGAAGAGAAACTGTAGCTATAGAGAAGGTGGCTGATGTCAGAGGGCAAGTAGGAAAATGACGGTTTCCCTACGCTGGGGTGTGTGTGTGTGTGTGTGTGTGTGTGTGTGTGTGTGTGTGTGTGTGCGCGCGCGCGTACACAAAGCAACTTCTGTTTCAGTCAGACTCAGCCACAAAACGCCTTCCGGCTTGAGAAGCTGCACATTCTCCTCAGCGGGGCCTGCGGCTCAGAAGTCCTCATCAGAAAATGTCTCTTTGCTGGGCCTGGAGGGCACGGCAACCCCACTCCAGTATTCTTGCCTGGAGAATCCCATGGATGAGGAGCCTGGTGGGCGACCGTCCGCAGGGTCACACAGAGTCAGACACGACTGAAGCGACTTAGCACACACAGGGAGGCTGGATTCCTTGGACTGTGGTAGAGTGACTCAAAGGAGTTGGTGATATTGGCTCCTCTTAAGGCCTGGAAATGCTACCAGATCTCTGGCAAGGAAGAACCCACAAATGTGGAAGTTTCTCCACAGGGAGACAAGCTTAAAGGCAGGATGAAATTGGGGGACAGGTTCAAAGAGACTGTCCGAGAGCAGCAAACTGGCCACACTGATCTTTTGAACAAAAAAATCCTCCGGAGTATATTGGGATCTGTTAAACTTGCATATAAAGTTGGGCCTGCCATAAAACTCAGAGAAAGGGGAAGGAGTTGGCAGCGAGGGTGGGGGCAGGGAAGTGGTCGGGTGAAGAACGTAGGCGCGCATGTGTCCTGTGTGGTGTGCGTGTGTGGGTGGTGGTGGGTGTGGGGTGTGTGTGTGCTGTGCATGTGTGGTGTATCTTCATGCCGTGCGGTGCGTGTTGCCTATTGTATGTGCTGTGTGTGTCTGTGTGTGTGACCGCCACAGTCAAGCCTCTTGTGTCTCAGACTGACACGATGCCCACTTCACCCTCACCTCTGCCCTCTGAGGCAGCTACGATTTTTTTTTTTTTTTACAGATATGAGAAAATTGAGAATCAGAGAGAATAGATACTGTCTCAATCAAGTTACAGATGATGATCAATGGAATCTCTTGGGTATATAGTTAAACCCTTCTGGCCCCGGAATCCCTGCTACTGTCATTGTACGTGAAGGTTGAAAATCTGAGGTCCTCTCTCAGCCTCCCCGCCCTGACCCTGCCATTATGGTCTTGGGTCTTTGTACAAACCCTTCTGCCCCTCTGTTTTCCCTGTCTGCACTGACAGCCACCAGAAAGGTCAAAGGAGAGTGTGAAATAAGAGTACTTCTTGAGTGGGAATAGACTTGGCAGAGGGTATTGGACCATTCTGGTTAAATGTTCCAAATGGTCTGGAATTTAGACAGAGTGGACAGATTCTCAAGGCAGGCAGAGCTGGCCACACCGGTGACTACTAATCATCTCCATTTCAAAAGACCATTTAAAAAGTGAATCACTGCCTAACCGTGCCTCCGGATGTAGCTCTTCGAAGTTCATCTGGAAGTACCCAGTCCTTTGCAGCACCTCTCCCCTTTCTGCTCGTTTTTCAGCTGCCGGGTATCTCTGTGAGCCCACAGAAATCCCAGAGCCCGCCAAGGAACTGTTCTGTGTCCAGAGCCGAGCTTGGATTACTGCAACTTTGGCCTTTGCAGAGACTCCACTACTGAGAATCACCTGACTTGGGTCACTCTTAAGAACTGGTCTGGATATTCCGTCCCAGTGAACCCATAAAATCATAGGGATCCTGGAGATGGAAGAGCCAAAAAGAGGTAAATTTTGGGAGGGGCTACATAGAGTGGTATAAAATGTGCCGTCAGTTCAGTTCAGTCGCTCATACATGCCCAACTCTTTGTGACCCCATGCACTGCAGCATGCCAGGCTTCCTTATCCATCACCAGCTCCCGGAGCTTGCTCAGACTTATAGCCATCGAGTCAGTGATGCCATCCAACCACCTCATCCTATGTCATCCCCTTTTCCTCCTGCCTTCAAGTGTACCATAGACAAGGAAGATGAGGTCCCCTTGATCCTAAGTAGGACTTGGTTTTGGAAGAAGCGGGTGCCCACATCCATTGGATCTGTCACTGAGGTGGGAATAAAATAAGCCAGTGTCTTCAGGGGTACGCACCTGGCTGATTCAGGGAGAAGACTGTGTCCCGTGGTGGGCCCGGGGCAGTGAGTGGGAAGCAGAGGGCTCTGTCGTCTGCCTAGAGCCGCTGAGAACGGGTTGCTCCCTCGGCCTTCCTCTGCAGTCTCTTTGATGAAAGTGGAAAACTTCTGATTGTTGAATGGAAGCTGTGGGTGTTGAAAAATAAAAAGACTGCTTGAAGTGCAGGTCTTTCTGAAGGCTTGCGGGGCTCAGAAGGGCAGTGGAAAAAATGTTTGTCTTACAGTCACACATTTTGCATACAGTGTAATGTCCTGGGAGGGAAGGCTGACAAGGGGGGAAAAAATCTTTGTTTTTTATTCAAAGATTTTTATTTTGTTTTATTCAAAACCCTTTGTTTTTATTCAAAACCTTCTGAGCGGTTGAGATTTTCACATCAGTTCTGTTTCTTGTCGGCCTGCGGACCCAATCTCTGTCCTCTCCATATGGCGCTCCTATACTGTTGAACCATCTGTGGTTCCCTGTTTCCCAGCCCTGTTGGTCTAAACTCCCCTCTGCTGTCACGCTGGGCCCGAAGCTAGCCTGGCCCACCTGGTGGTCCCCTCTTCTGGGCTAGCTGGCTTTTTTCTCCTCTCTCTTCAGCCACCCAGTGCACAAATGGAAACAGTTTTTACAGAGCTTCTTGTTGAGTGATTTTCAGATCCTTTCAGGAAGCAAAACTGTACAGTGAGTGTAAAAAGTCATGAAAGTGGAGTTCTATGGCTAGAGCAAAGTCAGGAGAAGAAGGGCTGATTGCAAACTGCTCATTCACCACTTAATAACCAGAGGTCTCTCCAAGGTGGAACAGCACTGGGAAACTTGTGGTTTAGCTCAAAACCCTCAATTCTCAAACCAGGAAACTGAGCCAAAGGAATGGAAGTGACTGGGGTGGAGTGGGGTGGGGGAACTTCCTTGGAGAGGGAACTTAGAAGTCTCTGAGCTCAGTCTCATCCCCTTCCCATGGATGTTCCGGGCACACTCAGGCTTCTTGTCACGTTCTCCTCGCCCTTCCACAGCTTCATATCCTTCCTGTCCCTGGAGGCCCCTGCCAGCCTCGCTCCATCCTCTGGGAAAGCCTAACCAGACCTCTCGGGCCCACCAGCACCCTCACTTCAGAGTCCACTGTCTTCATGCCACGTAACGCTGCATCTCATTATCTGCTTGTCTTGACGTCTGTCAAGTGTGTGAACATGTGTGAATTTTGCCTCCCCCGTAAGATTAAGAGTTCCTGAAGGCAGTTTGCATTTTTCTAGTCTTCTGAATCCTCACATCCCACCCTGTATTACTTGATGCAGGGGCTACCTATGGTCTGTCTGCACTCAATGATTGAGTTGATTTTATGTTTATAGGAAGAGAAAGTTCTAGAAGTTTGGCTTATACAAAGGAACTGTGTGATGGCATAGGTGTCCCTGACTTCTCAGTGGTCCCCCCTTTCCCTGTCCTGCTCCAGATGACTCACCCATTGACTTTTACGTTCCCCCACAGCTGCTTGAAAGTCTCCTTTCCACCAGCCTCCTTTCAGCCTGTAGTTGCTGAGGAGTGGCTGCAGCATCTGAGACTCAGTGAGCAAACAGAACTAATCTTTCATCCCTTCAAGAAGGAATCCTGTTTAAAAACACAAACAGGAGCCTGCTGTAGAATCCCCCTACCCTCCGTTGTTTCCCCATAAGAGAGACTGAGATTATTATCATGTAGACAACTAGTTGTTCCCAAAGCGTGGTCCCTGAACCAGTAATAGCAGAACTTAGTGGCTGGCACTGCAAATTTTGGGGCTCCACTACACACCTACTGAGTTAGAAACTCAGGCTGGGGTATGGTAATCTGTGTTTTAACAAGCATTCAAGGGAATTCTGAGTTCTGAAACCATTTGGAAATCATTGGAAATAACTTCTCCAGCCTCTAGAAAGAGCCTAGAAGGAATCATCTTGTCCAGACTCTGGCCTTCGGGCAGGTGAAATCCTACCCCTATTTTATAGATGAGAAAACTGAAGTTCATAAAGAGGAGAGTGTCGCTATAAAGTCTCATTTTTTAAATCCCTTGATTGAACTCTCTTTCTAACCTCAAATATGGCTATACACTGCAGAAATACTGTTGCTTATGCAGATGGAGATATATTTGTAGTACTTATCTAAACTTCTCTTGTGATGATGAGTGTATGTAGTAGAAAATCAACATGATAATATAAAGAAAAAAAATTAAAATAAATAAGTAAATTAAACTCTTGATGTAAAAATACCCCCAGGGTATTTTAAAGCAATAAAACTGGCAGTGAAACTACCTACTGGGGAGAGTGGGTCCTGTCCTGTTAACTGGAGTGGCCTTTATCTTGCTGAAGCTAAGTAACTTGAATACATAAGATATTGATGTTGGCCACAGTGATTGTTCCCTAAGAGGATCCAGTGATGACAGATACAGTCAGGGCAGGTTTAGGTCAGGGTCAGCAAACCGTGGTCACTTGCCAGCATCAACCCACCACCTATTTTAACAAATGCAGTTTTATTAAAACAGTCATGCATGTTTGTTTATGCACCATCTGTGGCTCTGATTGCATTGTAACGGCAGAATTAAGTAGTTGTAACAGAGATCTCAGGGCCCATAAAGTCTAAATTGTTGCTATCTAGCGCTTAACTGGAAAAGTTTAGTGATCCCTGGTTTAGTGTGTTAAGCTCAAGGCAGAGTAACCAAAGAAGAGAGCTGGAGAAAGAAATAGAAATGTGTTTCCCCAAATTCCTCTATAAAATCTTCACTTATCTTTACCTTATTAACTCATGCTTACATAAGAACTGAGAGTGGAGTGTGTCAGAAAACATCTAGGAAACACATAGATATACTTTCAGTATTGGATATATCCATATGTGTGTGTTTATAAATACTGTATAATATACTTGTAAACATGAATACACACACGTTTCCTCTGCCTACTTTAAAAAGGGTTTGAGGCAACTTGAAATAAATGCACAAATATATAAGAACTGAAGCCATTACAACAAGGCAAATGATAGGAGCCAAGATAGGAAGGTAGAGTGTAAAGTGGATGGATTAAGGAACCCTGGCTGATGACATTGTCCTTGAGCACAACACACATACCCCTGAGCTTTCTGGTAACCAGGGCAAAGAAGAAAGAAAGCATATTTGGTTGCAAAACTCTTTGACTGTAAAAAGCAGATGAGTTCAAACGGAGATGCAGACCCTTTGCTGCGTGTGTAGGTGCTTTGAAATATACACTCTCTGACTTAGGATAATTCAACTGACAATTTTTTGACTTGACGATGGTGTGAAAGTGATATGAATTTAGTAGAAACCTCACTTTGTGTTTTGGATTTTGATCTTTCCTCGGGCTAGCAACGCAGGTATGATACTTTGTCATGATGCTGGGCAGTGGTGTCTGCAGCTCCCAGTCAGCCACAAGATCACCAGGGGAACAAAGATTCTGTGCTGCACTTTCAGGGTAGTTTTCAGTAAATTACACGAGATACTCAGCATTTATTATAAAACAGGCTCTGTGTCAGGTGATTTTGTCCAACTATAGGCTAACGTAAGAGTTCAAGCATGCTTAAGGTAGGCTCGGCTAAGCTATGATTTTCAGCAGGTTAGGTGTATTAAATACATTTTCAATTTTCAAGTTATAAAAATTACTTTCAATTTACGATGGGCTTATCAGAGCATAATTCTACTCTAGTTCAGCAAATGACTGTAACCTATGAATTAAAAGTATGACCTGGCAATGACTTAGGATAAAAACCATTTTAACAAGTTGAAAGTACTGGAATATTTAAAAAGACATGTTGTTTTATGATTTTTAGTGGAGCAGAACTAATGATAGGTAAATACTAGGGAAGCGAGAGATTCAAGGGAAAAAAGAAAAAGTAAATGGCAACCCACTCCAGTATTCTTGCCTAGAGAATTCTCTGGACAGAGGAACCTTGCCGGCTACAGTCCATGGGGTTGCAAAGAGTCGGACACAACTGAGCGACTAACACTTTCACTTTTACTTTCCTTACCTCTAGGATCTTCCAGTAGAGTTGAAGGACTAGAAAGCTCTTTAATTTACATGGTGCTTAAGGACTCAATCATGGCCTGATGTGCTGTAGTTCAAGGGATCGAAAAGAGTCAGACAGGACCGGGTGACTGAACAACAACAATAAGGACTCAGTTGTCATTCAAAGAAGAGAGGGGGGTCTGTACGTTTTCGCAAAGCTGAGGAAAGGTCTTTCCATATCAATAAAAAACACATGAAAAGATAAAGGAGGATGTGGTACACATCATCCATTGGGCGTAGGGGAGCTTACTATGCTGCCTTCAGGAAGCTTATAATTGGGTGAGATGGCAATTAAATAAGTGATTAAAATATAACATGGCTGATATTAATAATAGATGATTCAGGGTGTTATACATGCAAAGTGGGAATATTTGAACTCACCTGTCCCTCTCTAGAGGACTTCCTTGAGGTGACCTCTTTGATGTCTACATTAGTTTAATGAGCAAAAATCCACTCAAACTCTACTAGGTCTTATTGCCTTTCTTTTCCAGTTTAAAATCTTTTAGCATCCCTCCTGGCCTGTGGAACCCTGGTTGTGTTTCCTTTGCAAGGCTTCCCTGGCCTTCCTCTAAGTTTCATTTTCAGCCTCTGATCCCACATAAACCTTCCCACCACTCCAGGTACAGTTTATGCTGATCCTCTGACCTGCTAATCTCTCCCCTGAATCCATTTCTCTGCAGGTAACATCCTCACTTCAACATCAGACTCCCTGTCTTATATCTCTTGCTCCAACAATTCAACAGTTTACTTTTTTTTTAAGTTGCTGTTCAAATGTTATCTCTTCTCCGAGCTTCTACTCCCAACTTCTAGTAAGAAATATTAATATATCCCTCTTTTCTCTATAGGACTTCATAGCACACTTATAGCTCTAAGCAATAATGATGAGAGTAATAATTATTTTATGATTACAACCATCACTTACATTTAATGAGTTCATATTGTATGCCACACACATTACATTAATAAACTCATATATTAGTTTTTACAACCATCCCACAAATGTTGTTATTCCCAAATGGCAGATGAGGAAACTTAGACTTGGAGCTGGCATTCTGACAGAGGCCTGCCTGACGGCAGAGCAAGTTGCTGTAAGCACTGTGTGATTATATTGCCTGTACTCTAGGAAGCTAGGCTTCCCTGATGGCTCAAGGCTTCTCTGATACCTCAGGGGGTAAATATCCGCCTGCAGTGCAGGAGACACAGAAGATACGAGTTTGATCCCTGGGTCAGGAAGATCCCCGGAGGAGGAAATGGCAACCACGCCAGTATTCTTGCCTGAAAAATTCTGTGGACATGGTAGACTGGCAGGTTGCAGTTCAAAACGGTCACAAAGAGCTGGACACTGACTGAGCATCTGACCCCTCTAGGTAGCTACCAAAGGCTTTGTACAATCACCTTGAGAGCACAGCATGTCCCTGCAGGAAATGACTTACATGTGTCCACAACTAGCAGGCACCCAATAAATGCTTAAGCTGTAATCTACTTACCAAACCCATTTAAAATACATAATATTGATGAAAAACAACCATTTAAAAAGTTTTTCGTAAATGAGGTCTAAACATGAGCCTGTCCCAGAGAAGAGATCCCAGGCCTGGTCCCCTCCCCAACCCACTCCTTGTTGCTTTCCGTCTTACAAATTCCTGTCTCTCTCCCTACCCCAGTCCTTGCTTCTAAGCTTATATGTTCACCCATGTCTAGAAATGGAAGCAGAGAGAAACTCTGACATAGAGATGTCAAAGGACATTAGGTGTTCTTGGAATGTACTTGGTGAATGAAAAATCAGATGAACAGATGTTATTTGGAGGAAAGGAGAAAGAGAAAGTGTGGAGAGGGAGTGGCAGAAGTTTGGAAACTTTTCAGAAGTTCAGGATCTGTTCTTTTGAAGAGAAGAATGTCTGAGTTAGATTTTCGGACTTCACTGAGGGTGGAGGTTGACACTTAAAGATGTCCCAAAGTGTTGTTTCCTGATGTTAACAAAACCAGGAAGTGACCTTTACTTTTCTCTTTAAAGTGAGCTAACTTCTTTTTTTTTTTTCAATTTCTACGAAATCTGCAGCTCAATTTACTTGTTTTGAAGTAAAAATCGATTTATCCCTGGAATAAACAATTCAAATTAAATAGGTGCTTTAACCGCGCAGTGCTGCATCTATTTAGTTGTAAAGGGCCAAGCAAAGGAGAAAAGATGTGAACCACAGCAGAATACACCAATCCATTTTTTGTGGCTGTAATTTTTACTAGAAAGGAGAGTAAAGAAGTTCCAACCTAACCTAACTTCTTAACACCAACTTTTCAGTTGTGCCAAGAAAGAGGGTATTGGCAGATGAAAAATGCCAAAATGTGAGGGCTTGCACAGGGCATAATCCAGGCAGTGGGGCGATTAGGGCAAGAAAAAATAGAAAAGTGGGTAGTGGAGCACTCTCCGGGAAAGGCATTGACAGTGAAGCCTCAGAGGAGTGTTTGGAGAGGGTGTAGAGAAGTGTCCTGAAAACAGACCCGACTTCAAATCCCCTTCCCCTTCCTTCTCCTAAAAAACGAGCATCTGTTGAGCCCTTGCAGTAAGATGCTTGTGCTTTCTGAGAGGGAGCCTACTTAGTCACCCCAAGTGTCAGCTGTTTATGTTGGCAATATGACAACAGTCGTTGCCAGTGTTAGGGTGGTTGGAAGATGGGTCTTGTGTTCAAAAACACCTTGGAACCCTCCCGGTGCACCGAGGGTACTTGGTTTACGTTTGCTGGAGAGGTCTGAACTTTTCTCCCGTTGACGCGGAGTGTCAGATGCTAACACACCACTGGAAGCACATTCAGGCAACAGAACTCTTCCTCCATCGTCCCTCGTCCGTCACCAGAGATGTCTGTTCTTTTTCCTTTCTTCCTCTTTCTCTCCTCCCAAACTCTTTGCCCTTCTTTTCTCATCTGTCCTTGTGCCCTTCTCGGTTTAACTCCCCAGCTGCAACTTAACCGAGTATATTTACTTCTTTTATTTTCATGTTGCATGTCTTTTTGTGGGTCCCTAATTGTTTATAATGAATATGTATTGCTTTTGGTAAAGAAGATACTAGAAATAACCTATAATCCATATCCATAGGAGATTACTAGCAGTACTTGGGATTGTACTAAATATATGTTATACTGTTGTTTGCTTTTCAAAGGTGTGTAGTTTCCCCATAGGTCATAGGAAATATGTTATTTTCTTGTCTGAATATCATACTATCTTTCACTACCTCTTTCCAGGGAATGTGGAATATATAAGAAATAAAATTAAGTTTCTCCCTCTGAAACCAGCCCACAAGGTGGTTAGCATGTGCTGTGTGCCCTTTTCTTCCTCACTTGTAAAATTGCTTTCTGGGATATCCCATTCTGTCCTTCAGGTCAAGAAATGTAGACAGTAACTGACAAACAGCTGGACAAGCTGAAAATCTTCTATAGGAACTGAGAAAGCACAGTGCATCTGTATAAAGGGGGCTTCCCAGGTGGCACTAGTGGTAAATAATCTGCTTGCCAGTGCAGGAGACATAAGAGACTCTGGTTTAATCCCTGGGTCAGAAAAATCCGTTGGGGGAGGGCATGGTAACCTACTCCAGTATTCTTGCCTAGAGAATTCCATAGACAGAAGAGCTTGGCAAGCTATAGACCACAGGGTCGCAAAGAGTCAGACATGACTAAAGTGACTTAGCGCACACACACACACACACACACATTTGTACAAGGGACTCATCTGCCAATTGGGCAAAACCTTAGAAGATGCCCTACATTTAAAGGACTGATACCCAGGTGTGGCTTGGCAAGGTGTTCTTAATGGCAAGCTCCTCCCTTGAGGTCCTGCCTTTGATTTCCCTGTGAATGCCCCCAGAGCATCCAGACTGAAGAAAATTGGCCCAGCTCTCCTGGACTTTCATGGGACCAGAGAGACCTGTACCCTGGAGGCCATATGGTTTTGCCTTTCTTTCCTCTTTTTCTTCTTTTAAGTGAGGGAACTTTTGGGGAGAGAAAATAAAGCTCCGAAGTGAATACATTTAAAACATTGTGGAAGCTGTAGTCCCTGTTGCATTGGGCAAAGAGTTACTTGATTAATTAGGTTAAAATTAGAAGACTGCATCATTCTTATGGGGCTATCTGGAAAACATCATAATGTTGTGATTAAAGAGTTACAAATAAAAGTAGAAACAAGAAAGGGAAAATATACACGGACATCGATTTGATCTGGGAATGCATAAGAACTTCTTAGGAGTGGCAGCAATTGGCTAGTGTCCACAGTTACGACCGTGCTCTGTGACCACTGGTTCTAGTCCTGGGCTCATCTGTCTACTGCCTCTCAAGCTTTAATTATGCATAGGAATTGCCGGAAGATTTTGTTAAAATGCTGACGCCAATTCAAGAGATCTGGACTGGGGCTGACTCTTAACCAGTTCTGGGTAATGTTGATGCTATCTCTCCGAGGACCATGCTTTGAATAGCACGGATAAATAACCGGATCTACACAACAGCAGAGACATGCCTCACCTAGAATACAGCAGAGGAAACAGAGCAGGCCAAGAGGCAGCTCCAAGCGTGTCTCCTCTCCAAGTCTTCATGGCAGTCCCTCCCCAGCAACACCGGTGTTGGCCCTGCAATGACTGCACAGCTGGGTACAGGGGCCACTCTGGTTTAAAAGCCCAAAGCTCCCCTGGGACCAGTGTCTATACGCACAGCTCCCAGGTCCCCCATGGTGAGAAGCCTAAATCTGTGGCTTTGCACCAGGTATTCTTAGTTCGTTCACAGTTGCCCAGTCTAGAGGCAGTTTGTCATTTAAAGATCACTTTTCCCATTCACAGTGTCATTCCACCTTCGTCCGGGAATAGTGCTTTGAAGTTAATGTGTAGTCACTTTCCTGTGGAGAAAACAAAGGCGTTTTGTTAAATGTTTGCTCATGCTCCCCAAATTGTTTTTGTTTCTGAAGATTATCATGAAGTCTATGACAGTCTGTTTCCCTTACACAGAGAGTGGAGCTGTGCAGCTAGTTTGAAGCGACAAAATATGAGGAGGTATGAGTTGGCATATTTCTCTGAGCTCCTTCTTAGATACTGGGCTAAGGACAGAGGATCCAGCAAAGGACCCCAGGGAAGATGTTGAGGGTGGGGTGGAAGATGGTGGAGTCTCAAGGTGAAAGGAGAATAAAAGTTTGAACAGAGAGATGTCTGGTAAGTGTTGCTTTATGTTGTGTGAGATATAACCAGCTTACTCTGTAATGTATTGTTTAAACCAGGATTCCTCCGAGAAGAAAGCAGTTCTAATATTAATTTCACTGAAATACACTGGGACAATAGGTCTAAATGAGCACTGGCCTAGCCAAACCCCAATACATATGGTCTCTCTAGGGACAATCCATTTTATGATCAGCCAAAAGATTTGTCAGTAAAGCAGTGTGGTTTACCATTGCTTTTGGAGCTGTGTGTATGTGTGGGAGAGAGGAATTTAAATGAAATGCTGAGTTCAGCTTCCAGGTAATATGCAAAGTCAAGGACCATCCATGGTAATCTGTTCAGGTTTGAGAAAATGCAGAGCTAAACAGGTGAATTTCCCATGTCATCTCATAAGCTAATGGTGGAGTTGGGCCTCAAAGTCTTGTTGCCTTCATTTCTTTTCCTATTGTTCTATTCTGCCTCTTTGTATTAGTCAGGATACTACTTGGATATGCAGCAGTAACAAGTTAGCCCTGAATGGTCAGGAACTTAATAAAATCAAAATTTCTCACTTAAGTGAAGTCTTATGAGTGGCAGGTGGCCCTCTTGGCCTCTAAGTGCTGGGAGAGTGCACCTGGGCCATCGATGGGTCAGGCCAGGGGGTGGCTTACGCCACTGCTGCCTGCAGTTCTGTTGGTCAGAGCTCAGAGGACCACAATCTAAATACAGGGGAGGCTGGGAAGTGTAGCCTTTCTGTGTGTACAGGAAGCAGAGTGATGAACAAAAAGCCTTCTCTCCACACACTCTCTCAGAACTATGCTTTAACAGTTGATGTTAGCAATTGCACAGGAAACTCTATAAATGAGACTGAAGGCCTCAGGAGTGTAGCACGGGATCCCCCATTTCACTCCTGCTCACCATAGAAGACTGTATTAGTCTGCGCCGGCTGCTAAAACAAAACGCCGTAGACTACGAGGCTTAAACACCAGGCATCTATTTCTTACATCTCTGGAGACTGGGGAGTCCAAAATCAGAGTGCCACGAAGGTTGGGCTCTGATGAGAGCTCTCTTCCTGTATTGCAGATGGCTGCCTTTTCTCTGTGCCTCGCACGGCAGAGAGAAAGAGAGAAAAACCCTCTGTTCTCCTCTTAAAAGATCGCTAACTCCATCATAAGGAACCTGCCCACATGATCTCACCTAAATCTAATTGCCTCCAAAGTTCCCATCTCCTAATAGTGTCACACTTAGGGTTAGGACGTCAACATATGAATTTGGCTGACATTCAGTCCAGGGCTTCCCAGGTGGCTCAGTGGTAAAGAATCCACCCTCCAATGCAGGAGACACAGGTTCGACCCCTAGTCCAGGAAGATCCCCTGGAGAAGGAAATGGCAATCCACTCCAGTATTATTGCCTGGGAAATTCCGTGGACAGAGGAACCTGGCGGGCTGAGGTTCATGGGGTAGCAAAAGAGTTGGACATGACTTAATCACTAAACAACAACACAACAAACATTCAGTCCATAACAGAGACCTTCTACCAAGAGCCAGGCCTCTATATATGGTTGTAAATAGAGATACTTGTGTTCTGGCCCACTTGTGACTCTGGGAGCTGGGGTCTCTGGTCATGCGGCTTCTCAATGCATCAGTTTCCTCAAATGCTTACCTTTAGAGCTCTTGAAATAATGAACATGAAAAAAGTGTAAGGAATGGAGTAGTGATTACTGTGCCACAGAGGAGATGAGGTTGTCTGTTTATCTTTTCATTTAACATGTATTTTGACCACTAAGTGTGAAACAGTTTTCCTAGAAACTAGAAATACAATGGTGATCAACAACAAATTCACTTGCTGTTCAAAATCCTCACAGAATTTATTTTTTGCCTATTTAGGGCACATACATTGGTTTCTGATGACTCTTGACCCTTGAAAAACCCAGCTTTGAACTGCATGGTCCACTTACATGCAGACTTTTAAACACTACAGTGCTTCATGGTCTGTGGTTGGTTGACTCTGAGGATGCAGAACAGCAGATATGGAGGAACTGGATACCAGAGTGTGGACTCGGATTTTGTACTCAGATTTTCAACTGCATGGAGGATTGGTGCTTCTAACCCTCCGCGTTGTTCAAGGGTTAATGATATTTGAACCATATGGATTTTAGTTAGTGCAGTGAGAGAAAGTTACCCCATTACATGAATGGGCGTGCTTGGGTCACTTGCTCTTGTTTACGGGACATAAAATCTTCCTGGAGCGAGTGACATATGACTAGAGATCTGAAGGATAATTTGGAAATCATCGTTAATGGTGATGATAACACTTCTTGAGCTTTTACTATGTGTCAGGAGCTATTGTACTTGCCTTACATGTATGATATCAATGATCTTACTGCCTTGATTCCTCCTCACAACCAATTTAGGATTCAGGTGTTAACTTTAGCCTGTTTTTTACAGAACAAGTTGGAGAAAAGAGGGGTGCGTCTTCCAGTAAAAGGGGCCCCAAACACAAGAGTCTTGTGGTTGCAGAGAACAGGCACATGAGTCATTTGAGGAGCTGAGAGAAAGATGAAGTGTTTGGAATCATATTGTGTAAAATGCTATCAGGAAAAAGACCTCCCCTCTTCTCATCAAAGTGTGAATGTGTTGGGGAATAGAGGAGAGAAGCAAATGTGAACATTTGTGTTTTGGTATCAGATTCAACTATCAATAAAATACACTTAACCAGGTAATATGTAGAACTCCATTGAAAAGTTTTGTCTGTGTTCTGCATAATGGGACTGCAAGAGCTCAGAGAAATCGAGGCCTTTGGAAAATGCAGAAAACCCTTAGGCTAGGAGGAGGGAATTTAGGGTTTGCTACCACTTCCCTTCTTTTGAAGCTATTAAACTGGATATGGGAGCTACTGAGTTTTATCGAGAAGAAAGGGTTGCAGGGAGGAATTCTTCCACTTGACCTTATTTCAATCTGCAATGTGGATTGGGGGTGATAACAATTTTGTATAATACAGCGATAGCTTATCTAGTCTGGCTCAGCTTGTTTTCACAGCAAGTTAATAGGAAGGACATTTTTTTCTTCTCTTCTTAGAAAATGATCAGCTCTGTTTGAAGTTAGAGTGATTTTTCTATGCTAGGCAGCATTTTGTTTTCATCGAATTGACTTTGATGTGAAATTTCCTGGCATTTCTTAATTCTGTAAGAAGGTTTCTCCCTTTGAAATTGAAATGTGTACGTGCGTAATTATATGTGCTACTGTGTCTCTGGCTGATGAATGCGTTCACACATTCACTAGCAAGTATTTGTTCAGCACAGTACCTACCATATGTTAGATCCTGAAAGTGCCGCAGTGGGTACATGGGATTTCCGTGGCCGTGGAGTTTACCACCTGAAAGTGCTTATAGACATTCGACAAAAAGATACGAAAGTGAAAATCATATCAAACCCTAAAAAGGAAGAGGATGGATTTCTATGAGGCAGAATAAAGTAGGAGGGTCTACCTGGGAATGGATGGCATGCTGGTTAGCTTCTGCTCAGCCCTGCTATCCTTTTCCCACCTTTCTACATCCTTCCGGGAAGGCTGGTCTTCAGGAGTTGCCTTCAAAGGCTCCTTTGCTCTCAGTGGGAGATTGGCCTATTTGGATGGTGGGAGAAGAATGAAGCTGGGGTATTTCCTTCCTTAGTTGCTTTCTCTACAGATCCCCCTGCTTAGTTGTGACCCTCTACTGAGGGCCACCGAAATGTTAAGGTAACCTTCCCTTATACTACTCTCTCCAGGTTCTGGTACATGCTCCCTTCCTGCTTCAGGCCTGAGAGAGGCAATGGATCCCTCCTATTGGTGCCCCTAAAGCCTCTCCAGACCACTGTATTGTTGTTGTTCAGTCACTCAGTCGTGTCTGACTCTTTTCAACCCCATGGACTGCAGCATGCCAGACTTCCTTGTTCTCTACCGTCTCTCGGAGCTTTCTCAAACTCATGTCTATGGAGTCAGTGATGCCATCTAACCATCTCATCCTGTTGTCCCCTTCTCCTCTTTCCTTCAGTCTTTCCCAGCATCAGGGTCTTTTCCAATAAGTAGACTCTTTGCATCAGGTGGCCAAAGTATTGGAGCTTCAGCTTCACCATCAGTCCTTCTAATGAATATTCAGGATTGATTTCCTTTAGGATTGGCTGGTTTGATCTCCTTGCAGGCCAAGGGACTCTGTACAGAGCCCCTCTATCACCATTTTAGCTGCCTTAACATGGGACACCTGTTTCCTGCCAGGGCCCAGAAGGATAGGTATCCAAGAGGGTCTTTCTGAGGATGTGGCTTTTAAATTGAAACCTGAAATGCCAGAAATTGTGGACCAGGAAATTAATGGGAGGAAGTGAGTTTTAGAAGAAGGAAGAGTGTGTGAAAGTCCTGAGACCAGACAGAGTTTTATATGCTCAAGGGACTTATCAGGGAGAGACACACATGCAACACAAAGGAAAGGTAGCACCAGATGCGGAGAAGGCATTGGCAACCCACTCCAGTGCTCTTGTCTGGAAAACCCCATGGACAGAGGATCCTGGTAGGCTACAGTCCATGGGGTCTCAAAGAGTCGGACACGGCTGAAGCAACTTAGCAGCAGCACCACCACCACCACCAGATAAGGCTGGAGAAGTGGACAGGGACAATCACTCGTGGCTTTATAGATGCTGTTAGGGAGTTTGGGTTTAATCTGAGTGCAGTGGAAGTCATTTATGGAGTTTAGGCAGGGATCAGATATGATATACTTGTCTGTTAGTTTGCTTAAGGCCATTAGTTGACACTAACGATAACTGTATGCCAGGATCTGTGCAGAGGGTGGAGGAGAGGGAGGCAGGTGTAGAAGCATAAAGACATAGTCCTTCCATCAGGTAGGAAGAGGACTGGGAACACTTGGAGAGTTAGAATATGTACATGTTCGTGAGTGTATGCTAAGTCGCTTCAGTTGTGTCTGACTCTTTGCAACCCCATGGACTGTAGCCAGCCAGGCTCCTCTGTCCATGGGTTGCTGTTTCCTCTTCCAGGGGTTCTTCCTAACCCAGGAATTGAACCTGTGTCTCCTGCCTTGCAGACGGACTCTTTACCACTGAGCCACCAAGGAAACCCAGAATATATACATACAGAATACTAATAAGAAGACATGATTTAAGTAGTGTAAGAGCGAGCATCAATGACAGTATAGATGAGTAGAGAAGAATTCCTGGGGATAGTAGCATTTGAATGGGGCTTTAAAGAATAGATAGATCTTAGATATTGATGATAGGGAGGCATTCCAGGGAAAGAGAACTGTACTATTCAAAGTAGCTAGTATATGTACCAGTGACAAAAGCAATTTCTATCTGAATGTAAATCAATACTTTGCTTCCTTCATAAAGAGAATTTTGTAATGGACTGGATGAATCACAAGTTGGAATCAAGATTGCCAGGAGAAATATCAATAACCTCAGATATGCAGATGATACCACTCTAATGGTTGAAAGTAAAAAGAAACTGAAGAGCCTCTTGATGAGGGTAAAAGAGGAGAGTGACAATGCTGGCTTGAAATTCAATATTAAAAAAACAAAGATCGTGGCATCCAGTCCCATCGCTTCATGGCAAAGTGAAAAAGTGGAAGTTGTGACAGACATTATTTTCTTGGGCTCCAAAATCTCTGCAGACGGTGACTGCAGTCATGAAATTAAAAGACACTCCTTAGAAGGACAAGCTATGACAAAGCTAGACAGCATATTAAAAAGCAGAGATATCACTTTGCTGAAAAGGTCCATATAGTCAAAGCTATGATTTTTCCAGTTGTCATGTACGGATATGAGAGTTTGACGATAAAGAAGACCCAGGACCAAAGAACTGATGTTTTTGAATTGTGGTGCTGGAGAAAACTCTTGAGAGTCCCTTGGACAGCAAGGAGATCAAAGTGGTTAATCCTAAAGGAATTCAACCCTGAATATTCATTGGAAGGACTGATGCTGAAGCTGAAGCTCCAATACTTTGGCCACCTGATGTGAAGAGTCGACTTTATTGGGAAAGACCCTGATGCTGGGAAAGATTTAAGGCAAAAGGAGAAGAGGGTGGAAGAGAAAGAGACAGATAGCATCACAGACTCAATGGACATGAATTTAAGCAAACTGTGAGATAGTGGAGGACGGAGTAGCCTGGTGTACTATAGCCCATGGGGTTGCAAAGAGTCAGACACGACTTAGCGACTGAACAGCAAGAACACTTCTGGCATTCAGAAGTAAAGGAGTTTGGTAAAGTGGGCTGTAGCCATATCACAGAAAGATGCAAACAGCAGGGTAAAGAGTTGGGATTTTAGGCTGTGGACAGTGATGGGATGGACACTGGACGTTTTTGAGAAGACTGGCAAGTTTAGAGCTGTGTTTGGAAACGTAATGAAGCAGAACAAGGCAGGATAGCTCCAAGGGGGAAAATGTGAGGCAGTGATTAGAGATCCAGTTCTCTCTTATGTGGTTTTATTAATTGCTTTATAGTTGCTTTGCAAAATTCTGTGTTAATTTCTGCTGTACAACAAGTTGATTCTGTTAATTTCAGAAATCACAGAAAATTGATTCATATAAATACATTCTTTTCTATGTTCTTTTCCATTATGGTTTATGCCAGGACATTGGATATAGTTCCCTGTGCTATGCAGTAGCACCTTGCTTTCCGTGCATTCTGCTGTGTGTAATAGTTTGCATTTGCTAACCCCCAAACTCCCGGTCTGCTCCTCTCCCCCCCCCCCCCCCCCCCGGCATATCTGTCAGTCTGTTTCTCCTTTGTAGACACGTTCATTTGTGTCATATTTTAGGTTCCGCATATAAGTGATTTCATATGGTATCTGTCTTTATCTGACTTAGTATGATAATCTCTAGTTGCATGCATGTTTCTGCAAGTGACATTATTCTTTTTTGTGGCTGAGTAGTATTCCATTATACATATATGTACCACATTTTCTTTATCCACTTACCTGTTGATGGACCTTTAGGTTGTTTCCATGTCTTGGCTATTGTGAATAGTGCTGCCATAAACATAGATGTGAATGTATCTTTTCAAATTATAGTTTCGTCTGGGTATGTGCCTAGGAGTGGGATTGCTGGATCGTATGGAAATTCTATTTTTTGTCTTCTGAGGAACCTCCACACTGTTTTACACAGTAGCTACACCAAATTAAGTTCTTATCAACAGTGTCAGAAGGTTCTCTTTTCTCCACATCCTCTCCAGCGTGTGTTATTAATAGACAGCTTAATGATGGCCATTCCGACTGGTGTGAGGTGAGACCTAACTGTAGTTTTGATTTATAGTTTTCTAATGATTATTGATGTTGACCATCTTTTCATGTACCTCTTGGCCATATGTATGTCTTCTTTGGAGAAATATCTATTTAGGTATTCTGCCCATTTTTTGATTGAGTTGTTTGATTTTTCTGGTAGTTGTTGAGTTGTATGAGCTGTCTGTATATTTTGGAAGTTAAGCCTTTGTTAGTTGCATCATTTGCAAATAATTTCTCTCATTCTGTAAGTTGTCTTTTCTTTGTTTATAGCTTCCTTTGCTGTACAAAAGTTTGAAAGTTTGATTAGGTCCTACTTATTTATTTTTGCTGTTATTTCTATTGCCTTTGTAGACTAACCTAAGAAAATACTGGTAGAACTTACGTCAGAGAATGTTTTGCCTATCTTCTCTTCTAAGTGTTTTTTTTTATTTTTGCCATACAATGACATGATATCTCCATGGGTTTACATATGCTCCCCCTCCAGAACCCCCCTCCCACCTCCCTCCCTCCTCCCTCCCCCCAGGAAATCTCGATGCACCAGCCCCGAGCATCAGTTCTGGGCTGGCGATTGGTTAGACATATGATAATTAACATGTTTCAATGCCATTCTCCCATATCATCTCACCCTTACCCTCATCCACAGAGTCCACGAGTCTGTTCTATACATCTGCGTTCCTTTTGCTGTCTCGTATGCTGGGTTCTCGTTACCGTCTTTCTAAATTCCATATATATGCGTTAATATACTGTATTGTTGTTTTTCCTTCTGGCTTACTTCACTCTGGATAATGGGCTCCAGTTCCGTCCACCTGAGTAGAACTGATTCAAATGAATTTTTTTTTAATGCTGAGTAATATTCCATTGTGTATATGTACCACAGCTTTCTTATCCATTCATCAGTTGATGGGCATCTAGGTTGCTTCCATGTCCTGGTGTTTTAACATGTAATATATTTCAGTCTTTAGGCCATTTTGAGTTTATTTTTGTATGCATTGTGAGGATGTGTTCTAACTTCAATGATTTACATGCAGCTGGCTGAATGTAAATCAGCAGCACCACTTGCTGAAGAAACTCCCTTTTTCCCATTTTATATTCTTGCCTTCTCCAAGATTAATTGCCCATAGGTGTGTGGGTATATTTCTGGGCTCTCTACTCTATTCCACTGATCCATATGTCTATTTTTGTGCCAATACTATAATGTTTTGATTACTATCGTCATTGTTTAATCACTAAGCCATGTCCAACTCTTTTGAGACCCTATGGACTATAGCCCACCAGCTCCTCTGTCCATGGGATTTCACAGGGAAGAATACTTTAGATCCCCTTCTCCAGGGGATATTCCTGACCCAGGGATCAAACTTGAGTTTCCTGCACTGGCAGGTAGATTCTTTACTGATGAACCATTTGGAAAGTCCCTTGGATTACTATAGCTTTGTAGTATTATCTGAGGTTTGGGAAGGTTATGCCTCCTGCCTTATTCTTTTCTTCAGGATTGCCTTGACAATTTTGTGCTTTTTATGGTTCCATATAAATTTTAGAATTATCTGTTCTAGTTCTGTGAAAAATGTCACGAGTAATTTAATAGGGATTGTGTTAAATCTGTAGATTGCTTTGGTATTATGACCATTTCAGCAGTATTATTTCTTCCTATCCAAGACCATGGGGTATCTTTCCATGTCTGAATCATCTTCACTTTCTTCCATTAGTGTTTTATAGCTCTCAGCACGTATGTCTTTCACCTCTTTGGTCAGGTTTATTCCTAAGTATTTTTTTTAAAGTTTTTTTTTTAATTAACATTCTCTTTCTAATGTAACATTGTTAGTATACAAAATACAACTGATTTCTGTATGCTAATCTTGTATCCTGCTACCTTGCTGAATTAATTTATCAAGTTTTATTCATTTAACAAAAATGGTTTCTATCTTTGAAATGATGGCTGTGGCCTAAAATGTGATGTTATTTTCTCAGTCCTTTTTCCTTGTTAATTTTTCATATTCTGGAATAAAGTGAGATATTCTCAATGAAATAAAACAAGAGTCTTGAGACCAAAAGTGAATTGCAGTCTGCTAATTTTTAGCTTGTTAATTTGGTGGAGAGAAGGAGGGTACAGTACCCTATTCTGTAAACTGTGTGAACTTTGTCACTTTACAGAATTTTGCTAGAACCCCTCACTTCCTAAGCAACGTCAGAGAATCGTGCAGAGAAACTTGGTGGATTAAGAGCACTGTGTTTATTTGTAGATAAAACAGATCAGTCATTTTCATTAACAAAGGTCCAAAATAGGATTATAGAAGAGAGAAGACAGGGGGAGGGAAACCGAAACAGACAAACAAAACTGCAGTCAGTCTAGGAAAAGTGAACTCAGGGACACATTTTCTGGGTAAACTGGCTGGCTGGCATCAAGCGGATAGTCAGTGTGAACTGAATCCTGGCGAAGACTGGGTAGGGGTGACAAAACAAAACAAACACCCATTCCAGTTGTTTACGAATTCTCTGGGAAACCTGTTTAACTGTGGAACATACACGACAGACTGGGTGACTATGAGTCTGGAGTGATCCAGAGTGCTTCTGAGCAGAAGCAGTAGCATTTAGGAAAGCCTCGAGGCTGAGATAAACCTGGCATAATTGAGGATCTGCAAGATGGCTCCTGTGGCTGGAATACAGGGAGAGGAGGAAGGCTATAGCTTCAGCTTGGAGGCCCCTCTCTGGGCCCCGGAATCAACTGGCTACCAACATCGTCATTACTGTGGGCCGCATCATCACAGCGGCCGTTTTTGGGGCTCTCAGCACACCAGGCTCAGTGGCAGTACTTCCCACGTATTATCCTTTCTGAACTTCCCTCAAGCCCATGGAGACTGCCATCGTCACCCCCATTTTGCCAGTGAAGATACTGAGGGTCACTCACTTGCCCAGACTGCACACTTAGGAAGTGGCAGAAAGGAACCGATTCCAGCTCAATGTACAACCTCAGACTTCATACGCATCGCCGTGGTCCTCTAAGCCTCCTTGACTCCAGCTCTCAGCAAAGTGTAAATCCATGTTTATTCAGCTGATTATTGCTCTGATTATCATTTTGCTCAGCAGATGCCTGTTTCAGGTCAGTGCTCTCCCCAAAAGTGGCACCCAAATAAGACACCCTGCTGTCTTAAATAGGAATCATTCTAGACAATGAAATAGAATTGAGATAATCTATTGAAATGATGGATCCAAATGTATTGTTCACAAATAACTGTTCAAGAACAGGGAGAACTACTTCTTTTTTTTAACTTTTTATTTTGTACTGGGGTATAGATAATTAACAGTGTGATGGTTTCAGGTGAACAGTGTAAAGACTTAAGTCTAGCACCTTCCTTTGCATGTCATTGCTTTGGCCATTGGGTGTCCCAGTGAGTCCCACAAACCCTGAGGTATGGCTTATGCACCTAAGTGCTTTCAAACAAATTTGCCAATGTCCTTACTTACTAACAAACACTTTGTTATGTGGAATAGGATATAAACATACCTTCTATTTGCTTGGTTGGGAAGATTAAGAGAAACCTCTCATGTGAAAACACTAACATTTGAATAAATAAATATATTTTGCTTTTTTATTTTAGTTAAGCTACCAGTTCTCAAAATGTGGTCCAGGACTCCTGAGGTCAGTAAGGTGCCCTTGAGGTCAGAGCTACTTTCATGACAATACCAAGATGACTTTGGCCGTTTCCCAGCTCTTTTTCTCATCAGTGTAAGTAGAGTGTTCCAGAGATAGCATGATACATTTTATCCACATCTGAATGAAGAAACAGATGTGAGAATACAACTGACATCTATTAATCCAGATACTAGAGAGATTTACGAAAGTGTAAAACCAATGCCACTCTTCTCAGTACTAATTTTTTACGTATAGTTTTTTTAAAAAATAAAAAAATATCATTTTTATTTATATGGAGTGGGATTTATTGTTGGCATTTTAAAAGAAATTAATGAGTAAAGATTCTTAAAGTTCTCCATGTTTTACTGCTAAGAATATTTATAAATAAACGCATACAAACACATGCTTTGTGGTCTTTGGTTTTTGAAAACCTGAGGAGTTCTGAGACAAAGTGACTGAGAACCACAGATTAAACTATTGTTTAGGACACATTATTAATTCAGTGCTATACAATGAAATTAATTTGCAATTAATCTTTAGTAATGACTTCAAGAAAATGTGAGCAGCAGTAATGTAGAGACTTCCTGATGCTTCTAAGAAGGCGAGTTAACGTATGGAGAATAGTTGCTATTTCACAAGAATATTTAAATCTGGGTACATGTTAACAGAAGGGCCTGAATTGCAGAATGTAATTAGAACATGTTTCTCTCTTACTAATCATAATTTCCTTAATAAAATCCTCTATTAATAGAGGGTACAAAAAGGAAATTTCACCTCTTAGAATTTCACAGCTCAGGTTCCTGCCCATAGCTGTGTAGTAGCTGTGACTTGGGCTTCTTTCTAAATTACTCCTGTAAGGTCCTGAAGGAAGGCCCTCACCAGCCTGAAGTGGTGCAGTCCGCACTGCGTCCTGGTTTTCTGTCACCAGCTCGTTGCCTGATGTTGGGAAGATGCATCCAGGGTCTATTTTCCTCATGACAATATGGAGAAAGGATCTCTTGGGTCCTTCCTTGGAAAATCCTAATCTGTTTGATGATGTTTGAAACAGAATGTTGAGAGAGTGGAGAACAGGGCACTTAGGAAGTCAGTCAAGTGATGGCAAACTCCAAGACTTTGGAATTTGATTAAAGAGAGGTAAGTAGGAGCCAGAGAAGAGATTAGAGGAAATCTTGCATCCAAAATTCCTGGAGGGATTGAGGGAATGGAATAGGAATGTATGGGAGCAGGAGTTTAGTGGAGAAAGGCAGGTCTCTTGCAAAGCCCACAGGGACATTGGAAACTCACCTTGCTGCTTGTGGGGGAGTCTAATACACCTAACACATCATCTTGAAGGAAACAGATGCAGTCTGGCTCAACGTTCTGACTGCCCAGTAGCTTCTTCTATCAGGTTGTGGATTTGAGTCTATTTTTTATACAAAAATAATGAAAAGAAGAAATGTGCTCCGAATGCTTGTCATGGTCTTGCAACACGTTCTTATGAGTGCATTGATGGTATCATCAACCAGTGAGTCAAGAGTCTCTTTGCCAGACTTCATGGTGGCTTTATGATCTCCTTCTTGCTGCCTTTGATAGTTGTTCCTGAACATTTTTCACCCTCGCCAATCATGTCCACTTCAAGTCTTTTAAATCATTCTCTGCTTGATCTTACCCTGGGCCTTTGCTCATGCTGGTCTGTTGCCCAGGAGTCCCCTTTGCCTAAACTGGCTGGCTGGCTGGCTAGCTTGCAAGTTCTCAATGTGAAGTACATCTCCTTAGAACCCACTGCTCTGAAGATGAATGTAAATTTATTTTTTATCCTCTTCCATTATTCTTTATCATGACATCTTGATTTGGGGCTTTATAACACCTATTATCTTGTGTAATTTTGGGGATTGTGTGTTTTTGCAAGTTAACTGTCATTTTATTAAATAATATAACCTCACATATGCAGATGACACCACCCTAATGGCAAAAAGAGAAGAGGAACTAAAGAACCTTTGGATGAAGGTGAAAGAGGAGAGTGAAAAAGATGGCCTAAAATTCAATATTCAAAAAACTAAGATCATGGCATATGGCCCCATCACTTCATGGCAAATAGATGGGGAAAATGGAAACAGTGACAGACTTCATTTTCTTGGGCTCCAAAATCTCTGTGGCCAGTGACTACAGCCATAAAACTAAAAGACACTTGTTCCTTGGAAGAAAAACTATGACAAACCTAGACAGAATATTAAAAAACAGAGACATCACTTTGCCAACAAAGGTCAGTCTAGTCAAAGCTATGGTCTTTCCAGGAGAGGTGAGAGCTAGACGACAAAGAAGGCTGAATGCCCAAGAATCGATGCTTTCAAACTGTGGTGCTGGAAGACTCTTGAGAGTCCCTTGGACAGCAAGGAGATCAAAGCAGTCAATCAGGAAATCGACCCTAAAGGAAATTTACTAAAGGAGATCAATCCTGAACATTCATCGGAAGGACTGTTGCTGAAGCTGAAGCTCGAATACTTTGACCACCTGATGCAAAGAGCCAACTCATTGACAAAGACCCTGATTTTGGGAAAGACTGAGGGCAGGAAGAGAAAGAGGCGAGAGAGGTTGAGATGGTTGGATGGCATCATCGACTCAATAGATAGGAGTTTGAGCAAACTTCGGGAGATAGTGGAGGACAGGGAAGACTGGCAAGCTGCAGTCCACGGGGTCACAAAGAGTCGGACAAAACTGAGTGACTGAACAACAAAAAAAATGCACAGTTAAAAGCAGAAAACAATGTTGAAAGGTTTATAATGAAAATAGCAGTGCCTGTTTACTAATCCCTTCCTTATGTTGTTCTGCTCACCCGACAAATCACTTTTTAGCTCTTTTAGTTGTTTCTTATGACAGATATTTTCTAATAGTTCTAGCAAATATACTTACATTGTTATCTATTGATTTTTTTTCCTTTTCAAATCAGGGATTGGCAAACATCTTCTTAGTACAGGATTATATAGTAAAAATTTTACACTTTTCAGTCTAGATAGTCTCTATCACAATGGCTCAACTTAGCTGTTATAAAAGGAGAGGTCATGGGCAATACGTAAATGAATGGGCGGGGCTGTGTGTCAATACAACTTTGTTTACAAAAGTAAGTGGCAGGCAAAATTTGGTGCATGGTCTGGAGTTTGCAATGCCCTCTTCTAATTGGTAAATATATATCAGATATTAGTGTATGCCATTTTCAATTTTCCTATAGCCCTTGTCCTGAAGCCCTCCGCCCTGTGCTGACTGTTCAGCTTGTTTTATGTCTTGCTCTGCTGGTGTCCTGGAACTTCCCTTCATTGCTTTCCTGTTTTGGACCCCTTATTTCTTGGGTCTCTGCATCTTCCTCTTTTTTGGGTTATTCCTTTGCTGAGCAGGAAGATGTTCTCAAGTAACTTCCTAAAACAGAGGGTGTGTATGGGAGAAAACATTTCTGAGCCTTCATATGCCTGAAAATGTATGTATGTGTCCCCTGATGTTTGTTGATAAGGTAGCTAAGTGATGAATTCTAGATGAACAATTTCCTTGAAAACTTAAAGGCTTTCTCCAGTTCTTTTCCAACTTCTAGCATTTCTGGTAGAAGCCTCATTGCACATGTGATTCCTGCTTGTTTGTATGCGATCATCTTCTCTCTCCCTACCACCCCCACCTGGAGCTTTTAGGATCATCTTTGTATCCATGGACTTCTGGAACGTCACAGCAATGGGCCCTGGCACGATCATCTTCAGACCCATGTATCTCTGTTCTACTCTGTGCCTGATGATCATGAATCTGGATCTTCTTCAAACAATTTCTCCAGACACTCATCCTTCTGTCTTCTGCCTAGAGGGTGGCTGTCAGGCTCTGCAGGGCCAAGGGGGAACCTAAGTGTTTAATTCTCTCTGTGTCCAGATGTGCAGCCTTTTGCCTCTGCAGAAGATCAGGTCTGTGAGAGCCTCGCCTTGCCAATGGTTCTACAGAGTCCATGACTGATCATGTTCAGAATATGCCTCTCCAGGTTGTGAAGGCTATAATTTTTTTCCACTCTGTTAAGTCAATCATTGCTCGTCTATCTATCACCTGTCCTCCAAAGTTTCATAATGATGTGTTGTTAATACCTTATACTTTAAACAGGCTTTTGTTATTCTTGTTGTTATTTATTTCATTGGAGGAAGAAAAATATATAAATGCTGTGGTCAATTTGTCCTGCTTAACCAAGAGTTCACAGTTTGTCATCATGCATGTGTTTATATGTCTAAAGATTGTTCTACTACAGAGCCACTGTGTCTGTATGTTTAACCCCTGTATCTTCATGACCCAGATAACCACCAGTGGTGTGATCACTCACGGAAGGCCAGACATCCTGGACTGCGAAGTCAAATAGGCCTTAGGAAGCAACACTACGAACAAAGCTAGTGGAGGTGATGGAATTCCAGTTGAACTATTTCAAATCCTAAAAGATGATGCTGTAAAAGTGCTGCACTCAATATGCCAGCAAATTTGGAAAACTCAGCAGTGGCCACAGGACTGGAAAATGTTAGTTTGCATTCCAATCCCAAAGAAAGGCAATGCCAAAGAATGCTCAAACTACCACACAATTGCACTCATCTCACACACAAGCAAAGTAATGCTCAAAATTCTCCAAGCCAGGTTTCAACAGCACATGAACCATGAAATTCCAGATGTTCAAGCTGGATTTACAAAGGGCAGAGAGGACCATAGATCAAATTTCCAACATCCATTGGATCATTGAAAAGCATCTGTTTCTGCTTTATTGACTATGCCCAAACCTTTGACTGTATGGATCACAACAAGCTGTGGAAAATTCTTCAAGAGATGGAAATACCAGGCCACCTGACCTGCCTCCTGAGAAATCTGTATTCAGGTCAAGAAGCAACAGTTAGAACTGAACATGAAACAACAGACTGGTTCCAAATCGGGAAAGGAGTATATCAAGGCTGTATATTGTCACCCTGCTTATTTAACTTATATGCAGAATACATCATGAGAAATGCTTGGCTGAATGAAGGACAAGCTGAAATAAAGATTTCTGGGAGAAATATCAATAACCTCAGATACAAAGAAGATACCACCTTTATAGCAGAAAGTGAAGAACTAAAGAGTCTCTTGATGAAAGTGAAAGAGGAGAGTGAAAAAGCTGACTTAAAACTCAGCATTCAAAAAGCTAAGATCATGGCACCTGGTCCCATCACTTCATGGCAAATAGATGGGGAAACAATGGAAATAGTGTATTTGGGGGGTCTCTAAAATCACTGTAGATGGTGACTGCAGCCTTAAATAAAAAGACGCTTGCTCCTTGAAAGAAAAGCTATGACCAGCCTAGACAGCAGAGTAAAAAGTAGAGACATTACTTTGCCAACAAAGGTCCGTCTAGTCAAAACTATGGCTTTTCCAGTAGTCATGTATGGATGTGAGAGTTGGACTATAAAGAAAGCTCAGCACCAAAGAATTGATTCTTTTGAACTATGGTGTTGGAGAAGACTCTTGAGAGTCCCTTGGACTGTAAGGAGATTGAACCAATCAATCCTAAAGGAAATCAGTCCTGAATATTCTTTGGAAGGACTGATGCTGAAGCTGAAACTCTGTTACTTTGGCCACCTGATGCAAAGAACTGACTCATTTGAAAAGACCCTGATGCTGAGAAAGATAGAAGACAGTAAGAGAAGGGCTTGACAGAGGATGAGATGGTTGGATGGCATCACCGGCTCAATAGACATGAGTTTGAGCAAGCTCCAGGAGTTGGTGATGGACAGGGAAGCCTGACATGCTGCAGTCCATGGGCTCACAAAGAGTCAGACATGACTGAGCAAATAAACTGAACTGATCCCTAATAGTTGGCTCAATGTGGGCATTCTGCTAATATTTAGTGAATGGAATGTGTACATGATGAGTGAAATATTTGATGGGAGAAGAGGCCTTAGATGGGGAGCCCTGGGAGATGATGCTGGAAAAAATTGAGCCCAAATTTGGAGAGTCTTGAGTCACAGGCTGAGGAGTACATACTTTTCCAGTTGGAATTTTGTTGCTGACTCTTCAATGGTGGTGAAAGTGGTGATGGAAGTGTAGTTTTGTCAAGGTGATTTCAGAAAGAATTTTTCTGGTTGTGGAATAAAGGCTGGTCTGAAAGTGAAACTGTGCAACTCATATTGAGGCTTGAACCCATGTGCCAGGACTCAAACCTGGCCAAAACCCAGGTTGGGGCTTGAACTCATAGCCATTTAATTGTGATCATACACCTGGTTTCAAGACTTAAAGAAACTCAGACTCTTGATGTCTTGTTGCAGAAAGAATTCAGTGAGAGACAAAGTCATAGGTAAGAAATGAATTTTTTTTAGAGAGAAACACACTCCAAAGTCAGAGTGTGGGCTGTCTCTGAAGGTGAGAGACCCTAAAATATAGCATGGTTAATTTTCATAGACTGTGTAATTTCATAGGCTAGTGAGTGGGAGGATTATTCCAACTATTTCAGGGAAGGGGCAGGAATTTCCAAGAACTGGACCATGGTCCACTTTTTGGCCTTTTATTGTTAGCTTCATAACTGTCATGGTACTGGGAGGTATGTTATTTAGATGGTAATGTATTACAATGAGCATATAATGAGGCTCAAGATCCACTGGAAGTCAAATGTTTTGCCAAATTGAACCTAGTTATGTCATTCTTCTGAAGGTTGTGCCCTGCCCTTTTCCCTCCTATTTCAGAAGGAGTATACATATAGGGGAATAAAATGTCATAAACTGACCCAAACCTATGAGAAAGGAAGAGTTGGACTGCAGAAAACTATATGGAGCAAGAATCAAAAGGATTTATGTTCTAGTTCAATATGGAAAGTTAAAAATGGATCTCAATGACTGGTGTTTCCATTAGCAGAAAGAAAGAACAGTACAAAGGCTTTGGGGAGATGGGAAAGTATAAATGATACTTTTAGTTCATAATATTTAAGGCAATAAAGGAATATCTAAATAGAAATGTTTAGAAGGCAGTTGGTTATGTTAAAGATAGGGAAGGAAAATATAGATTAGGGAATTCTCACAGAGAAGTCAGAGGAGAGAGTGACATGAAGAAAGATCACTAGTTGCTTAAAAGCACCTAGATGTCAATAGACAGACCTAGAATTTGAAGTCAGATCTGTTTAAATCCTCAGCCCATGTTCAACCACAATAGTATACTAACTTGCCTAGATGCAGCCCAGAAGAGTAGAGGTTTAATATTGCTCTTGGAAAAGACTAACATTTAATGGGACATGTGACTTTTTAAGAATGAAGGTGAAATGCAACAGGAAGCTAATGAGATATGAGAGAAGAACACTGATGCTACAACCCCTCTCCCCGCCAAGGCTGGACGGGGGCAGGCCTGACAGCATCGCTTAGCCTGCCACCTTGGGCTTGGCCTTGGCTAGAGCTGAGATCGTCTGCAGACCCCACTTGGTTTGACTTCCCCAAGGACATCAGTTGCCCTGATGTAAAACTTTCCACCTTGCCTGCTGTTATGGTTCAAGCCGGAGAAACCTATGGCCAAGTAGCAATTCTCAGAACCCAAGTGGGGCTAACATCCTGCCTGGTTTCCTTGTCTTCTTGCTTAGACCAGAGCTGCTTGAGAGAATCATAAAGAGGTGGTATTTCGAGTTTCAGAAGCGCCGCATGCAGGGAAGGACTCCTGGGCCCCTCTCTGCTGGCCCCCTCCCTGTAGCATGCCTTTGGGTTCATGGCATGGAGGAAGAGGAAGCAGACTCATGGGGGTGGGGGCGTGGGGAGTGTAGGTTGTGAAACAATACGAGAAACCTCCAGAGCTAGCAAAGAAAGTTTTGTTTCTGGAATTTCGAACTCAAACTTTTTTCATAGTCAACATTTCTGTGACTAGAAGGTGAGATAAAAATCTATGTCATTCCACTGGTTTTCACCTTTGTTTTAAATTATCAGATTTTAAACAGAAATTATTATCAGTCTGATATTGTTTCCTTTTCTAAAATGTGGTTTAATTTTGTAAAGAGCCGAGTAAGACGGCAGAGCTGAATCATAGGAAGTGTCAGCAGGCAAGCTCTACCCCCATGATTACAAAACCATGGCCGAGTAACCTTTTGCATGCTCCTTGAAAAAGTGTTTTTTAATCCTGCCTGTCTTTAGCTAGGGGAATTTCCTCTTCCTTTCTCCTACCCATATGGCTTCTCTGATTTCACATGAGAAAGTGTTGAAGCGAGTTGAGGAAGTATGTGCCTTGAATTTGAATCTCACCTCCTTTTCCTTACTGGGTAGTACCGGGACAGTCACTTAGCCTCTCTAAGCCTCAGTGGTCTTCCTCTAAAAGCAGATAATAAGAGGAGGATGTTTGATTGATTAATGACTGATGACTAACACTTTCACAGTTTCAGATTTGATTAATTATTAATATACAATTAATGATTGTGCTAGTTGCTCAGTTGTGTCTGACTCTTTGTGACACCATGACCTGTAGCCCACCAGGTCCCTCTGTCCCTGGAGTTCTCTAGGCAAGAATACTGGAATGGGTAGCCATAGGTAGCCTTCTCGAGAGGATCTTCCTGACCCAGGGATCCAAACCATTGCAGACTGATTCTTTACTGTCTGAGCCACCAGGGAAGCCTAATTATTAGTATACAATTAATGATTAACATACTATATATTTTTAATCATTGTATATTTATGATTCATTCATTGCTGGTACTTAGTACATGCTGAAATCATGTTAATTCCTACCATCGAACAGGGTTGGATAATTTTTTCCCTATTGATAGTCACTGACTCACCAAAAAAATGAAAAAAAAAGTTATTTAATTCAAGGGAGAGAGTTGTGGGTGTTTTTGTTTTGGATCTTATTTTTAGACATTACAAATATGTTCCACTCACTGTATTTTGAAGTTAATAATGGGGAATATTATTTATATCTGAATCATGTATTATAACAAATGAAAATATTACATGAATGATTTCAGCTCTGTATTATAGGCATTTAAAAGAAAGAGAGAGACACAGAGAGGAAGGGAGGGAGAGAGAAAAGGAAGAGAAGGGAATAAAGGAAGGGAGAAATGGGGGTGATAGGAGACATGCAAAATTGGCAGAGATATAAAAGAAATAGCAACAGCAAGATTTACTGGGCTTAAGTGCCAGTGTTTTTAGATAAATAGCTTTGGTGTTTCCCTGATTAACACTTGAGCTAGCTATGCTAAAATCATGCATTTCTGTGGGTTTCCCATTCATCTATCCATCCATCAACAGACAACTACTAAATATGCCCTATGTGTTTAGCCCTGCACTAGGTGGTAGTGATACAGGCGATCAAGCCAACCTTATCTTCCAAGAGCTCACCGTTTTGTGAGAGAGGTGTGCAGGCAAACAAATAAACTAAGTGACTGACTCAGGTTTGGGGTGGTGGGAAAGCTTCATAAAGAAGGTGATACATTACTGGGTCTTGAAGAAAATGCAACAATTTGTTAGGCAGATAAGATTGTTTGGTGAGTGGGCAGAGATTAAGGTGTATTCTGGGAACTGGTTTCTCTGAAACAGCTCTGTGTGTTCATGGAGCCAGTATGGCAGGTGGTTGAGGTCAGGAATGATTCAGGCAGATAGCCATGGGTTTAATCTTGATTTACTAGCTGTGTAACCTTGATTTACTTGATCTACTAGCTTTGGTCAAGCTGTTCATCCTTTCTGAAGCCTGGCTTCCTCATATCTGAAAAGAGGATAAAACTGAGGAAGGTGTTAAACTTTAAGTGAATTCACATAATAGCTGTACAAGCTTCACACATTGTTGGGCACACTGTAGACCCTCAAACTGAAAACATTATTTTCATATCTTTGTTATATTGGAATCTTAGTGGCTCTCTGAGCAAGTTGCGTTGAAGATGAGAAACAATGCCCTTCTGACAAAAACAAAAAAAAGATTTTCTTATATGTGACTTTTAAACTGTCCTCTTGGAACGTCTTAGAAACTTTTCTGAATCATAATAACTCAGGTATCAATCAAAATTAAATTTTTTTCTTTGGGTTGCCTCTCCCTCTATATTTTCTAAGGCTGGAATAAAGCCAAACCAAAGACTCTTTGTTGTAGACTCTTGTTGTTGTTTAGTCACTAAGCCATGTCTGACTCTCTGTCTCCCCACGGACTCTGGAGTCTGCCAGGCTCCTCTGTCCATGGGATCTCCCAGCTAAGAATACTGGAGTGGGTTGCCATTTCTTTCACCAGGGGATCTTCCCAACCCAAGGATCGAACCTGTGTTTCCTACATTGACAGGCAGAGTCTCTACCACTGAGCCACCAGGGAAACCCTTGCTATAGATTACCTCTTACTGAAAAAAATGTTAAACCATTAGCTTTTGAGAGCAAAACTCTTTGGAAGGCTATCAGCCACACCTTCAGTGCAAAGCTGCTCTTTAAGCCTGTGTTATTAATAGCACCGTGGATGCCCATTGGTGAGAATGCTGTGGACCTGGGGCAGCTCTCTTAGGACAGACACGGGATGTAGAGAGAGCAAGTGAAAACACAAGAGTAAAATGTGAGTGGATGGAAGTCATTTTCAACACAGACCAACTGGAAGTTAGCTGTTTCTTCCATAGAACTACTATTAATGACTGGTGGTTGGAGTGTAATTCATATCAACTTGGAGACTGACTCTCCAATTTGTAAGAATTCTGGGAACACAATGGCCAGCAGCACAGTGGCCAGATTTGTTCTTGATCTCTCTGTGCCTGTCCTAAGGCAGTTGTCTCCAGACTTGAGTGTACCTCAGAACCTTCCTGTTAATGGGATTGCTGGGTCCCAAACCCCAGACTTTCTGGTCCAGTAGGTCTAGGGTGCGGCTTGAGAATTTGCAATTCAGCAAGTTCCCAAGTATGCTGCTGCTGATGCTCTGGGAGCATGTGTTGAAAACGACTGACCTACGGAGTAGGCAGCTGTAAGCTATCTCCGTATTCTTCCTTCCAAAGCGCTGGTCTCCTCTCAACCTTTTCTGTGTGTTTGCCGGCTGTTGTTTCTGTCGCACACACTATTGGGGCATGATGCCATTACGTTCCTGCCTTGCTGCTAATTCACCTATTTTGTTTTGCTTTGTTTTCATTGATTTGACTGTGCTGGGTCTTAGCCGCAGCATGCAGGATTTTTAGTTGCAGCATGTGAACTCTTAGCTGTGACATGTGGGACCTAGTTCTCTGACCAGGGATCCAACCTGGGAGCCTTGCATTGGGAGCATGGAGTCTTAGCCCTTACCCTCATCCACAAAGTCCACGAGTCTATTCTATACATCTGCGTTCCTTTTGCTGTCTCGCATGTTGGGTTCTTGTTACCGTCTTTCTAAATTCCATATATATGCGTTAATATACTGTATTGTTGTTTTTGCTTCTGGCTTACTTCACTCTGGATAATGGGTTCCAGTTTTGTCCATCTGAGTAGAATTGCTTCAAATGAATTTTTTTTTAATGCTGAGTAATATTCCATTGTGTATATGTACCCCAGCTTTCTTATCCATTCGTCAGTTGATGGGCATCTAGGTTGCTTCCATGTCTTGGCTATTGTAAACAATGCAGCGATGAACATTGGGGTACAACGTGGCTCTTTCAATTCTGGTTTCCTCAGTGTATATGCCCAGCAGTGGGATTGCTGGGTCATATGGCAGGTCTATTTGAAGCCTTTTAAGGAACCTCCACACTGTTTTCCATAGTGGCTGTACTAGTTTGCATTCCCACCAACAGTGTACATGACCCACCTCCCAGAATATTGGAAATAAAAACACGAATAAACAAATGGGACCTAATTAAAATTAAAAGCTTTTGCACAACAAAGGAAACTATAAGCAAGGTGAAAAGACAGCCTTCAGAATGGGAGAAAATAATAGCTAATGAAGCAACAGACAAACAGTTAATCTCAAAAATATACAAACAACTCCTGCAGCTCCATTCTAGAAAAATAAACAACCCAATTAAAAAGTGGGCCAAAGAACTTAACAGATATTTCTCCAAAGAAGATATAAAAATGGCTAACAAACACATGAAAAGATGCTCAACATCACTCATTATTTTTTTGTTTTTCAATCATCAGTAAAAGTTTCCTTGTGCCTCTTTGGATTATTACTATTATTGTGAGAACATGTACTATATGGGCTCTACCTTCCTAACAAATCTTTACGTATATAACCCTGATGCTGGGAAAGACTGAGGGCAGAAGGAGAAGGGGGTAACAGAGGATAAGATAGTTGGGGTGCTTCACTGAGTCAATGGATGTGAGTGTGAACAAACTCCAGGAGTTAGTAAAGGAAGGGGAAGCCTGGCGTGCAGCAGTCCATGGGGTCGCCAAGAGTCAGACGTGACTTATTGACTGAACAACAACAGGAACAGCAGAACTGTTGCCTGTGTTGTACAGCGGAGCTCTAGAACTTATTCATCCTGCACAGCGGAGACTGTATCCCCATTGAAGATCTCTTTGTTTCCCTCTCTCCCCAACCTCTGGCAGCCATCATTCTAGTCTCTGCTTCTGAGTCTGACCGTATGTTTTGGCCACACCATGCGGCTTATGCAATCTTAGTTCCCCAACCAGGGATTGAACTCACACCCTTGACAGTGAAAGCAAGGAGTCCTAACCACTGGACAACTAGAGGATTCCCCAAGTTTTGACTGTTTTAAATACCTCATATAAGCAGGATCTTGTAGTATTTGTTCTTCTGTGATTGGCTTATTTCATTTAGCATGACGTATTCCAGGTTCGTCCATGTTACCATATGTGGCAGGATTTCCTTCTTTTGTTAATGCTGAATAATATTTTATTGTATGTTTCTACCATGTTTTCCTTACGTATTCATGTGTCAATGGAGGCTTAGTTTGTTTCCATGTCTTAGTTTTTGTGAATAATGTTACCTTGAACATGGGAGGACGGATAATTCTTCCAGATCCTGCTTTCAATTCTTTTGAATATAAACCCAGAAGTGGGATCCCTGGATCATGTGCTAGTTTATATTTTTAATTTTTTGAGGGACCTCCATCTTGTTTTCTTTAGTGGCTGCACCATTTTGCATTCCAACCAACAATGTAGAGTTCCAGTTTCTGCACATCCTCACCAACAAAGTTTTTAACACGGTTTCTTTTTAATCATTTTTGTTAGTGCAAAATATTTGTAATTTTTCTCAGGTTCAAAATGTCATTTGTATTTCTTTAATTACTGATGATTTTGAACATCTCTTTATATGTCTGTTAGCTTTTGAGGCTTCCTCTTCTGTAAATTGACTCTTTGTATCCTGTTACCTTATTTCTCTTGGGGCATCTTTCTGTTTCTTGTTGATTTGCATGATTTTGTGATATATTTTACATCTGAATCTTTAGTTGGCTGCTTATCTTAGAGCTGAGGCGTCCCCTTCAATTGCAAGTCCAGCCTCAAGGTGTAACAGAGTCTCAGAAACAGAAAAACAACCTTAGGACTTGAGACAGAATAAACTGGCAGTGACCCCTTTGGGTAACATATACTTTCTTATGTCCCCAAGGACAATTGGGATTATCTTGTCATTAAATTTCCAAAAATCAGATGTCCCCCTTCCTTAGTTCCTTCAGTTATAGACATGGCATACTGTTATCATTATTATAGTGCTTTTATTACACTGATGAAAAATGTTTCCCTGCTGAAAAATTGTAAAATGCTCAAGCTAATAATGAAATTATTAAAACCCACGCACAACTCTGCCACCTAGAAATGACTACAGTGTTTAGAATGTGTTCCAGTCCCTGAAATGGAATGGCTGAGATGTACGCCATCATGACAAATAAACCTCCCCCTTCCACCCCAGGGCTCTACATTAATCTCTCTTGTAGAACTTTGTGCATTTTAGTATAGTTGTTTGTTCGGGGATTATTCGAACAGGAGTCAGTTGACTTATGTTTGAGTTCCATCATGGATTTGCCAAAGCTTCTTTCAAAAAAAAATTAAGAAAATCTTGAAAAGCATGCTGAGGTCTTGGACTTTCTTTTGTAAGTAATTGGGGGGCCATTAACAGAGTTGAGGTGGTAAATCATCCAATATAGTTCTGGTAAAGAAAGTTTTTCCTGGAAGCAATGGTGCATGAAGGTAAGTGAATAAAAGTTACATTTATCAAGGACCAGGTACTGTGCTCAAGGTATTATCTGTGGTATTTCACTAGATTCTTTTACTGCTATAGCATAGGGTTGATCACCCTCAAGCGAGAGGTAAGAAATTTGAAATTCAGTAGAGTTAAGCAGTGTACTCCCAAAGAAATGGCAATGCCAAAGAATACTCAAACTACCACACAATTACACTCATCTCATATGTTAGTAAAGTAATGCTCAAAATTCTCCAAGCCAGGCTTCAACAGTACATGAACTTTGAACTTTCAGATGTTCAAGTTGGATTTAGAAAAGGCAGAGGAACCAGAGATCAAATTCCCAACATCCGCTGGATCATCGAAAAATCAAGAGAGTTCCAGAAAAACCTCTATTTCTCTTTTATTGACTATGCCAAAGCCTTTGACTGTGTGTATCACAACAAACTGTGGAAAATTCTTCAAGAGATGGGACTACCAGACCATCTGACCTGTCTCTTGAGAAACCTGTATGCAGGTCAGGAAGAAACAGTTAGAACTGGACATGGAACAACACTGGTTCCAAATAGGAAAAGGAGTACATCAAGACTGTATATTGTCACCCTGTTTATTTAACTTATATGCAGAGTACATCATGAGAAATGCTGGGCTGGATGAAGCTCAAGCTGGAATCAAGATTTCTAGGAGAAATATCAATAATCTCAGATATGCTGATGACACCATCCTTACGGCAAAAACAGAAGAACTAAAGAGCCTCTTGATGAAAGTGAAAGAGGAGAGTGAAAAAGTTGGCTTAAAACTCAACATTCAGAAAACTAAGATCATGGCGTCTGGTCCCATCACTTCAGGGGAAATAGATGGGGAAACAGTGGAAACAATGACAGACTTTATTTTGGGGGGCTCCAAAATCACTGCAGATGCTGACTGCAGCCATGAAATTAAAAGATGCTTGCTACTTGGAAGAAAAGTTATGACCAACCTAGACAGCATATTAAAAAGCAAAGACATTGTTTTGCCAACAAAGGTCGGTCTAGTCAAAGGTATAGCTTTTCCTGTAGTCATGTATGCATGCACTATAAAGTCAGCTAAGCACTGAAGAATTGATGCTTTTGAACTGTGGTGTTGGAGAAGACTCCTGAGGTTCCTTGGACAGCAAGGAGATCCAACCAGGCCATCCTAAAGGAAATCAGTCCTGAATATTCATTGGAAGGACTGATGCTGAAGTTGAAACTCTAATACTTTGGCCACCTGATGTGAAGAACTGACTCATTGAAAAGACCCTGATGCTGGGAAAGACTGAGGGCAGGAGGAGAAGGGGAAGGCAGAGGATGAGATGGTTGGATGGCATTACCGACTCAATGGATATGAGTTTAAGTAAACTCCGGGATTTGGTGATGGACAGGGAGGCCTGGCGTTCTGCAGTCCATAAGGTCTCAAAGAGTTGGACACAACTGAGGGACTGAACTGAACTAAGCTGTGTACTCAAAGACATGCAGTTAGTGTGGGATCAGGGAGTTAAATCCAGCACGTTTGTTTAACTGGTTTCTTTCCATGCACAGATGCTGGTATGATAGATAATTCAGCAGTCTAGGTGGGATCAATTTCCATTTAATAATGAGAAGTTCAAACACCTAGCAAGCTACTTTCTTACAGCAGCAGCTTTTTTATTTGCTGACTGTCCCCAGGGGTTTTTCTCTATGACTCATACAGCAGGGGAATCCTGAGGGAAGCTCAGCTTTTACTTCTTGAATTTCAGAGTCCCAACAAACTCTGTAGTGATGGCAGATAGAGATCTGAGTCCTTGCCAACAAAGAGACTGAAGCAGGGATCTTGGGTAAGTCCCTTGTCTCCGGACCTCAGTTTTCTTAACCACAAAGGATTAAACGATCTCTGAGGTTTTCTTTCATTCTAACACTCAAGGATCTCTCTTGGTGCATAGTGTAGTGCTGAGGTCTATGTGGAGCTTAGTAATGGTGATTAGTAGGAACTAAACCAACAAAATCTAATTGTACAAACTAGCTGAAAATAGACTGTAGGCAGGGAACTGTATGCTCATTCTTCCAGTCTGTCACTAGTGCCTTTTATATTGGTGGCGAGACAGTTTTGTTGAAGGAAAGAATGAGCCAGAAACAAACAAAGGTGTTTGTCCCCTAATATCTGTCCCCCACCATCATCAATAATGCAGGGTCTCAAAGTCACTTGGAAGTGGTAACCTGGGACAAAAACCTCATTTCCCAGACTTCCTTGTAGTTAATGTGACCTTTTTAAATTAAATTCTGACTGATAGAGTATAAACGGAATTAGTGTGAACATTTCTTCAGGAAATATTTTTAAAGGCAGGTGCATGATTTTCTCCTCCTGACTGTCGTGGAGTCTGTGGGTATGTCATTTAGCTTGCTGATATATTACAATGAGTGTGTACTGAGGCCCAAGGTCTAGAGGAGAATGACTCATCCACCATCTTGGACCTATTTGGTTCTGATCAGTTTATGTCAGGTCCTTGGCCTACGTCATTCTTTTAAAGGTTGTGCCCTGCCCCCTCTCCTTCTGTTTCAGTTCCATACCATTTCATAGGATATATGATTGCCAGGAGAAATAGAAACAACCTCAGAGATGCAGATGATAACACTCTAATGGCAGAAAGCGAAGAGGAACTGAAGAGCCAAGAGAGTGAAAAACTAGCTTGAAACTCAACATTAAAAAAAAGAAAAAAAAAAAAAGGCCATGGCATCCAGTCCCATCACTTCGTGGCAAACAGAAGGGGAGAAAGTGGAAACAGTGGAAGATTTTATTTTCTTGGCCTACAAAGTCACTGCTGATAGTGACTTCGGCCATGAAATTAAAAGACACTTGCTCCTTGGAAGGAAAGCTATGAAAAACCTAGGCAGCATATTAAGAAGCAGAGGCGTCACTTTACTAACAAAGGTCTGTAGAGTCAAAACTATGTTTTTCCCAGGAATCACGTATGGATGTAAGAGTGGGACCATAAAGAAGGCTGTGTGCCAGACTTGATACTTTCTAACTGTGGTGCTGGAGAAGACTCTTGAGAGTCCCTTGGACTGCAAGGAGATCAAACCAGTCAATCCTAAAGGAGATCAGTCCTGAATATTCATTGGAGGGACTGATGCTGAAGCTGAAACTCCAGTACTTTGGCCACCCGATGGGAAGAGCAGACTCATTTGAAAAGACCCCGATGCAGGGAAAGAATGAAGGCAAAAGCAGAAGAGAGCAGCAGAGGATGAGATGGTTAGAGAGCATTATTGATTCAATGGACGTGAATCTGAGCAAGCTCCGGGAGACAGTGAAGGACATAGGAGCCTGATGTGCTGCAGCCCACGGAGTCTCGAAGAGCTGGACATGACTTAGCAACTGAACATCAACAGTGTTTGCCACTGATTGAACAAACATATTTGTCATATATTAAATTCATATGAATACAGAAACATTAGAAAAATAATGACAAGAAACTCCACAAATATGAGTTAAAAATAAATATCCACAGATCCAATATGTTCATCAAATCTCAAGATGGCAAAACACAGAGAACCCCAGAAAGGAGCATATTAAGTAAATTTCTGAAAACAAAAGATACAGAGAAAAATCTTAAAAACATCCAAAAATGTTTGGATAAATGGATTAATATCTGAATACAATTTCTCATGAAAGACTTTGCATGTCAGAAGAATAGAAAAAAAATTTAAGGTGTTGAAAGAAAAAAAGAAACTGTAAAACTAGATTTACATGTCTGAGGAACATTCTTCAATATTGAAAGGAAAATATAGACTTTTTCAGGAAAAAAAACAATAAATTTTTGGCTAATAAATCTGGATTATAAGAAGTATTAAAAACTAAAGTTCTTCACATGAAAGGAATATATGAAAATTTGGATCTACAGAGAGAAATGAAAAGCTGCAGAAATGGTATATATAAAATAATTTTTATTTAATTATATTATATATCTAAAAATATTGATTAATGAAAGCTAAATCAAACCAATATATTGTGGATTTTAATCTATGTACAAATAAGTTTTACACAAAATACATGAATAGGTGAATGGAAGAATACTATTACAAGGTTTTTAATTTGTATGTGAAATAGTATATATCTTGAAGATAGATTACAATAAGCTAGAGATGCGTACTGTGAACTTAGTGAGCAAACAGCAAAGCATTGTCCAACAAAGAAGTATTGCTTGTAATCCAATAGTGGAATTAAAATAGAATGATCAAACATATTCAAAAATAACCAAAAGAAGACAGGGAAAGAAAAAAGAGGGAACAAAGAACATTTGGGACAAATTCAAAACAAACAAGAAGGTACATTTATCTAAACATATTATAATTATATTGAATATAAATGGTAAACATTCCCATGAAAAGGCAGAAGTTAGTCAGACTGGAGGAAAATGCAGGACCCACTGTGTACTGCCTATAAGGAAATCACTTTAACCATAAAGGCACGGATAAGTTAAAATTCAAAGTATTGAAAAAAGACATAAACGTTTTTTAAAAGATGTACACATACTAATTATAAGAAAGCAAAATGGCTATGTTGATATCAGACAAAGTAAAGTTCAAAATAAGAAATATTTATCAGGACTAACAAGGGATGTTTTATAGGAATATGAAGGTCGTTTATCAAGAAGACGTAATCCTGAACAGTACCAGATTAACATAGCTTTAAAATATAATGGACAAAATTGAAAGAAGAACTATTTTAAGGGGGAGTAGTAGTAATATTTGTGTGGCATGTGGGATCTTAGATCTCTGACCTGGGATTGAACCCATGCCCGCTGAAGGGCAGTGTCGTACGTAACCTCTGGGCTGCCAGGGAAATTCCTGAAAGAAGAATCAGATAAATCCACAATTATATATAGTGCTCTGCACTTTACCATTGTGCTGCTCTCAATATGCCAGCAAATTTGGAAAACTCAGCAGTGGCCACAGGACTGGAAAAGGTGAGTTTTCATCCAATCCCTAGGAACTGCAATGCCAAAGAATGTTCAAACTACCACACAACTCCACTCATCTCACACAGTAGCAAAGTAATGCTCAAAATTCTCCAAGCCAGGCTTCAACAGTACATGAACATGAACTTCCAGATGTTCAAGCTGGATTTAGAAAAGGGAGAGGAGCCAACATTCGTCAGATCACTGAAAAAGCAAGAAAGTTCCAGAAAAACATCTACTTCTGCTTTATTGACTAGGCCAAAGCCTTTGAGTGTGTGGATCACAACAAACTGTGGAAAATTCTGAAAGAGATGGGAATACCAGACCACCTGACCTGTCTCCCGAGAAATCTATATGGAGGTCAAGAAGCAACAGTTTGAACTGGACATGGAACAACAGACTGGTTCCAAATCGGGAAAGGAGTATGTCAAGGCTGTATACTGTCACCCTGCTTATTTAACCTATACACAGAGTACATCATACGAAATGCCAGGCTGTATGAAGCACAAGCTGGAATCAAGATTTCTGGGAGAAATATCAATAACCTGAGATATGCAGATGACACCATCCTTGTGGCAGAAAGCAATGAAGAACTAAAGAGCCTCTTGATGAAAGTGAAAGAGGAGAGTGGAAAAAGTAGGCTTAAAATTCAGCATTTTGAAAACAAAGATCATGGCATCTGGTCCTGTCACTTCATGGCAAATGGAGGAGGAAACAATGGAAACAGTGACAGACTTTAGTTTTTTGGGCTCCAAAACCACTGCAGATGCTGACTGCAGCCAAGAAATTAAAAGATGCTTGTTTCTTGGAAGAAAAGTTATGACTAGCCTAGATAGCATATTAAATAGCAGAAACATTACTTTGCTGACAAAGGTCCATCTTATCAAAGCTATGGTTTTTCCAGTAGTCATGTATGGATGTGAGAATTGGACTATAAAGAAAGCTGAGCACCAAAGAATTGATGCTTTTGAACTGTGGTATTGGAGAAGACTCTTGAGAGTCTCTTGGCCAGCAAGGAGATCAAACCAATCAATCCTAAAGGAAATCATCCTTGAATATTCATTGGAAGGACTGATGCTGAAGCTGAAGCTCCAATACTTTGGCCACCAGATGGAAAGAACTGACTCATTTGAACTCCAATACTTTGGCCACCTGATGCGAAGAGCTGACTCATTTGAAAAGACTCTGATGCTGGGAAAGATTGAGGGCAGGAGAAGAAGGGAACAACAGAGGATGAGATGGTTGGATAGCATCACCGACTCGATGGACACGAGTTTCAGCAAGCCTCAGGAGTTGGTGATGGACATGGAAAGCTGGCCTGCTGCAGTCCACGGGGTCGCAAAGAGTCGGACACGACTGAGTGACTGAACTGAACTGAATCTTTGCTCTTCCTATGGCTGATAGAAATTTAGACAGGAAGTTGCTAAAGATATAGACGAACTGAACAGCATCAACAAAACTGACCTATAAATAACATTTATAGATGTTATAACATTCTATAAATCACATTTATAGAACACTCCACCCAAGACAGCAGATTTTACATTCTTTTCAAGAACTTATGGCCCATTTACCAAGATAGTCTTGTCTATATGCTGAGTCATGAAACAGTTCTCAATAAAATTGAAAGGACTGAAGTTGTGCAGGATATATTAATTGATGATTGAGGAACTAAATTAGAAATCAGTAACAAAATGTAATTCCTAAATATTTGGGAATTAAACAACATACTTCTAAATAATCCATAGTTCCCAAAAGATAATACCAAGTAAACTTAAGAAAAGCATTTGAACTGGAAAGTAGAGGGAAGTTCTACCTTTAAATACTTACATTAGAAAATTAAAAAGATTAAAAATTAATGATCTGATCTTTTACCCCTAAGCTCTGTGTCAGTTATATCTCACAAATTATCATAAGTTGTGTTCATTGTCATTCCATTAAAAATGTTTTCTAGCTTCCCTTATGTTGTTATAGCAGTGTTGCATTCTGTGGGAAGTGACAGAGATCAGGCCACCTTCAAGACCTAAACCACAAAGGGTTGGTTGTCTTTACCTCCTTTAACTCATTAGTGTGACCCCTACAAAAGTCACATGGTTCCTGGAGGACAGTCGAATCTGCTGCAACCTCAACCCACATGGAACTCCAGCTGCAGCTGTTATGCCAGACATGGTATCTTTAACAGGGTAGTTAATAGAGTCTTAAATACATGACATATGGCCACTTGTATGAAAAATATGTTCTTCCCATCTCTAACAGAAAAGGGAGTAATATATAGTCTGTATTTACTTAGAGCATGTGACAACCTACATTAGTCATGCCCGAGTGTTATATTAACTTTATTTCCCTCTGTCATAATATATTCTGAGGAAATGTGAACTGTCTGAACATTAGGAAGAATGTCACATTTATATTCATGATGTTGTGATTATTGGACCATATATGGAAGGACTGTTAGGTACACTAGATGTGTTGATAAGACATTTGCACTCTTCCTAGGGGCTAAGAGATAAACCCTATGAAGATTCACTTTGTTTTTTTTTTATTATTATTTTTATTTTTTTAAAATTTTCTTTACTTTATTGTGTTGGTTTTGCCATACATTGACATGAATCTGCCATGGGTATACATATGTTCCCCTTCCAGGAGATTCACTTTGAATGAGCGGTGATTCCTTTTGACAGGAGTAGACACGTAAGTCAGGCGTGGCCTTGCCTTTTTTGCCTGCAGAGCCCTACCTAATATCATCACTGTCTGGGAGCTTAAAAGACTATACTGTTCACTGCCAGAGGATCCCACATGACATTGTGTCAGACAAGGGGACCCATTTTATTTTTAATTGATTAATTAACACCTTCATTGTGTCACGTAGATTGTTTTGTTGCGGTGCACAACTCTCGAGCTGTGGCTTGCGGGCTCAGTAGTTGGAGTACTAGGGTGTAGTTGCATCTCGGCATCAGGGGTCTTAGCTCACCAACCAGGGATCACACCCGTCTCCCCAGCATTGCAAGGTGGATTCTCAACCACTGGATCACCAGGGAAGTCCCAGGGACCCACTTTATAGTGAAGGAGGTGTTGGAGATTTACTTATCATATCACGTTCCCCTCTGTCCAGGCACTGCCAACCTAATAGAGTGATGGAAGGGGTTGCTGAAGACACAGCTGAGGCCCAGGGTGAGAACAGTGTGTCATCTTCCAGGATGCAGTGTGTACTCTGGACTGATGATCCTTGTATGTCACTGTGCCCTCAAAAGGTAGACTGTATGGACTGGTGACCAAGGGGGATGACAATGGGAGTATCCTTACTTGGGGAATTTATGAATCCCTTGTGGAAAATCTGAATTCTGAGTGTTCAGAGGTCTTGGTTAACAAAAGGGAGAACTTTCGAGGGAACATGGAGAGAGACCATAGAAATATAGTTTGTTACTGTTTCCAGGGTGCTTTGGGCTCCTTGTCCCAAGAGAACCTCACTCAAGAAGTGGAGTCATCATCCTGAAAAAGTAATTATTTCTGATCATAAGGAGGAGAAAGTGCTTAGTAACGACAAGAAGGAATGTTTGGTCTCCAGGTGATCCACTTTGGCCTTCTTTTGGTGTTCCTCTACCCCATAGTGATAGTCAATGGACGACAGCATCAGTCACAGTCTAAGGTGGGCAGGCGACCATGGCCTCAGACTTCCCCCCAGTGAATGGGTCATGCCATTATGTTCCAGCTGAGATGAGGGGAAATCTAGAATGCATAGTGGCACAGGGAGTGACCATGACTTAGAGCCCCAAGACAAATTGCAGTATGCTTGGGGGTATAGTTTCTCCATAAAACTTTTAGAATCCTGAAGGAATGTTTGCAGAACTAATATGAAGTGGGTCCAAGCAACACAGGCAGTGGGCTCTAGTGGTGCTGTAATATGCTGCCCTGGTGATTCTGGAGGCAACATCCTAGCCCTGGAAAGAGAACTCTCACAGAACCTTGTTTGTACCACTGCTAATTTGAGTCTATATGACATCCGCCAAACCTATAGCCTATCTATCTAGCGCAGCCGTAAAGCAGGTAATACCACTGTCATGTTGGGACACCTAGGGTTGTTTGTGGGAGATCAGGTTGTGAGGCTAGTGCTTTGACATTATAAGTGAAACTCTGCCTAGAGAGGCATCACTTCTCTGTCTCCCCAGTTACATGTCTCAGCAGATGCATTCCTGTGGCTCAGGGCTTGCCCCGCAGTTTTTGCCTAGTGCTTTGGCAGATATAACTCATGGTGGAGAAGAAGATGGAAAAGAGCACACAGAGATGTTTCCTGAAAGCTTTCAGGTTTCAGTTAAAAAACCATCATTCTTGGCTTTTTCTCCTTTTTGAGAACATTTGAAATAATCTCTCAATCAGTTAATACAGAATTGAATCGCTTTGCGAGTGTGTGACTCACTCACATTATTTCACATCATTTAATGCCTCTTCAGAAATGCAAAGCTCTTCACTATCCCTCTACTAGAAAGGGGGGATATGGCAAGAAATTCCAGGGATGCCTCTATTTCTGACTCCTTACCTGTTCTTTGAGGGTCCTGAGTACAAAGAAGGTCATTATTTGAATAAGTCACATTAAGTCAGGGTCAAATGTTTTTCACTTGTAAAATGGGACACTAAGGGAAAAAATTACCATTGACAGTCACACAGAGGAGCTAAGTGAACTGACCAAGATTACACAGTGTGTGACAGAGCTGTAGCTTGAGCAGAAGTCTCTTGAGACTAAGTTCAGTGCTTCCCCTCAGATTCATTCAAGGAGGCTGCCCATTGATGAGAGATGCAGAGGGGCTGTCTGTGAAGTCACTTGACTGGAGCGAAGGGTGGTTGGATGAAGGCAAACGTGAGATGATGCTGCCCTTGGGGGAGCTTCAGAGCAGAGCTTGAGATGGCTCAGAGTTGGACTTGAAAAAATCAAAGGTTAGAACCTTCAAATAAGAACTAGAGAAGTACCTTAAAAGGGTCCATTTTCTTTAGGCAAGCAATTCTCTTCTTGGGATTCATCTGAAGGTGAGCTTAATGGGTACGAGCCGCTGTGTGCACAAAAATAGCCAGGGTGGAACTGCTTATAACATTGCTGTGATGGGAACATCCTAAATATTCAACCGTAGGCAAGTGTTAAAATAAAGCATGGCACAATTGCATAGTGGAATATTGTGTGTCCAATAGAAATGATGATGGGTTGTTCTTAATTTTTGGCTCATGGACCCTTTCGAGTCTCCAGGATCCATAGATCTTCTCTCCATAAAAAGCCATATATGCACATACACATAAGCTTCAACTTTCCATTTTAGAAATCTTCCCAGTTTCTATGTGATGCTATGTTAAGAATCTCTGTTAGATGTATTTTTATTTATTTTTTATTTTTTTATTTTTAAATTTCTTTTTTTTTATTAGTTTTGCCATACAATGACATGATATCACCATGGGTTTACATATGCTCCCCCTCCAGAACCCCCCTCCCTCCTCCCTTCCTCCTCCCTCCCCCCGGGAAATCTCGATGCACCAGCCCCAAGCATCAATCTTGGGCTGGCGATTGATTAGACATATGATAATTAACATGTTTCAATGCCATTCTCCCATATCATCCCACCCGTTTTAATAACCTAGAAAGGTGTTTCTGTACAGCATAAGTTTTGCATGAAAAAAAAACAGTTTACAAAATAGCATGTGTGAGATGACAAAATTTTATAAGAAACGTGTAAATATCCTCCCAGCTACGCAGAAAAAAATCTGAAAGTTGGCTGTTGTGCAAGTAGAGTATGCAAGATAGAGCTCAGAGGTCCGAGGACTCTGGAGGAAGCCAACTATGTGACAAGTGTACCCGGGGCCCCGTCTTCTGTTGAGGTAGATCTAGGGGCCTGGGCTTCCCAGGTGGTTTAGTAGTAGAGTTTGCCTACAATGCAGGGGACTAGGTTTGATCCCTGGTCGGGAAGATCCCCTGCAGGAGGCCATGGCACCCCACTCCAGTGTTCTTGCCTGGAAAACCCTATGAACAGAGGAGTCTGGCAGGCTACAGTCCCTGGGGTCCCAACACAGTCAGACATGACTGAGCAACTGAATATACACGCACGCATGCACACACACTAAAGGCCTGGCACTGCCTGGTCTGAGGGGCCCTGTCCCTGCTTTTGCAGAGAGTGCACTCCTGAATGTTTACATGATCGCAATCACTTCTTCCTCCAGATGCCAATTCTTGAGAACCTGCAGGGATCTCCTAAATGTATGACATTGAGTCCCCAGCATCAGACCTTGGGAAATGGAAACATATATAAGGGAGAGAGACAAAGACGGAAAGGGAGCCAGGGTCCCTGTGAGGGAAAGATTGGTGGAAGATTCTAGGAGTCTAACCAGGCAAAGAGGTGACGAAGAATGATCAAGGTAATTGACTCCATGCATTTGAAGACTGTCGCAGGGAAGAGGAGATACAGTGTTTGTACAGTAATTCAAACCAATGCATATTATTCACAGTGGCCTAGGCTTTGTGTTAAAAGCAGGAGAAATCGATGATGAAGTTTCTGTTACATCATAGGGAAAGGTAGAGGGTTTAACAAACATTCCAATATGGTCTTCTGTATGCTGTACAGTAAAGATATGTCAGAGTGGAAAGGAAAACAAAGGAACAATTGAACGACTCTGCCTGGGAAGGTGGTAGTGGATTTTAAGGATGAACAAAACCTTTCCTGGTTTAGAAATTTGAATTCCAGACGGGGAAAACAATGTGTACCACGGCCAGAGGTGTGAAAAGTGGATTATGTAGAGGAAAGAGGAGGGTGGGAAGGCTAGAAGTTTAGGCGGCTTCCAAAGAGTGAAGAACCTCAAATTCTGTGCTGAGACTTTCAAAGTTGTGCTGTGGGAGCCTTAGAAATATCACCTCTCCCTCACCTGCCTATGGATCCAGGTTCAATCATGGCAGGTCAGAATTGCCGTGGAAAAGAACTCTCCATCAGACGCTGGTCAGCCCCTTTTTGGATGCGGATCAAAGAGTGACAACTACTGGTTGGGGCACTGGACAGGACTTTATGATCCCGTCCACAAGAGTGACCCCAGCCTGAGCTTTTCAGGGAGGTATATTTACGTGTTTCCCTCTGTGAAAGATATGTCTTTCACAAATCTTTCACAAAGGTATCACTTGTTTTTGCTTTCGAACTCAGTAACCTTTTTTTAATCTTAATAACTGGGTACCAGAATTCATCTATAAAGTGATCATTCTTGCCTGGAAAGCTCACCTGTCAGGTTAGTCTGAGTGCCAGGTAAGACTTCAAGGGGGTTGGTAAGAATGCAAGCAAAACAAACAGGCAACTAGCTAAGCTGTCAGACTTGGGAACATGAGGAGTTCATAGATCTGTCTCTGTCTCTGTGTCAGTGAGGAAGAGGAGAAGTGAGGGGCTTACAAGGGAGTGGGGGAGGAGGGATGAGAGAGACGGGCTCTGGCCAAGGACCGCACGGGGTAAGGCCAGAGCCTCTGTGTGTAGATTCTGCAGGTCCCAGTGGCTCAAGTTGGCTGGCTGAAGGGCCAGGTTAGGGCTACGAAGAAACCACCGCTTCCCTCTCCAAGTCCCTTGGTCTGTGAGCACCAAGGGGTGCCTCCATGGCTTCGAGGTGACCCTGGGACAAACATCCTGTGGGAATCCCCTGGTGGCAGGGTGGCTAACAGATATTCACAAGGAGATCTTCAACGCTGGATTTGAAGCTGTTGGTAGGTGGCCCCTTTCCTATCGCTATGTAAGTCTTCAAGCAAATTTGCTGTGCTTATCAGCTCTTTATGCGAGATGCCACACGTGTGAATGTGTGTGTAGAATTGAGGAAGGGGTGGATTTCTTGCCTGGTTTGTAGTCACATGGTATGAACAGCACTTGAAGAATCAGGGATCAGATGTGGAGACATCAGAATGCAGTCTGTTACTGGAAATCCACAGAAATCTCAAAGGCTTTACTTTTCCATTGAGCATGAAGTTAGTGATTTGAGCCAGTTTATCTGGATTTTAAAGGGCAGGAGGAAGCAAGTGACATTGGGATTATATTTATAGTTTCGGTGCCTCCAGCAAGATGTCACTGATACATTTATTTTATGACTGTCGTCTCTTTCTCAAGTAAGCTGCTATTGTATCATGGGTAGTTGACACAAATCATGGGAGTTTTAAGGAAGCTGTTTAAACCACCTCTTACATGAGCAAATGGAGATTCTTATGTCTAGGATCCGAAGTAAGATGTTCATTCACGCACTAGATCTTCTGAAATGTAATTTTATAGGCAATAATTGGATGAACTAGCTAAATGCAACACAAGGTATGGAAGAGTAAGCAGTTACTTGTCCTAAGTTCAAGACCCAGCTCACGTGTTACGTTGCTGTGTGAGCATGGGTGCTCCCAAACTCTCTGATACATAATTGTTCCACGACCCTGAAGTGTTAAGCATAAATGGTGCTTCACTAAAACGTGGAAGCCTGAAAGATTTCTAACAATATGTATGATATTGTCCTAATCCTCTTTTAAAGTTGACTCCTTCCCAGAGGGTCCTCATGTTGCCTATCTTTGCTTTGCTGTCTTTTAGTCCCTGCTTCTCCCTGTCCTTTTTCATATGTCCTGGGTGAACTCTTATTTTCATCTAGTTCAGGGTTCCTTAACCTCTGCACTCCTGAGATCATGGGTTCAGTGAGCATTTGCTGCAGGCAGGGGCCGGGGTGTCCTGCACTTTGAAAGATGCTGAGCAGCAGAATCCCTGTTTTCTCCTCCCAGATGCCAGTGTGCCCTTCTCCCAGCTGAGACAGATGGAAATATCTCCAGACATGTGCCAGCATCCCTCTGGAGCCAAACCACACACCCTCTCCTCCAGTTTGGTGAATATCCAAGTTTGATGATTATTAAATTGTTCTTGCCAGTGAGAGGTGGAAATTGAGGACTCTCCCTGGTTTCCAACCCGCTTCCCTCTCTCTCTCTCTCTCACACACACACATACACACACATCATTGATGCTCATTTTCATCCTCTCATATTAACACAGATATTATTTCTCTAAGGCCACTCAGTCAGCGGCACGGCAAGTATTTTCCACTGAGGGAGCACCCCCATCATGGGAGCAGGACTTGGTGAGGATGGAGGGCAGTCTTTCCTGCCTGGGATCATCCTCTGATTTCCATGGTGGATGGAGACTCCTACACTGCTAGAGCTCAGTGATCAGTACTTGAAGCTGAGGCCCAACATGACTTTACAATTTGTTCCAGAAAATTTTTGCTGAGAAAGACAAACCAGTAAGTTCATTCTGAACCTCAGGTAGCTCATTAAAAAAAAAAAAAAATGTCCTTCTCGGGATGATTGATGCTCATCTGGGCAGATATCACCTTTCTCAGGACAATAGATTACTCAACCTGGCAAACCATCTTGTTCGTCAAACAACTATTTACTCATGAACACACCCTTCAGGTCTCTAGCCTTTCAACTCCTAAGCTATTAGAACAAAGATCTTCCTGAAACACTCAAGTTCAGACCACAGGACTGTCTAATAATATCACTCTTGACCTCCCCTTTCTGAGACACAAAAAACCTCTCCGGGTGGTGTGACAGTAAAAATTCAACTTTGCCTGCTAAATGAAGTCCTCTTTGGGAAACTGGCAGTCGCCTAGAGCCCGTCTACCTTTAAAGGAGGGGTCGCCATCATGAAGCATGGATCCAGTGATGCTTCTCAAAAGGCCAGGAAGAAATTTCAAAACAGCAGATTGTCTGCATCTTTGCCCAGATAGATTCCTAGTTTTGGTGTCCCCACATTGCACTCTCTAAGCAGAAAGGAAGCAACAAGTGGATTTAGAATTCTCCTGCCCACAAAGGGTGAGTTTAAGCAGAGTAGAGTCAGGGTTGCGAGTTTCATAAGCAGAGAAAATGTGAAAAGCATAGGAACACACGTACACAAAAACACAGCACACATGTGCACACACATACATGCTTTGGAGTGATGGAATATTTCACTTTTATTACTTTGCCATATTTAGCATGTGTTTCTTAATGAAGATGTCTTCTTGTTCATCAGAATACTTGCTGCTATAATTTTAGATGAAATTATTTGTGAATATAAGTCTCTCCCAGCATAGACTGGGATATTCAGGATCTTGGCTTCAAAAACGACTGCAGAGTCGGGAGTGTATCATTTGTGGTGTTAATTAATATGAAGTGTGAATGAAAAGGATTGTGATTACTTCTCCTTTTTCCCCCTTTGCATTTCTTTAAGCATCTCAAGGTTACTAGAAAATGCACGTATCAGTAAGAGGGAATGGGTAACCTATAGGGCGTATGACAGGATACAATAAACAGCAGTAAAATAAGTCATACGGCTAATACTCAGAGAGATGGACGGATTTAAAAACTGAGGATATCCTTGACCCAGTAGGTCACTGTAAAGATGAACTTTCTAGGTTCGGCTTTATCTCTGGTGGTTGTAGTTGTTGTCTGGTCCATAAGTCATGTGACTTTAGTCACTAAGTCAAGTCTTTGCAACCCCGTGCACTGTAGCCCTCCAGGCCCCTCTGTCCATGGGATTTCCCAGGTGATAATGCTAGTGGGTTGCCGTTTCCTTCTCCAGGGGATCTTCCTGGCTTTACCTCTACCATTTACTGGCTGTGAAACCATGAACAAAATACTTCACTTTTTAGCTATAGTTTATTCACCTGCTAAGGTGAGGCATCTATACCTGCCCAGTGAACCTCATGAAGTTTTTGTAAAAACCAGAAGAGATACTGCATATAAATATGTTTAGGAACCAGTTCAAATTCATTTTATTATGAGAATACCTCTTAATTTTTCAAATTGATATTAACATCGGTTACCATAAACTCCCTGGAGAAGGAAATGTCAACCCATTCCAGTATTCTTGCCTGGGAAATCCCATGGACAGAGGAGCCTGGTGGGCTTACAGTGCATGGGGTCACGGAGAGTTGGACACGATGCAGCGACTAAACACGACCACCGCCACCGCCAACGTAAACTCCCACACCTGATGTGAATTCTAGAGCTATTCAGCTCAACAGGATTGCTCCAGGCAGGCACGGGCATCTGGGGATCTCCAGCTTATCTCAGAGTCCTGTGGCCTGGCACTGTGCCAGGGACCTGGCCGGAGGTCCCAGCTTGCAGCCTAGTTCCCTAGCGCTGGGTGCACCCTCTGAGAGAATCCCTAGGTGGAATGCAGGGGATTGCTTGCATCACCATCCCTCAGCCTAGCCTGTAATCCACAAACTGGATTTTCTAGGGTGGAGCTTATGGGTTTCCCTGGTGGCTTAGCTGGTAAAGAACCTGCCTGCAATGCAGGAGACCTGGGTTCGATCCCTGGGTCAGGAAGATGCCCTGGAGAAGGTAATGGCAACCCACTCCAGTATTCTTGCCTAGAGAGTTCCATGGACAGAGGAGCCCAAAGGGCTACAGTGCATAGGGTTGCAGAGAGCCAGACACGACTGAGCAACCAGCACTTTCAGGGTGGAGTCAGAGGGATGGTTGGAATGAGGGAGGAACAGGTAAATAAGCAGGTCTCCTGCATCCGCTACTGTGTTCTCACCAACTTCTAGTAAGTGTTATCTCATAGAATACCCAGAGTCAACACTAGTCTACAGGCTATGGGATTGTGCCCATTGCAAGTTTCAAGAGCTTAAGTAATTTGCCTCAGGTCACAGAACTCATCGATAGCAGAGCAAAAAATTCACATCCAGCTGCATAAATTCCATTCTGCTTTACTCCATCTGAGCAAGGAAAGACTTTGGGTGTTTGTAGATCAGTGCTGTGGGGGTAAGACAGCATCAGTACTAGAAGTCAGTTATGTTCATATCAGGCAGTTCCTAGACCTTAATGCCTTCGATTTTTTTTCTCTGCCACACTTTTAATTTTGATTCCAAGTATCAAGTAATCCAAGAATATCGTAATCTAATGTTAATGAGATGTGCATGGAATTCACAAAAATAGCTAAGTATTGTTTTCGTTTTCTTTCTTTCTTAAAGCTATTTTTGAGTGGTGGATGAGAATGGCTTTAGGCAACAGCTTCCCACTTTTCTTGACTTTTGAAATATAAACTGGAGAAAGTAGGTGAAAACAGAATTTGACAGCTTGCAGGAAAGGTTTTTCTAAAATATCTACAACCTGCTTAGGATATGAATAGGGAAGCTCACACATCGTTGCTTGCCAGCCTACTTGCCCACTAGAAGGAAATGTAATATTTCCTTTTTATTTTCAGATTCTTGCCACTTCTCCAGATTTTCTAGGAACATTAGATGCTTACTCAGATCAAGGTGAGTCAGTCCTTTTCTAGACGTCAAGCCCGGAAAGAAGGCTGTGTTCTGAGCATCGGCTTCTCCCTGCTACACAGTGGTGCTTTTGTGGATCAGCCCTGCAGAGCCCTGTGGTGGTTTTTCTTGTCTGCAATAAAGAGTTTACTGGTCCAGATTCTTGTCCAGGCTGAAAATATCACTTTGTCTCCAAAGTGATGGTTCTTTTTAAATCGTATCCACAAGCCCAGGCCTTTTTGCCCACCTCACTTCACTCTACCTGAGCAAGCTAGCATGCACGCTAGCTTGTGCTCCCTTTCCCTAAAGGCAATTTTATTTCTGATATCTGTTACCTTTCCCTGGACCTCTGACAGAATCTCAGTGAGCAGCGGTGGAGTCTTCTTGTTACTTCTCTCCCAGAAGACCCACCTGTGCTCCTGATATAACTTGACCCCTATCTCCCAGTGAGTGACTTTGTATACCATTGGTCTCCAGAAGTGACGGCTCTGGTGCGATAATACGAGACTCTGTTCCTGATTCTCCTTGCTCCCGAGTATCCATCCCTTCAACATATACCCTGTTTGATGTCTTAACAGGTACCTTATAGCTGATATATTATATGACACCTTGAAAAAATTTGGGGTTTGCAGTCTGAGAGAAACTGGGCTTTGAGGCCTGGCTCCCAGTCATCACTGTGTGACCAGGTTATTGCTGTCTCAAACTAGGATTCTTTCTCTTGCCTCTTGCCTCTGCCCCCAACCTCCACGATGCAGATTGATTCCAGATCCAGTCGTTGAAATCACTGCTTTGTGTAATAGGCCTTAAAAAAAAAAATCCCCTCTTGTATATTCCAACTTTTCTGTATTGATTATGCATTCATTTTGTATGTTAGAGAAGAATAAAACAAGGAATGCATAAATGAAACATGATGGCATGCATGCAGGCATGCTGGATCGCTTCTGACTCTTTGCAACCCCATGGACTGCAGCCCACCAGGCTCCTCTGTCCATGGGCTTCTCCAGGCAAGATACTGGGATGGGTTGCTGTGCCCTCTTTCGGGGATCTTCCTGACCTAGGGATCTAACCCAAGTCTCCTGAGTCTCCTGCATTGCAGGCGGATTCTTCACCCTTGAGCCACCAGGGAAGCTCAATGGCATACCGGACAGCACTTAAAGCTAAACGAACTATATCTATATATACAGCAGCAAGGGTGAGCTTCCAAATCACTCAAAGGAGAGAGAAAAGAATGTTGTACGTATATTCTATTTATGCTGAACTTCAGACATGCACAAAGTAAAATAAGTTGACATTTGAAGGATCCGGTAGATAGTTTTCCCTTCCATACCAGAGTTCAGTGGGCTCAGGTGGAGTGCCTTGTGTAGCTTCTGGAAAGACTTTTTGTTTGGATTGAGGCTGGGTGGGGAGGTTGCACTCGCCTTCGTCCCCTTTGATGGGATGGGGTGAAGGAGAGCTGAACACCTGGCAAATTCTTTCTCTAAAAAAGCCCTAGTTCTTTGATCTCTTCATCCTTTGGAAGAATGGATTGCAAGCCCTTTCATAAAGCCTGACGGTGAGTGATGGAGTCAGCTTGGCCACCTGTCCTCAAGTCTTGACCTAGAATGTCTGTGCTTGAAGATATGGGGTATTTGAGAGGCACTGATTTGTAAGTGGTCTTTGGGGGGGGTGGATTTCTGCCCAGACTCTAGGGTAGTAGCAGATGACATTGGTAACATGTCTTCCCATATCATTAAGGCCCCAGGGTTTCACAGGCAGGCCCTGACGCTGTTCATTTGGTACCTGGCTCTTCTGTGCTCAGCCCTGTACTGGGTACTCGGACATGAGCAAGGCCAGGTTTCCGGCTGCGGGGGTTTCAGGGCTGGCTGGAATTACCTTCCTAGTTGGTTCTCTGCCACTGTCTCCTGCAAACAAGCTAAGCGTCATCACAGTGGTGACTCACCAGGATGCACTGCAGACTTCCCCACCTTTGCTGTGTGTGTCCTTCTGTTTGCAGTGACCAGAAAGGACACTCCAGTGAGCACATGCTTACCCCGCAGGCCGGGAAGTCTCCGTTGATTCCCAGGCCACCACGTCTCTCCCAGTCTCCCTCTCCCGCCTTCCTCTGTGCACTTCTAACCCTCTCCCGGTGGGCCTGACATTGGCTTGAGCTGTGCATGTAGCTGGCTCCTCCATGGACTGGGAGCTTTGGGAGGGCACAGCTCTTGGCTCTTTCATTTCCACATTCACTATGACGCCCGGCGCAGTGACTGGCACCTGGCAGAGAGGAGCACTTCGCCATGAACTGCTCAGCCCCCAGTGCAGGAAGCTGCCTCTCCTCCTCCCTCAGGATCTCAGGCAGAGTGACTCTCAGGATATGTGGCAAGGGCATTGGGCAAGGCATCCCGAGGCCTGGAGTTTCCTTCCTGAGCTTTCAGCCTCCTGGTCCTTGGGCTGTCACTGTCCCTCTCTGGGCCCAAGGCTCTGCTTCTCAGAAGGGGGCTCAGGGCTCACTGCTCAGAATGTGTAAGAATCGGTTGCCATTTGCTGTGCTTCTTTCAGATCTGACCTCCCCTGTCTGTCTTTTGTCTGTCTTTCTTTCCCCTTGTCCTTCCTCTTAGGTGCGTAATAAACCAAGAGTTTACAGTAAAAGCACAGGAAAAGCCAAATGATGTGTTCTCTTCAGGAAAGTACCTGGTCCCCCAGGTAGCCGGCGGCTGCCTCAGGAACCCGGAGCCTCCCTGAGCTGTGGCTCCTGAGGACTTTCAATGTAGACCTGGTAACCCGCCTCAAGCCTTTGATGTGGCTTTGACAGGGCAAAATACACAAGCAGCCTGATTCAGAGTTGCAGAAAGGCTTGCTGCTTTCTGCCACCAGCCCCAGGGATCAAACCGTGGTGGGGGTCAGTCGGGGAAATGGCGGAGAACACGAACCTCAGCGATCACATCCGCCTGCTCCCCAAACTCAAGGTGTAGCCAACGTTTTTTTCCACCAAAGCTCTCCTAAAGAGGGAAATAGACATTCCCTCTGAATCTCTGTGCACAATGAGAAGCCAGGCTACGTTTGAAGGAAGTCCCTGGAGAGACAACAAACACATTGAATAGTCAGTCCCCGAATATTCAGAGGTGTCTGTGCTCTTATAAAGAACTGAGGAATCCCCACTTTGTTAATTCACATCTTCTTAGTAGAAATGAAGATGATAGGTTTCTACTGATGGCTTTCATTCATTTATTCACTTACTTGGCAAAGATTTGAAGACTGATGCTATACATAGCCCTGTGCTGGCACCAGGAACGCAATGGTTTTAGGCAGATGATGATAGATGTCGATATGGCTATAGATATGGCTGTGGATGTGGATATATAGAGAGATAGAGATAATGACCGGGCCCTTGCAAAGCTCAGAATCCGGTAATGGACACAGGCATTTCTATCAACAGTGGCACCGATAATTGTGGTAACTGCCCAGGGTGAAAAGAGTGGTGAGCCGCAAACCTACTAAATAGGGGGCTCTTGATTTTTTCTGGGCTCAGGCAAAGCTTTCTGCATAGAGTCATTTGAGAACTGAGCTCCAGTGAAAGGAGACCATCCTCCCCCAGGCCCTCCAGCACACACCCTGGTCAGATGAATTGCAATGTGGATTCTGGAGTCTGCTTGAGTTTCCATCTGTCTGCCCTATAATAAAGTCAGTCATTTTACACAGGCATCGAGGGACCCAGGCTCCTTCCTTCTACCCTCCCATCTGCAGCTCTAGAATGCTGTGTTCAGTTTCAGGCGACAGGATGCCTGCTGCTCCTGTAGGCGTTATGACTGTTTTCAGGTGCCAAGAGAGGAAGGACCAGATGCCAAAAGGGGCATTTTCTTTCAAAGAGGTTACCCACAAGCCCCAGCCATTGGATTCTGCCCACATCTCATTGGCCAGAAATGGATCTCATAGCTAGTCCTAGTTGCAAGAGTGTCTGGGAGGAAGGGGGGTGGTGTATTAAGCTGGGCACTTTGCTTCTTTGAACCAAATCAGAGGAGACTGGGTAGTGAACTAGCTGTGTCTGCCTGAACTATAGCCAGTGTTTATTTTTCTTCGGCCATCTATATATTTTCCTCATTTTAGGCAACAGTGACCAGATTTTCTTTCTGGAGATGAACCTGCTTCCATGATGAACATTCCTCTTTTCCTGCCTTCCTGAAACCAAAGGATGGTCCTTCGGGACTTTTCATCCTGAACAAAAGAGACAAAGATGGAAAAATAGTCAGAGTACATGCATTCCAAGGTATGGTCAAAACTGTTGGTTATTTCTTGCTGCCTAGAACCCTGGAATTTCCCACTTTCTGTTGTTTTCACACTTGGTTTTCTAGTCTTCTCCAGATTCAGTAAGCTGAACTCCTGGAGCCTCTGTTCTTTCTTCCTGATGCCTTTTATCTGGTGCCTGCTTCTCCCCTGTACCTGTCCCCTCTCCTGTCCTCCCCCTCCCCCAGCAGCCGGCTCTTCACTCGAAGCTCAACCTAGTAGTCAGGTGCTCGACTTTTCTGCTCCAGGTGGCTGTCTGTGTGTCTATGCCTGTCCCCAACCCCACCCTCTAGACTGCACACTCCTTGAGGGCAGGGATAAGATCGAGGTCACTTTAGGATTTGACTTGTAGCACCTAGTGTTGTGTAGAGCGTGTGGGGTTTCTCACCATTATTGTTGCTGTTGTTTATAGATCCAGCAAAGTACTGGGAACTATTGCAAAATTATTGCAGAACAGACAAAGCAGAAGGCAAAGGTCTTAGCAATGGAGATATTCCTGACACATCTTCGGACCGTCTCTCAGAACCCTGCCAGCTGGACAGATGTGGCGAGTCCTCGTTCTTCAGTGGGTCATGGCCCCCGCAGCCGCCGCAGTTTTACTGCATCGTCATCATTGTCCTCATCACTGTTAGCTCTTATTGTGTATTTATTAACACCACGTGCCAGGCCTGTGGCAAGTATTATCTAAGAAGATAAGCCTCTTGCCCAAGAGTATAGCTAATTTCATAGCAAGGTTAGGACTGAAACTGAAGTCAGCTTGACCCCAAACCTGTGTCCTTGACCCTCCCCTCTCAGTCACAGGGGTCTCTGGTGGGGGACAGGGAACTGCTCAAGCCGTTCTCCACCTTGAAATGCCTCCACTGAACTCTGCAGTACCTGCTGTGATGCTCATAGACCCCTCATCCTGCCGCCAGTGCTTCCCTCCACCTCGGGCAGCCATCCTTCACACCCACCAACCTGTCCCTGCTCCCCCCACTTCCCCCCAGGTTCTAGCACTACCACCGCCTGGCACACCAAGCACGCACCATGCTTCTCCAGCCCCATGTTCTCTCCAGCTGAAACGTCCTCCCCAGTCCACCCGTACCAAGCATATTCTTCATTTAAGACCTATGTCAAGCGGTGGAGACATGTGAACTCCTCCTGGGTCCCCTCGCGCCCCGCTTCGAACCTTAACTCCTTCTTCTCTAAACCTCCTTGGAACCTCTTACTGTCCTTTGGGGGTCTAAGAGAGCAGTCTAAGGTGGGGAGTGGGGAGCCCAGGCTGTGGAGACAGACTCCTCTGTGAACCCCTTTTTAGCCTCTCACTGGCCTTGTGAACAATTTCGGCAGGTTGCTTAGCCTTTCGAAGTCTCTCAGTTTCTGTAAGAAGGAGATACAAGTATGCACTTTGGGAATAGGAAACAGTGCTCATAAAATGACTGATGCCCCTGCCCCCTCTCCCGACCACCCTTTTGATCACATCTGCCACCCACCCGTTCTCTGAGTCAAAGGTGCCAGGCAGCCGACAGGCCTGCCTCTCCATCATTTTCGATAATCATCTTTGGTGATCAGGCAGTAAGAAATGACACCCTGGGCAGTCATGGCTTCTGTCTAGTCTGCTAGATATTCATGGACTCCTGATGTCTCAGTCCCTCAGTGGCTGGTGAGCAGCACCCTAGACAGGAATAGCTGCCCCATCAAGTGTGGAAATTCTGTCTCAACAGCCTCGCCACTGGTTTATGTTGGCAGGTCGGGTAAAGGGCACTGTGGACTGTGTGTGCAGAAGAGGAGGAGGTGTGCGTGCATGGAAAGAAAGGGGCTGGTTCCACTCATGGAATTGCCTCTCACTGTGCGATTCCAGCAAGTCTCTGTCTCTCCCTGGCCTCAGGGTCCCCCCTGTAAGATCTGACACTGGGGCTCAGTCCCTAAGCAGTGTCCCCCTGGATCAACTCTTCGGTCTGGAAGGCTGCTTCAGAGAAGTCAGCTTGGCTTCAGATACCCCATGGTGCTGGGGAGAAGTGATTGTTGGTGGTGGTCATCCTGAACGAGAGGAGTCCAGGGTATGTGTGTGAGTGTGAGTGTGTGTGCGCGCACACGTGCACAGGGAGCTGCTCAGAGGATGTGTGACATCAGCCTAGAAACAGGACTGGGAATTCAGGGCCACGTGGAATTCTTGAAGACACTCCAGACTGCCTTTGTAGATTATCCTAGACTCAAGCGATTAGCATTCGCTGAGTACCTACTGTGTACTCTATGATGCTGATAGGAGTTTTGCATTTAGAGTTATGTTTTTATAAGGATGGTTGAGTTATTCCTATATTCTTTCTCAGAGCTAAGAATCATCATTGGTCCAAACAGCCTTTCATTTTGTTTTTGTTTTATTTATGTTTTTTTCCTCCCTGCACTCTTGGTTCCCTCCCCTAGTCTCTTCACACTCCATCATAAAGATCTGTATACATTTTAAAGAATGTATACTGTTTCTGGTGAATCTGTAAGCTCTTAATTTACATACATGACGCCATGATACATAAGTTACTCAGTTTCTTCTTCACTCAATATTTTATTTTGAGACCCTACCCACCTTGCTATTGACTTTTCTAACTGCCACGTAGTATCTCTATGGACCCTCTACGCTGAACCCTTCTATTCTGCTAGAGGTGGCAAGTGTATCATCCCTAATTCCCAGAAGCAATGAGTCAGGTCTTATCTGCTATGTTACTCACTGCTTTTTTTTTTTTTTAACCTTTAAAAAAATTGGAATATAGCTGCTTTACAATGTTGAATTAGGTTCTACTATACAGCAAAGTGAACCAGCTGTACGAATACAGATAACCCCTCGGTCTGGAGCCTCCCTCCCACCTTGCGCCTGCCCCACCCCAGGTCCTCGCAGCGCCCCTAGCACCCCGCGGAGCTCGCTGTGTTACACGGACGCTTCCCACCAGCTGTCTGCTCTACGCAAGCAGTGCAGATGTGTAGTTCCCCTCTCTCAGTGCTTCCCACCCTCCCTTTCCCCGCCCTGTGTCCACAAGTCCATTTTCCACGTCTGCGCCGCTATCCCTGCCCTGCAAATAGGTTGACCAGCGCCGTTTTTCTAGATTCCATTTTACATGCGCTAATATACAGTATTTGCTTTTCTCTTTCTGACTTACTTCACTCTGAATGACAGGCTCTAGGCTCATCCGCATCCCTACAGTCGATTCAAGGCAGACCCTTGCTGCTAAGGGAGGTCGTTTTAGGTGCTGCACAGTGTAGCTATTAGCAACATGGAATTATATACTATATTACATCATGAAGATCCTATCAGTTTAGTGATGGTAAGTCATTACTAACCCTCTTTGCTCCCTAAATTTTCCTTTTAAATAGATTGGGAGCAGGCCTGAGGCTCACATATTTGCAGGCAGCACACTCTGGCTGAAATTTAATTATGTTGGAAATTCAATTAAAAGGTAATTTAATAAAGACCTATTTATTTAAATGTTTCCATCTATTTTAAATAAACAGCCTGTATTTCCACTTAAAGAAGTGACTTTCCATATATAATAGAATCTAAATGTTGCTGATTATACACACATCATTATTGTATATTCTGTTAAGAAAGACAAAAAATTATACTGGTTGACTGTCGTATACCATTGAGTATAAACATGCTGCCTTCAAAGATGTTGAAATGTGAACAAACGTATATCTGTTGTTGCTTCCTTTGACAAACAAGGGTAGTTATATAAAGAAGAGAGTTCATTTAATGAGAAAAAAAGGTAAATAAATGACAATTCTCGAATTAAATGAATTTGGTAAAAATGAAGATGCTGGTGCAGAAATGACTGGAGTTTGGGAAACACTGAATTATCTCATGTAGGTGACCCTCAGACTAGTTTTGAGAGCAAGGCGTGGTTCTTCCCGCTTAGCAGACAGGGAGGTCTAGAGTAAATTTACATTCAGGTAAGTAGGTCAAAAATCCTCACCTCCAGGTACTAAGAGTCCATCACCTGTGACTTCATTTCAGAGTGGCTTCTCCTTGCCCCATCTTTTCGAGAGGCTTTGAAGACTGCCTGGATCTTGGTTGTTTCCTCCCAATCTTGAACCTTTAAAACACTTGAATCTTTTGTGTTAGTAACCGCTGCCACTCCACCCCAAACATGAAGTAGCGTGTTCTGGTATCTTTCTTACGATGGCTACACTATCAACATAGAAGTCAAATGATGATGAGTGAACATCTCTGATATTGAAGCACCCACTAAGGGATGAACGTTGAGGACAGAGAACGTTCTAGTAATGGGTGGGGTATGAGCAGTAGAAGCAGCAACAGCAGTTGTAATGCTTTGTTAGTGACAAGTTTTTTTCACTTTTTAAAAAAATCTGATCCTTACCAGCATCATGAGTAGATATTATCCCCATTTTACAGGTGGAAAAACTGACGATGTTAATTTGCCCAAAATCACACAATTAATAATGGGTAGAAATGTAAGTAGATCTGTGAAGGAACAGCCTCTTCCTCTCTCTTTTTAAATTAAATGCCATTCTGAGTTGGCTGTAGATTCACTGCTGTTAGAAATCATGTAGACAAGTCGGAGAGATCTGGTATGTTACTGGATTTATCTCTTTCCCCTATTGGTAACATTTTGAAAAATTGTTACACTGTATCACAACCAGGACACAGGACATCGATACAATTAAGACATAGGATCTGTCCAGTGGTCTTGCCCTTTTATATTCACATCCACTTTCTTCTCCTGCACTGCATACCATTCCTGGCACCTGGCAATCACTAATCTGTTCTCCATTTCTATAATTTTGTCATTTCCAAAAAGTTACATAAATGTCATTACACAGTACGTAACCATTAGAGGCTGTTTTTCCACCCAGCTTAATCCTCTGAAGATTCACCCAAGTTGTTCAGTGTGTCAATAAGTTGTTCCTGTTACCCTGACTAGTTGTTCTGTGGTTTGTCCATCCAGCCTTTTAATAGGTTGTTTTCAGTTATTACAAATTAGGATTCTGTGAATAACCCTTCGCAGGTTTTTTCACAAGAAACTGCCAGACTGTTTTCCAGAATGGTTATGTTGTTTTACATCTCTCACCAGCAATGTACGTGACCCAGTTTCTCTTCATCTTTACTCACATTTGGTTTTGTCATTAATTTTTATTTTGGCCAATTTGACAGGTATGTAGTTATATCCCACTGTAGTTTTAATTTATTTTTCCCTAATGGCTAACAATGTCAAACATCTTTTATGTGCTTGATTGCCATCTGTATACCCTCTTTGTTGAAACTTGGCTGCTTTTTTCACCTAAGTATTCCTCCATTTCCCCAATATTCTTTCTTTAAAAAAATTAAATTTTGTATTAAGATAATTATAGATTCATATCACTATGGCATTGTTAGAAATAATACAGAGATTAATAGTATGAACAACTAAAAAAGTGGGCAAAAGATTTGAGAAAACATTGATCCAAAGAAAATACACAAATAAATGACCAATAAGCCCATGAAAAGATGGGCAGCCTCAGTAGCCATCAGGGGAATACAAATTAAAACCACAGTGAGATTCCATTTCATATCCACCAGGATGGTTGTAATAAAAAAAGGGAGAGAGAAAATGACAAGTGTTGGCAAAGATATGGAGAAATTGGAAACTTCACACACTGCTGATGGAAATGTAAATTGGTGGAGCTATTTTAAAACAGTCTGGGAGACTGTCAAAAGGTTAAATTCAAACACAGCAATTCTGTTCCTAGGTATATGTTTAAGAGAACTGAAAGCATATGTTCACCCCAAAATTCATACATAAATATTTATAGTAGCAGTATTCATAATAGCCAAAAATGGAAACAATCCAACGTCCATCAACTGATGAATAGATAATAAAATGCAATATATCCATACAATGGGATACTGTTCATCAAGAAAAAGAAATGAAATACTGATGCATGCTACAGCAAATGCTAAGTCAAAGAAACCAGTCACAGAGGACCACCTATTGTATGATCTCACTTATATGGAATACCCAAAACAGACCAATCTACAGAGACAGAAAGTAGATTAGCAGTTTCCTAGGGCTTTGGGATAGGGTGGTATGGAGGAATGATAGATAAAAGATGCAGGGTTTCTTTTGGGGGATAATTAAAATGTTCTAAAACTGTGATGATGGATATGCAATTCTGTGAATATACTAAAAGCTATTGAATTGTACAAGTTGCATGAGCAAATTCTATGTTATATGATGCATATCTCTATAAACTTTTTTTTTTTTTTTAAAGAAATAACAAGGGGATATTCTGTGTACTCTTTACCCAATTTCTCCAAATGGAATTAGTTTGCAGAACTATGGTACGAGAGACCCTTAACCCCAGGATGTTGAGATCGATACAACCCACTGTTATTTAGATGTCCCCGAATTTGCTGGTACTTCTCTGTCTGTCTCATTCTCTCTGTCTCTGTGCCTGCATGTATTGTTCTATATGTTTTGATCACAACTACTGGTTTGTGATAATATCATAGTCAAGACAGCAAATGGAATATTGCCTCTTTTAAAGCTCTGTTCACTTTAGTTCCTGTCTAAGGAAGTACTCCAAAGACCTTTCGTTTGCCCTCACTGTTAATAACCCAAAGCAGAGCAGAACCCCCGCACCCTTTGTCCCCAAGCATACCCCTTCTTGTTGTCAAAGGGCAGAGGTTGTAAAGGAGCGTGAATTCCCACCCACACTGGAGAGAGAGAAGGTTGGGATTGCAGGCATAATTCATCTAGATTCTAGAATCACCCACACTTAGAAAGAGTAGGAGATTATCTTACCAAAAGGAGGACCGTGCATTCTGGAAGGGGGATACGCCCCCATGTCTCCACTCCCGCTTTCTCCTCCCACCAATTTCGGAAGCCATCTCTAACTCCCAGGCCCAGTGGGTGACTTGTCAGCGCTTTTGGAGATCCGGTCTTTATTGGGTTGCCACTAGCAAACGCTCTCAGGGAGAGGACTGGCAATGATTCATCTGTACTAATCCCTGTGTTTTCATCAGCCCTGCTTCTGTGAGCGGGGACAGCCCCGGTTGCTCTTCCACATCATCATGTTTGGTTTCTCTCAAAATGTTTGCTCAGAAAAAAGCCCAGAGTTTGGCCTGGGCTCATTCTGGGCTTCCAGGGGAATTCCCCATCCGCAGACTCCAGGCGTGTAGTTGCTAGAACATTCGCTCCTCACCTGGCAGGGCAGAAGGTGAAGCTGGCTCTAGCACAGAGGTTTTGAGGGGGGATCAAAGACAAGCTTACTGGGATCCCATCTTCCTGGACAAGAGTTGCGGGAAGAAATAGCTGCTGTTACTCTCTGTGTCTCCACTGTGATCCCACCGCCTCCACAGCGAGGGTCCTATCACGGCTGACCACGTGCCAGCCTCAGCTCCACCCTCCATCTGGATCTTAGAGTTCACCCATGACTGGACCACCTAACACTTCCCTTGTGCACTTCCGGTCTCTGCAAGCCTCACTGTGGTCCCTGAATGCTGACTTCATCATCTGATCCCCACCTCTGCAAAACCTCAAACTCTTATAGTCACCATCCCAAGATCCCTGGAAAACTTGTCACTGTGACTGGTACGTGGTAGAATCTCCAAAAACAAGCACTACCATGAAGGATGATGATATCTCGATCACATCTTGATTAACGGAGGAACTTTGTGAGACTAATAGAAGCTCAGAAATGTGAAAAGACTTGTCCAAGACTTGTCATCTCTCACATAGTATCTGAGAGATGAGAATTTGTAATTACACATGTAAATGTCTCTCTTTTAACCATGGTTTTCTTAATGTCTCCCACCTCTTTCAAGCCCATCATCCCAGGTCCTGTCTTTCTTAGTAAGACTGTAGCCTTGCAAACCAGAGGGAAAAAAAGGTGATCAGCTGGCCCTCAGAGACCCAAGGTAGAGCTGGCGTTGCAGCTTGAGTCTGAAGCCCGTCTGCCTGTAGAACTCCCTTTTCTTTGAAGGAGGTCAGTTTTTTCCTTGCAGCTTTCAAATGATCGGTTGAGGCCCACCTACATTAAGGAGAGCCATATTCTTTCCTCAAAGTTGACTGATTTAAATGTTTATTATTGTTCAGTCCCTCAATTTTGTCTGACTCTTTGCGACCCCATGGACTGCAGCATACCAGGCTTCCCTGTCCTTTACTATCTCCTGGAGTTAGTTCAAACTCACGTCCATCGAGTCAATGATGCTATCCAACCATCTCATCCTATGCTGACCTCATCTAAAAAAACTACCTCCACAGCAACATCCAAAAATGCTTAATCAAATAGCTGGGTATCATAGCCTAGCTAAATTGACACACAGAATTAACCATCACATAAGCCAAGGCTTTTATGGAAAGGAGACTAGGAGGGAAGGAAAGGGGACTGAATCATCTATGTGGGTATTTGACCAAGAAAGCAGAAGTACTTTAGATAAATGAAAGAAATATCTAGAACAGAACGTTGTTCTTGTTTCCACGCTCTGGTTGGGGAGCTGCCAACAGAACTGCCTCACAGGATATCAGACGAACATAAGGGCAGGTATCTAACAGTAGACACAGCAGGGCAGCGTCTGGGAGGCCACGAGGCTTAGTCCTCTCAAGTTGCCTTTGGTTCCTGTGTGCTGTGGACAGCTAGGTGCTGGGGTTGGGGACTGGTTAGCAGACTCATCATAGCAGGACCAGGATCGGTCTGTGGAGAACTGCAGAGATAACAAACCATTTGATCTGAGGGCCAGTGGGCTCACAGCCAGACCTCAGCAAGGTGTAGAGGTGGTAGGGCTGAGTTACCAGACTTCGCCCAAGCAGAGAAAGAGAGAAACACACAGCCCTCCAACTGCACGTGTTTTATACTTCGGTTGTAAGTGCTAGAAGGTCAGTCTGGACCCAGGAAGACCAATGGTGTTTCTTCTGATACCAGCCTCCAGCAGGCTTTGTGCCTCGGGGCTCCAGCAATTCCCTTCCATCCTAAGGTTCCATAAGCCGAACTTAGGCGCCATCCTGAAGAAGAATTGGGGATGGCAGATTCAAACCATCGCTTTAGAGACTGGACCTTTCTCTTGCAGAGAAACTGAGAAATTTCTGAAGAGTTTATTAATATTTTCAATTATTGGTGCAAGTTAAGTATAAATTGTATAAAACTTAAAGTCCACATTTTAATCTGCTCACTGGCTTGAAGATTAGATCTCTGGGTTCATTAGAGAAAGCAACATATTTCAAAGCCAATGTTCACTCCAAGGTCAGTGTAGGCAAACTGAGAAAGGGACACATCCATCATTCTTCCTTGTACAATGCATTGCTACACTTCCATTACTTTTATTTTGAGAAATTAAAAAAAATATATTGAAAGGTATAAGGAATAATACCACTATCCAGAGTAACAAATGCTAAGGCCGTGTCATATTTGTTTCTAGTTTTCTAGACATACGTGAAATACTATGGATGAAATTACAGTCCCCCTTTACCCTTATCCCTAGACCCGTTTTCTTCCTGTCTTCCCCAGAAGCAATCAGGTTCACGAGTTTGATGTGTGTCCTTGTCCACTGGAAAATATCTTTATACAAATGCACACATCCATGAAAAATACAAAATATTTTGTATGTGTTTTAGAATACAACCAGATGGTACCCAACTGTATATATAATTCAATAACTGCATTTTTTAATTCACTCTTAATGAGACTACATTCTAATGATTCTAGTTATTCAGCTGCTACATTTTGTTTACTTTCCTGTCGATAGGCATTTTGGTTTTTTCCTTACTTTAAAATGTGCACTCGAATTTCAGTGGACATCTCTGTATGGTAGTCTGCCTTTACCTGCAGTTTTGATTTCTGTGGCTCCCCTTTCTGCAGTTTCACTTTACCTGTGGTCAGTGATGGTCCAAAAACTGCTAACTGGAGAATTCCAGAAACGAACAATTTATAAAAGTTTTCATCTGCTCACATTATGATGAAATCGCTCCCTGTCCTGCTCCGTCCCACCCAGGATGCAAACCATCCCTTTGTTCAGCGCTTCTCAGCTATTAGTCACTTTGTAGGCGTCTTAGCTGTCAGACCAACTATTGTGGCATCTCAGTGCTTGCATTCAAGTCACCTTTATGGGCCCAAAGTGCAAGAGTAGCGATGCTGACGAGACTCGGTGTGTAAAGAGTTCCGTATGACCTGTGATTTCGGGTGTGCACTGGGGGTCTTGGGACATAGCCGCTGGAAATAAGTGGGCGCACAGTATGTGTTTCTATGTACACACGTGCTTCTCTCTCCACGTCGTGCTTTGAGAAGTGGACTGCTGGCTTTCTCGCATGAGGCCGTCCTCACACAAGGGCCTCAGTAACCTGTATGTGCATCTGCCTTTTCCTCAGGTGCTGAATTCCTTGAGGCTGTGGGCTGGCATCTCTGTACTGCCCACTCCTGGCACAGAATGTTGAGATAAATGAACAGATACACGAATGAAGGAAATCCTTCTCCTGCTCTCCCTAGCTATCTTCTCCCCTCACCCCAGCGTGACAAGAGTAAAAGGAAGTCCCTGCCACGGCTCACAACACGTATTACTCAAATTAGCTCTTTTAATTAATTACCGCAACTTTCTGAGATATAGCATTTTATAGGTGGTAAAACAGAGGCTTAGAGAAGTGACGTGAAATGCTGCCATCACAGTCGGTTGGGAGTGAAGGCAGGATTTGAACCCAGGTCAGTCCAGACCCCACAGCCTGTGGCCTCACCACTCTCTTCCTCTACATCTTCAACACTGGGACTTGCTAAAATGGAGTCAGTCTGATCCTTTGCCTTCATCAGCCTGACATCAGCTGACAGTTCTTTCCACTTCAACAGAATCTTTTTTTTTTTTTTTTCATCAGAGCTTGGGGAAATCACCTTCATTAATTATCCCACAGCTTTGACTAATTAACCTACATTGTTCTCTCTTGGGCGTTGGGTGTGCATATTAGGATTTAAAATGTGACCAAGATGCTTTGGTATCAGTGAGGCAAACCCTGTAATTTCCATAATAATGGGGAAGCTAGCCGGAGGAGCTGAGGAAGCAGGCTGCAAGTGACGTGGTGAATTAGAAGCAAACTAGTATAGCCACTATGGAAAACAGTGTGGAGATGCCTTAAAAAACTGTAAATAGAACTGCCATATGACCCAGCAATTCCACTGCTGGGCATACACACTGAGGAAACCAGAATTGAAAGAGCCACGTGTACCCCAATGTTCATCGCCGCATTGTTTACAATAGCCAGGACATGGAAGCAACCTAGATGCCCATCAACTGACGAATAGATAAGAAAGCTGTGGTACATATACACAATGGAATATTACTCAGCATTAAAAAAAATTCATTTGAATCAGTTCTACTCAGGTGGATGAAACTGGAGCCTATTATACAGAGTGAAGTAAGCCAGAAGGAAAAACAACAATACAGTATACTAATGCATATATATGGAATTTAGAAAGATGGTAACGAGAACCCTGTATGCGAGACAGCAAAAGAAACACAGACGTATAGAACAGTCTTTTGGACTCTATGGGAGAGGGCAAGGGTGGGATGATATGGGAGGACGGCATTGAAACATGTTAATCATCATATGTGAAATCAATCTCCAGCCCAAGTTTGATGCTCAGGGCTGGTGCACCGGGATGACCCAGAGGGAGGGAATCGGGAGGGAGGTGGGAGGGGGGTTCTGGAAGGGGAACACATGTATACCCATGGCAGACTCATGTCAATGTATGGCAAATCAACAAGATAATGTAAAGAAAATTAAAATAAATTAATAAAAAAAAAATAAGCCAGGCTAAAGTCAATGCCAGACTCCGGCTGGAGTCCTTTGATCTGACTTTTGGCTCTTCTCTGACAGAGGGGAGAACTGGTGGTGAATGGCTTTACAATCTCACTGATCTTAGGGCGAAGCAGAAGGGCACGGGGAAAGGCCTGGGGGCAGGAACGAGTACCACAGAAGCCGGGGAACACGCCTGCAGGAAAGCCCAACTTGTAGTACCGGATGGACGCGCTGAGTCCTCTGGACTCAGGTCAGAGGAGAAAGCTGTCTTGATGGCATGAGCCTGCACTGGCCAGGCCTGGCTCACTGCCACAGCAGACGCCAGGCCACCATGTGGCAAAATGCTGTACCGACTTAGGGCTTGATCATATCACGGCCCGATGCTCCTGCTGGCGGGCTTGGTCTCCGCTCTCTGGGGCTGTTGGCGGAGCCAGCCTCCCTCATCTGCAGACTCTTCCTTCTCCCACCCTCAGCCTGCAACGTCAGTGTCCAAGGTGAGTAGGGGGCCATGAGTCTGGGCCGGTCAGGGGCATAGCAGGGCTGCAGGAGGCGCTCCTGGCCCCAGGGCTAGTATTTCAACCATGCTGTCCTGCCTCTCCGTCTCCTTGATCCTGTTCACTCCTCTCAGGAATGGGGACCATGCAGCCTGTTCTTCCCACCTGCAGCACTGAGATTTCAAGCCCTGGAGTATGTTTGATAAATGGGCGTGTGCTCTGCAGATGGAAGCATGGCTGCGGTTTCTTCCCCAAGTGACAGAGAACTCAGCAGCCTGTCCAGCCTGACCTGGAACCTCTTTACTTCAGACCCTGAAAGGAGATGGCAGATCTGAGAAACCTCACTCACAGATGGAGAGACAGTGCGGTGTGACTGCCTCGGGCACGGTCACCACCGCTGCATTTGAGCCACAGGGGTCATCTCTCCCCAGATGCTGTGTGTCCATGTGCTGTGTGTGTGTGCATGTGGACACAGGCAGTCAGGTCCCACCTCTCCCCGCCCCTGCCACCTGTAGCCATCAAGCTTACAGCCGCGGGGTCAGTGGTTGCCCTTGAAGCCACGCCGCCACCCCCTTGGAGGCTGGAAGCGTAGTTGGTTGGCAAGGAATCGGGAATCCAGTACATCTGTTTCGAGTCTCAGGCTGTAGTGCTCAGCGGGCTCACTTTCCTCATCTACACAACAGGGAGAATGCCTTACACGGCCGTTATGAGAGCGAAAGAGTCTCATTGTGAAAACTGCTGAGCAGAGTGAAAAGAGGCGGCAGTCAGGAAAGCTGCGGTTCTTTTTATGCCATGTCCAACATGCTAGAGACATGAATTCTGGGCACTTGTATCACAGGTGAGTCAGAACGTTACCTCGTGGCTTCCCGGGTGGCCCCGTTTCAATAAGCGGACTTTTGCCTCCGTGTCCCCTCCCTGTTTGTCCCAATTCCTTCCCTGAATCTCAGCAGGCTTTTCAGAGGATCCAGTCAAGGTGGGACCCCCCAGCCACCAGGGCTGGTGGGCTAGTTCCCAGGAGGGGCTCCTCTGTCCTGACCACCAGGCGGCACAGCCTGAAATCCCGAGCCTCCTCAGGGGCCATTCACGGTCCGGCTCATGTCGAGCTCACGGCCGCAGCCTGAGATGGCCCTCCTGCCCCTCCTTTCAGCCACCCTGAGCTTCACCGCCTCATTCTGGCGGTCCCGAGGCCGAGCCTCAGAGGAGAGCTCTGCAGCCGGTCCTGGGATGCAGGCATGAGGGTGTGGGCAGGACGTGGCAGGGAGGAGGGGAGGGCCAGCGCCGGCTCTGGTCTGCAGTTCTTGCCCTGAGCAGCTGTGGCTCCATCCCACCGGGGCTCCTGTAAGAAGCCTTGCCGGTCGCACCTCCAAATTGTCCCAGGGAAGGAGAGGTTGTAGTGCTGTCTTCGTCCCACTTGGGGTGTCAAAGCTTCCCAGGGCAGTCTTACCTCCCACTTCGGAAGCATGCCTGAGTTAGACCCCAGGAGGCTTCCCAGGCTCTGAAGAAAGCCCTGAGGCAGAGGATGCGGAGACTTAGAGGCAGGTGCTTGAAGGACAGCCCGCGTACTGCAGCCACCCTAATAGCCCGGAGGCTTTTGGATACAGGCAGGGTCTGCAGGAGCCAGCTCAGCAAGCTGCTTCTCACTCGGGGCCTTGCATTTCGCCCATGCCCTGCTCACCCTAATGGTCCGGGTTCAAAAGTCACCTTCTCGAAAGGGGCTTTCCTAGCATCCTGTCTGCAGGTACTCAGCTGTGGTTATTCCACTCCCCATTTTTCCTTCTAGACCCTTCTCTGGCAGACTGGCCAGTGTAGCTGAAAACCTACCATCCTCGATAGGTTGTCTGGGTGTTGGGACAGGTTCACACAGACCTGCACCAGGCTTGGGTTGGGGTCCTTACGAAAGTGTGCGTGCGCTAAGTCACTTCAGTCGTGTCTAACTCTTTGTGACCCACCAGGCTCCTCTGTCCATGGGGTTCTCCTGGCAGGAAGAGTATTGGAGTGGGTTGCTGTGCCCTCTTCCAGGGGATCTTCCTGATTCAGGGGTTGAACCACGTCTCTTACGTCTCCGGCATTTGCAGGTGGGCTCTTTACTAAGCAGCGCTACCTGGGAAGCCCTCTTTACAGAAGTGTGTGTGTGCGCTAAGTTGCTTCAGTCGTGTCCGACTCTTTGCGACCCTGTGGACTGTAGCGCACCAGGCTTCTCTGTCCATGGGATACTGGAGTGGGTTGCCATTTCCTTCTTCATCTTTACAGAAAACTAGGGGTCAAATGTCAGTGCTGGTTTAGGGAGAAGGTGCCAAAGGTGTGCTTAAGCGTTGATTGACTGTCAGATACTGGGGTGGGAAATGTCAGAGTCAGGCACGCAGGCAAAGTAAGCACCTAACAAAAACTAACCAGGCAGGAGTAGGAAGTAGGAACTCAGGAGGAGACTGAAGGTCCGGTGTTGTTTCCACAGGCAGTGTCAGGCGGGCGGGAGTCTCTTGGGGAAGGATAAGACGTACCTCCTAGTTCTGCTTTGCCGTTTGAAGGGCACTTTCCCACCTTCGGGTTTGTCTCCCTCAGTGTGACCACACCAGCGATGTCATTCAAGGGTGGGAGAAGTGACAACTTATGTACACACCTCAGGGAAGACACATTTCTATCCGTTAGGTCATTTTGAAACCCTGAAGGTGATGGGATTTTAAGACCAGGAAGGAGTCCCTTTCTGAGTCTTGGTCCAAAGGGGAAGTGGCCTGAAGTGGCCCCTAGAATGCTGGAATGCAGAAGAGCAGGGCCCTGCCTTCTAGTGACTGTAGTTTTCCAAGCCCCAGAGGAGAGCGGTCACTCCTCCGGAGGCATTCCTTTCTCAATGACCTTGAGATCCCTGTCTCAATTCCCCACGCCGGGGGACAGGCCTCAAGTCAGGAAGAGCCTGCAGAATAACGTGTCAGCCTGGCAGACACTGAGAACAGTAGGTTGTGGGCCTTTACGTGTATGGATCTTCTTCCTTTCTGACTCAGTTACAACCAACAACCTCTTTCATTGTTTGTACAGTCAGGTTCTGCAGTCCCTGAGAGTGAAGCTTGAGTGGTAGAGGAAAGACTTACTCCTGATCCTTAACACCAGGATCTACCGTGTGGGCTGGCTCCATGGCCAGCCTTTGCAGTGTATCAGGTGTCCAGCTGACCTTTGGACAATAGGAGTTTGAACTGTTCACTTCCTGTATACAGGGATTTTTTTCAGTAAATATGTACTGCTGGATCCATGGTTGGCTGAATCTGGGAATATGGAACTGTAGATAGAGGGCAGAGGGACTATGTCCACAGCCGTCTTCATGATCCCTGGATGATGAGGTTCTAAGTTAAAGTGTTCCATTTTAATCTTAATTGCTTTAAGTAAACCACTGCCTCAAGAGTGTAGTTTTGAAGTTATCTAAGTTATCTAATCTCTCTTGATGAAAGTGAAAGAGGAGAGTGAAAAGTTGGCCTAAAGCTCAACATTCAGAAAACTAAGAACATGGCATCCGGTCCCATCACTTCATGGCAGATAGATGGGGAAACAGTGGAAACAGTATCAGACTTTATTTTTCTGGGCTCCAAAATCACTGCAGATGGTGATTGCAGCCATGAATTTAAAAGATGCTTACTCCTTGGAAGGATAGTTATGACCAACCTAGACAGCATATTTAAAAGCAGAGACATTACTTTGCCAACAAAGGTCCGTCTAGTCAAGGCTATGGTTTTTCCAGTAGTCATGCATGGATGTGAGAGCTGGATGGTGAAGAAAGCTGAGCCCCAAAGAATTGATGCTTTTGAACTGTGGTTTGGAGAAGACTCTAGAGAGTCCCTTGGACTGCAAGGAGATCCAACCAGTCCATCCTAAAGGAGATCAGTCCTGGGTGTTCATTGGAAAGACTGATGTTGAAGCTGAAACTCCAATACTTTGGCCACTTCATGTGAAGAGTTGACTCATTTGAAAAGACCCTAATACTGGGAAGGATTGGGGACAGGAGGAGAAGGGGACGACAGAGGATGAGATGGCTGGATGGCATCACCAACTTGATGGACATGGGTTTGGGTAGACTCCAGGAGTTGATGATGGACAGGGTGGGCTGGCATGCTGCGATTCATGGGGTCGCAAAGAGTCGGACATGACTGAGCGACTGAACTGAACTGAATCTTTCTATGTCTCAGTTTCCTCTTCTGGATAATGGACATCCTGGCATTATTTATCTCCTAGGATTTATGTGTGTGTGTGTGTGTGTGAAAGTTACATGTGTTTCTACCTGAAGAGCACTTACAATAGTAGCTGGCATATATCTAGAGCTGTTTCAAGTGTTTGATGATATTATTTTTGGCTTCATCACTCATTTAAAGATGGTGAATTTGAGGGAGAGAAATCAGGTATTGTTTTCAGATTAGAGGAACCCATGCTGGGAGCTTGTATGCACTTTTGCATTTAAGTTATCTTCTATCTTACTTTTCTGCTGAGAGATTTGTGATGTTTTATACTTCCCTGGTGGTTCCATCGGTAAAGAATCTGCCTGCTGTGCAGGACTCCCAGGTTCAATCCCTGTGTTGGGAAGATCCCTTGAGAGGGAAATGGCAACCCACTCCAATATTCTTGCCTGGGAAATCCCCATGGACAGGGGAGCCTGACAGTTTATAGTCCACGGGGTCGCAAGAGTCAGACACAACCTAGCAACCAAGCCTACCTTCCTATGGGTTAAACAGAAGCAAAATTGAGTCACTGGGATGCAAAAGTAAACAGGAAGGATCTAGAAGGAGCAGATTATGCTTCAGACCTGAGCCGTGACGATTTGAGTAGTGGCCAATGACCTTGTCTTTAATTTAGTTGCAGTTAAGACAGTGAGGGAACATGCCAGATGACACATGTTTCTCTTCCTGATCACAACCTCAGCTACACGTTCATTTGCAGAAATGAACTCACTGGGGGCAGGGAGCGGGGACCAGACAGCACAGGAATCGATTATGTGGCTCCTGTATGTATAAATGACACTGAGTAGAGTTTACTGTGGCTGTGTATCCAGTTTTACTAATGAGAAGCTGTCAAATGTGTGAATCTATGTGACTCCGCTGGAAGATCCAGGGACATAGCTTTTTGGAGCTGAAATACTAAATTAAAAATCATCGTGTAAATGAAAAACACATTATGAATATTAGTTGCCTCTCACCTAGCAGACGTATACTTAAATTTTAGATTTCTTTCCCTCCCTCTGCCCCAAACTCTTCCATGGAGCAGCTGCCTGAACCTAGGGTACATGAACGCGCCTGTCTGCTACTCCTGACTTAACTGCAAGAATTCATATCAGTCTCATGTATACACCAGCCAGGCAGATGCTCACTAGCCAATCACCGTGTACAGTGTGGTCCTAGGGAGCAGAAGGAGGAGACCATTTACTGAGCACCGAGTCTATGCCAGACACTTTCTGGGACACCTTATACGCATTGTTGCATTGTCGTAGTCATCTGAGGTAGCTATTATTATTTCTGATTTATGGATAAAAGCGTTCGAGGCTTAGAGAAGTTATGCAGCTTAACCAAGATCACACAGCTGGTTCTGTACCAAACTAGAACTTGAAACGATCAATCAGTCGGTTCGTTCAACGATTTAGCGCATCTCTGTCTTCCGTGCCTGATTCTCCTAAAAAGTGATTCCTGCCCTCACCATATCTAGAGTCTAGTTGTAGAATTAGTTTTCTGATTCCTTGCCTAGTGGCCTTGTTATAATCAACCTCAAGCCTTAGTATTAAAAACATGTATTATAGTCTGTCCACAAAGCCATTTACATTCCATTTGAATGCTCTTGGTATTTAGGTTGAGTGGAGAAGAAAGGATGAAGTGTACCTGAGAAAGGGAGCTGAGTGATAATGTTAAATACTTTTTACAATGAAGATCTCCTTTGTGGAGACTGTGTCTCTGAGCAAGCCTCCTGTAATTTCCTAAGAGAAGTTTAGAAAGTGAAGTCTGACCTGGAGCAATCCCTTGTAGCAAAGTCCTGGCCCGGGGAGGCAGTGAGGTTCTCTGGCGACAAGTCGGAGTTGAGGCTGCAGGTTTCTTTCTATAAGGAGCTTGCTTTGGAGAAACTAATTACACCCAGAATTCGTAGGAGGTTTGTAGTGTTGCCAGCTTGCAAATATAGCTCCCCATCATGGTGTTCCCTGGAGGAAGGGCCAGTCAACAATATTTTTCTTTTCTTTTACGCCTTCTGGCTCCCCAAGGGGCCACCTCCTTCATAAGACCAACATCTGTGTTTCGTGGTATCTTAACTCTTTCTTGATAGCCCTTCCTTCTGTTGTATTAGAGACTCAGGACAGAGCCTGAAATACTGGAGTAGAGATATTCTAGATGCCTTGTAGCTGAACCAGAGGTGCAGAGTAAGTCCATTTGGGGCTGGAAGGGACCTTACGCTGTCTGACTACTACCATGACCTAGGATGCCTCCACTGTCGGGGGCTCACTGTTTCTGTGACTGCCTGTTCCCTGGGTGGCTTTGGTTACTAGAATTTCTTTTCTGATGTGAGGACCACTTGTCCCCATGTAGGTTTCACTGTTGGACCCTCACTCTTCTTCTGTCACCTAACAGATTAAGTCTGCTCTGTCCTTTCCACCACAGACCGTCAGAGAGTTGGAAATAGAGGGTCTCTCCCTTGTTGCAGTGAGTGGGGGCTATTCCATTTTCCTTTGTCTAAAGAGCTGGGGATTCTAGAATTCTCACCCTTCTGATTGTCTCAATGTGCAGCATTCAAAAACTGAAAAGGTGATTGGGACTTCCCTGGGGGTCCAGTGCTTCACAGTCCACCTTGCAATATGGGGGACGTGAGTTCCGATCCCTGGTCCTGGGAGATCCCACAGGCCGAGGGGCAATAATGCCCATGCACCACATCTGCTGAGCCCACTCCCTGCAACCTGCGCTCCACAAGGTGTAGTGAGAAGCCTGTTCACCTCAACCGGAGAGTGGCCTGAGCGTCAACGAAGACCCAGAAGAGCCAAAAATAAATTAAGAAAAAAAAAACCACATATTAATGAAACATCTATTAAGTGAGTGCAACCTTTTCGAATGGGCCTGTTGGTGACCTCACAATTCTTCCCAATAACTTCCAGGCAGCTATTATAAATTTGTTGTTTTTCTGTAGTCATGCAGTTGTATCTTGGCACTAACCCACCGGGCTCTTCTCTCCATGGGGATTTTCAGGCAGGAATACTGGAGTGGGTTGGCATTTCCTTCTCCAAGGGATCTTCCCAACACGGGGATCGAACCCACATCTCCTGCAAGTCTCCTGCATTGCAGGAAGATTCTCCACCCCTGAACCACTGGGGAAACCTTTATTGTAAATTGACTTCTTAATAAGCAAACTTTAATTGTGCAGCTGCTGTGTTGAAGAAGCTCTATGTCCTTCAGATGTGAACACAGAAGAACAGTCCATGCCCGCATGGAGGTCTCAGCTTGCTCTGAAGCTAACCCTGGGAGCTAACTGAGTTGGAAGCTCTTTGCTGTCTTGAACTGGGATTTGGGGTGGATGTGGATGCCTTTTCAAAGCTGATTCTAATGCTCACCTGAAGGGTGTCCAGGTTGAGTGTAGTCTTTTGCCGCCATTGAGCTGAGTCTGCTGTGTCCTTGTTTCCCAAATTCTGTTTGGACACCTGGGACCTGTTGCACTCTGCCTTCTGCCAATTGCTTAGAAATCCTTGATCGTGGGAATGTATAGCTACAGAGAAGTTCAGTGCCCCTGGGGCTTTGAGGTAATTGGGGGTAATCCAGGCCTCATTTTGCTCCGAAAAGCAGAGGCACTTTTGGATAAGCTTTTGTACCCACACCTAGGTCAATTCAATTCAGTGATGTTCCAGCCATACCTGGAAAATTCCCTTTTTCTTTCTATTATTTTAGTAACCCTTCGAAGGTAATGCTTGTAAATAAAAAGACTTGAGAGGTCAGCTGCTTTTGCTCACTTCCCATCAGCCCTTGAGAAACGAGGGTTCTCGGTATGGTGGGGGCAGTGGGGCTGCTGTCCACAATTGGAGGATGCTCTCCAAGAGGTCACATGGGTGGAAAGTTCCTGGAGAAGTCATTTTCACGGGTCATGTATAGTGCTCTGTCTTTGAAATGACTGATATTTATGGTGGTTTTGTCCTCTGAATGTCCTACTGGATTTTTCCCTCCTTGGCTGTGAGACAGTCTCATCCCATAGTCGTAGGAGAGGCTGCTGTCTGGGGCTCTTGATAGAGCCGTTCCTTTCCTGCTTCTTAAAATCCCACCATTAGATTCTGACCCAGTGAGATAAAGAGGTGGATGAAAGGGAACTGAATTCGAATCCATATTGACTGTCTGGCCATTTGGGAAAAGTTACTTCTTTTCTGAGTTTGTTTGCTTCCACTTACAATGGTGATCTGGGAACAAAGTCAGTGAACTGAATAGCAAAATAAGAGGCTGCTTCAAGACCTCCCCTCTCAGGTCTGATCGTGTATTCTATTAATGTGTAATGATTGAGAAACAATGGAACAGGCTCCATTCTAGGTGCTGAAATACAGCAGAGGGGGAGTGCGTTTGAAGTCCCTGGTCTCACTAAGCTTGATTTCTCGAAAACATACACACAAGTAAGTGGGCCAGGAGCTTGTCCAGTGGAAATATATGCTATGGAGAAAAAGAGTCCAGGGGATGTGCGTTTGTGTAGGAGATGAGGGAAAGGCTCATGGAGACAATGGCATTGGGAGGGCACCTGAGGGACGGGTGCCAGTGGGCATGCCTGGGTGGGTGGGGACCATTCCAGGCCAGGCGTCTGCAGTGGGAGAGCGATGGCTGATTGCTGGATTCCCAGGGCAGCAGGAGGGCAGTGCGTCAGAACACCTTGTGATCAGCATAAGAGTTGAGGCCAGGGAAGCATCAGGACACAGGTCACTCTGGGCTTCAAAGGCCACTGTGACGCCTTGGCTCTGCCTAAGCCAGAAGGTGAGCTCTGGAGGCTTTGAAGCAGAGGAATGCGACTCAGCATTTCAGGAGGACGGCTCTAGGGGGGCCAGGCCTTGGGACAGGGTCCGTGGCTTCCTTTTCAAAGCTGCCCAAGCTGCTCAGGATAATCTGGAGCGACTGCTGTCTAAAGCAGGCCTTAGAGGCTAAGAGAAAGTAAAACAATAGTGATTAAGGGCAACAGGTGTTAGCCTGCAGTCCAGTTGGGCCTCTCTCTGTCTGCAGGGAGAAGGGGTCAGGAGGAGGGAGGACAGAAGTCTTGTAGCTGCAAGGCCTGGGACAAACCAAAGGCATAGGGAAGTAGCAAACATGAATTTGGCCTTCACCAGCAGTGATTGGGGATTAGCACGCAAAAGTAAATTAGTGACGGGACATCCATACATATGGATGCATGCCGGGAAAGTGGGGTCCCCGCCAGCGGTCGTGGCAGAATCTGAGTGGGGACTGGACACGTGGGTCATAACCCTCTCTCCCTGTCCCCAGCCTGTTCTGCCCGTCCCCCCACACAGTGTACTTTTGCAAGAGGTGATGAGCAAGAGGGTTTGTGGTTGTTGATGGGAGGCTCTGTGTAGCAGAGGGGGAGATGAGGGCAGAAGAGGCGCCTGCCGTGCTTTGCTGCCTTGAACCGGGTGTGAGCCTCTCCTGGAAAGAGGGACTAGAGTGATAGTAGAGAAGGAGTTTTCCTGAGAGTGTCCTGTGAGTCTGGGAGCCCCTAGCCCCATCGACACATCCACAAGGAAGGGCTCTCCTAAAGCTGGGGGAGGCTGCCATCTGCTGGCTAAGTGCAGTATTTCACCCAGGTGCTTTGGACAAAAATCTTTCAATGTTAAAGAATCATCTGCGTGGGCATTTTCTCCAGGTCAGGCGCTGCCCATAAAACATTGCAGGCAGATTTTTTACCATCTGAGCCATCAGGGAAGCCCTTTAAATCATCACCAATTCTCATCAGCATATGTTCTCTTTATTCTCAATTTTAAGGATGCTCAAAAAATATTAAGTACCTAGATCCAGGTCATTTAGGAACTAAAAACTTGGAATTCAAGCTCAGCCCTGACTACAAACATGACTACTTGAAGACGTTGTTATGATCACATCAGCTCTGCAAACTGTGAGTGGTGGGAGGGGACCGGCAAATGGCAGGTGTTCTGTGTGTGCTGAGCAGAAAAGTGGATATAGGACATATCTGCGGATGGATGGATGGATAGATCGATGGATGGATGCTCCTCAAGATGCTGCATCCAAGGGGCCCACAGACTCAGGTTTCAGTCCCAGCTCTGGCCATTCAGGTCTGGTGACCTTGGAAAGGTCATCTCGGAGCTTTGACACACAACCTTATCTGTAACTGCCAATGCACTGGGCTAGTTGTGGGAGCTACTTATTTTGACCGTGTGTCTGTGTGTCTGTGTGTGTGTGTCCTTTCTGTAACATCTTGCAAATCTATTTTCCAGTCTTGGTGAGGCTGGAGTGATTCTCAAGAGGACAGCTTCTCCCTGTTCCCCTTCCCAGCTCTACATTCTTCTGCTCAGACAGTAAAGAATCTGCCTACAATTCAGGAGACCCAGGTTCGATCCCTGGGTCAGGAAGATCCCCTGGAGAAGGGAATGGCTACCCACTCCAGTATACTTGTCTGGAGAATTTGATGGAAGAGGAGCCTGGCGGGCTACTCTGAGGTCGAAAAGAGTTGGGCACAACTGAGCATCTAACACTTCCTGGGAAGGGAGGAGGATGAGGGAGTGAGCCTTCTGCCGGCTCCTGATGTACCACAGCAGCGCAAATCCCGGCAAGGTGCAGGCAGTGGGAGTCCAGGGCGCCAGTAAATGGACGGACAGATGCCTTTCTTGTTCAGCAGCAAGCATTCTCAAGGGTGACGCTGGTTACGTATCTCTTGGCTTAAACACCTCTGTCACTCTCAGCTCTGCCCAGAAGATGCAAAGCCTTCAAGATGAGGCTCTGCATGTCTTCACCCGTGGTGCCCAGCCTCAGCTTGCCCTGGCATCGCCGTGGCCCTCATGCTAGCTTCAGCAGCCCCGAGGGGCCCCCCCTATTCTCCTACCCAGATGCTGAAGAGCAGTGCCCTAGGACTCCCAGGCCCTGCAGCCCTCCCCGTTCCGGGGGCTAATGGAGCCTTGATCTATCTCGCCACATCCTTAGTTAGGCTGGCTTCACTGAGACCACAGGGAAAATCCCCTGCAGGAATCGAAGGCACCTCAAAAACAGGGGTGTAGACGTGAATAACACGCCTGTTTTTGAGCTGCCCTCAATTCCTACAGGGGATTTTCCCTGTGGTCTCACTGAAGCAGGGTTTCTCTGGTGGCTCAGTAGTTAAGAATTTACCTACCAAGCAAGAGATACAAGTTTGACCCCTGGATTGGGAAGATCCCCTGGAGAAGGAAATGGCAACCCACTCCCATATTCCTATCTGGGAAATTCTATTTACAGAGGAGCCTGGCAGGCTACAGTCCATGGGAGCTGCAAAGAGTCAGACAGGCCTTAATGACTAAATAAGCAGCAGCAGACGTGGATAAACCTGCTGAGACTTCAAGCCCGTGGATCTTCCCTTCTAAGCAACTCTCAGAACTGTATGCTTCATGTCTATTAATAGGAACACACTTATGCAGACTCTATCACCTTTAACCTGGATTCCTGCAGTGACCTTCTTACGGCTCTCTCCCATCTGTACCTCCAGCCCAAATACAAACTGCAGCAAAAAGATTTTTCTCTTTAATTGAAGAATTGGTTCACAGTATTGTGTTAATTTTAGGTGTCCAGCATAGCGGTTCACACATTCACTCGTTTATTTACACATGCATGTTCTTTTTCATATTCTTTCCCTTATAGGTCATTACAAAATGTGGAGTAGAGTTCCCTGTGCTATAGTAGGCCCTGTTGTTTCTTTATTTTATACAGAATGGTGTGTATGTGTTCATCCCAACCTCTTAATTTATCCCTCTCTCCACTGCTGGTTCCCCTTTGATAACCATACATTTCTTTCGTATGACTGTGAGTCTCGTTCTGTTTTGGAAAAAAGTTCTTTCTTTCTTCCTTTTTTTTTTTTGATTCCACATATAAGTGATATCATGGGGTATTTGTCTTTGTCTAATTTAGTTCACTCAGCATGATAATCTCTAAGTCCATCCAGGTTGCTGCACATGCCATTATTTCATTCTCAAAAAAATTTTTTTTTAAAAAAAAACAAAAAACAAACAGGCATGAGAATTATACCTGTTTAAAATTATGCCTCCTCTGCTTAAAATTCCTTGGTAGCTTCCCATTGCATTCAGAGAAAAAAGCAAAATCCTTATTCTGGACCCAAAGAACTTGCGGAACTGGGCTCTAGTGGCTGCCACAGCCTCCCTGGCTCCTGGGCCTCTGACTTTCTTTCTGAGCAGCCTGGCAGCCTCCGGGCCTTTAGGAATGTGCTCCCTCTCTCGCTGGTCAACTCCTGCTTATCATTTAGGTTGTGATTCACGTGCCCTTCCTCAGGGAGGTCACCCTAGTCCGGTCCCTGTTAGAGGTTCTGCTGGTCTCTTCTAGTTGCTTCCAAAGCATGCCTTCAGTCTGCAGTAAGACAGTTGCTTGTCTGATGTGCCTGCATAACTCACAGCACCAGCCTCTTCCTGGCATGAAGACTGCATGAAGACTGCATGAAGGCGGGATGCATGTTGGTTTGTTCACTTAATGCTGGGCACGTGTGGGTTCCTCAGCATGGACTTTTAAATGAAAAGGGAAATGAAAATCTTGGGAGAAGAGAGCCCATCAGCAGAGCCCCCAGGGAACTCCCTGGGTACTCTGGGGCCAGCCAGGTGTGGTGGGAAGGAGAGCGGCAGGGACGGGGCAAGCCGAGAAGGGGAGAAGGTGGGATGGATCGTGGTCCCACAGGATGGGGCTCTGTGGGCGGGTGTGGAAGGTGGTTGTGGGGAAGCAGCTCAGAGGCTCTTTGGCCTGCATTCCTTGCTGAAGGTCAGATGTCCCTCTGCACGTGTCCGAAGGGCCATGCTCAGGCTGTGTGCCCAAACCCCACTCCCATGGGGAGGAGGGCAGAGTATTTCCCCCTGTGGCTTCCATGGTGGGAAGTAGGGTTCGCATCCAGTGGGAGATTCTCCAAAACTAGAAAGGAGTTGAGATTCTGGGAAGTCATTAAATGACCAACATCCTCTACAGGGAGAGAGGTGTGAGTAGAAATGATGGGGCGACTGTAAGGGTGGTGCAGGGTGTCTGTGTGTCCCCAGGAGCTGGCATGCCTGTCACGGTGCCCCAGAAAAGTTGAAACAGAGGCACTATTTCCAACGGCTGGCTGGAGGAGGACCACAAAGGCCAGCCCGATTTCCCAGGTCCAAGAGCAGCTGATATGCAGAGACCATCGCTGCTGGGAAGGGCAAGTAGGGGAAGCAGTTATCTGAAACTTGCAGAGGGATTTGTGTGGAGGCCATCGATGCGGGGCTGAGACTCCTCTAGGGGAAACTCGCACCCGTCTTGATGGCCAGCCTTCCACGATGGTCTAGAGATGGCATTGGAGAAGGAGTTCCCTGACTCATCCCCCACCCCATCTCCACCAGTCTCCTTCCTTCCATGTCCCTGTGCTGCCCGCCGGAAGCCTGGGGGCATGGGAGTCCATTGGTCTCATTCTTGAAGGGTGGTCTTTAGGATACAGAGCAGAAAGCAGGGAGCAGAGCAGATGGGGAAGGGCAAAGAGAAGGCCAGTCACCCTGGAAATGCATTTTTGATGGAGAGCTACAGAGTGCATCCTGGAAGTGGAAGCGGGCTTGCACCTTGAGGGGGGAATAGGATTTCACAAGACCTTTCAAGATGGAGGCATGCTTGAACAAAGCCACGGAGCCGGCCACTGAAAGATGTGTTTGAGAAATTCTGAGCTCACGCTTCTGACCAGTACTTGTGGAGTGCAGAAACCCACTGCGGAGGTTTTGAATTCCATGGCCTCAGGTCTTCTGCCCACCTAGTCCCCGCGTGGACATGACTGCAACCTTCCAAAGGCCATGAATAGGGACTCTTGTTGGATGTGGCCTCTTCACCAAGAGACTCTGACTCTTGTGTAGCGTCTGGGGAACACCTTACCAGCTAGCTGTATCTTTCTTCAGCAAGCTGAGGCTCAGGGGCTCCCGACTCAGCAGTCAGTAGAGGGTTAAGCCTCCCACATAAGGTTTGGTTGTTCCAGGGAGCTGGTTTATTTGAGTTTACACAGCAAGGCTAGTGTTGCTATGGCTGGCTTGCAGGCAACAAGTCTTATGATCTGGGAGAGCAAACTGTGTCTATGACATGACAGCGTTTATTAAAGCAAGATAAACTCAGCAGCAAAGGATCTGGCTGGAACCATAAATTCCTCTGATTCTCCTTTCTGAGCCATCGCATTCCATTTGAGTGAGGCCTATCAGCCCAAACATTTCCATTAAATAAAGTCGATTTGTTGAAAATCCCTAAGAGAATGAACGGAGAATTGCCCCCTCCACCCCCAATCCCTGTTTGAAATGAGAAATGTGTAATGTGTGGTTCTGACTCACACCGTCTGCGTACAAACAGGTCTGCTGTTCTGGGCAGTGAGTCCCCTCTGTCACTAGAGGTATTCAGACCAAACTGAGTGACGCAGGGCTCTCTTCTTTTTAGGGGGCGTCGAGTGGGGGAGAAGGGGGCATTCCTAGGAGACATTGTCTCTAAGACTTCAGGTCATATGAGCCTAATGATGGGTCCTCGTAACTTCCCCATACCCCTCATTTTGCACCACGGCACATGTATCCTGGGAAGGAGGGATTGTCATCAGGGACTTGGGGGAGAGCAAGGACATTGGGACCAGAAAACTTGAGTTTAAATCCTACTTCTACTATTAACTGGGCTGGTAGCCACTGAAATCAATCATGAATCTTCACTGGGAGGACTGAGGCTGAAGCTGAAGCTGCAATGCTTGGGCCACCTGATGCAAAGAGCTCACCTGATCCAAAGATTCATTGGAAAAGACCCTGATGTGCAAAAGACCCTGATGCTGGAAAAGTCTGAGGGCAGGAGGAGAAGGGGATGACAGAGGGTGAGATGGTTGGATGGCATCATTGATTCAATGAACATGAGTTTGAGCAAACTCTGGGACATGGTGAGGGATAGGGAAGCCTGGTGTGCTGCTGTCCACGTTGCCGCTAAGAGTCGGACACAACTGAGAGCTGAACAAAAACAACAAAGTAGCCACAGACAAGTCATTCCATCCTGTGACCCCCATGCCCCCGCCCAAAATCCACTATGTAGCGAGTGATAGTAGCCATCACCCATACTTATGCCAGGCACCTTGCAAAGGGCCTCATGGGATGATATCTTTTATTTTCCACAGAAATGCTATGAAATTAAGAAGTCCGTGTATCCCCACTTTATTGATCAGAAAACTGAGGCCTGCAGAGGTTAAGGTGGAGCCAAGGTTTGAACTTAAGCCTCTGGGGACTTTCACCCTTGCTAGATCACAGTTGTCACCTTATCTGTGGCATTTAGGAGATTACTTTAGAAAATGGGTATAAAGGTATTTTTTAAAATAATAAACTGCTAGTTTTGGAAGTGTTGAACAGGAAGCTGAATCATTTTTTTAATATTAATTTATTTGGCTGCCCCAGGTCTTAGTTGAAGCTCATGGGATCTTTAATTGAGGCACGGGGCTTCCGGTTCCCTGTGCAGGGACTCAACCCAGGCTTCCTGCACTGGAAGTGTGCAGTCTTAGCCACTGGGCCACCAGCGAAGGCCCTGAATCATAAGTTACAAGCATTTTCCAAACTTGTTCAAATTCAAAAATATTCTCCTCTCTCCCAGCCCTCAGTCTCCCTTTCCTTCTTCCCCTCCTTCCTCCGTCCTTCCCTTCCTCCTCTTGGCCACCATCCCTCCTTACCTCTCCCTTCCTTCCTCTCCCACGTTGTTCAGATGCATTGTCTTTGGTGGAATTCGGGCTTGACAATCAAAGGAAAACCAACAGTCAAATGTAAAAGTACTTGTGCTTTTATTAAAAAAAAAAATACAATCAGGTACTGTCCAGATGTGTTTTGGAAAGGAAGATCTCTTTAAAAATCCTTAGTTTGCATCATCATCATCATTATTATATTAATAATATTAATCGTATCCTTAAAATTGAAACAGCATTGCTTTTCTGAACGTAAAAAAAGGGACGGCTTCAAGACACACATTGAATCACTGCTAACAAAAATAATGCTAATTAATTTTACAGCTTTGTGTAAAATACAGCTGGTTTCTAAGACGGACGACCACTGTACAGCCTACCCCGCTCCCATCCCCAGAGCCACCCAAGAGAAAGAAAATCACTGTGATGCTGTCGCTGGAAGACTTTTGCTGACTCAAGCAACAGAATGGAAACCTGCTGGGCACTGCGGTCTTTGGTGTGAAGGAAGTCACCGCGGAGTGGCTGAGGCCAGCGCTGCTGCTGCTGTCCCCAAAGGTCCACGGTCAACTGTAGCTCCTGCCAGACGCCCAGGTGTGGCTTAAAGGTCGGACTGCTCACGCTGATGCTTTGGTAAAATTATCTTCGCTCTCTGGGCCCTACTCCTCTCCCCCAGTTGTCCCCGGAAATTTATGCCCTTTTGCGCCGGCCTTCGAGGTTTCGGAAGTTGCTGGGTCTCAGCTTCATCTCAGCAAACTGGATTGAATGTTCGTGGCCCTTCCAGTGGAACCAGTTAACACCCTGTGAAGGAGAGAAGACCTTCAGGTTGGTTTCCATCGGGCAAGGTATTCACTGACCATTGCTATTTAGTTAGGGAAACAAAATGAGCCCTGTTTGAGACGTATGGGTACCAAGGGGGAAGGGGGGGTGAGTCGGGAGACTGGGATTGTCATGTATACACCACTGACAACAATGTATAAAATAGGTAACTATTTATCTAGTAAATAGTAGGCTTTATTAACTAGAACCCACTCCAGAATTCTTGCCTGGGAAATCCCATGGACAGAGGAGCCTGGCTGGCTACAGTCCATGGAGTGGCAAAGACTCAGACATGACTTAGCAACTAAATAGCAACAGTAACATATATGTGTGTGTGTGTGTGTGTGTGTGTGTGTGTGTGTGTGTGTGTGTGTATGTGTGTGCGCGCGCGCGCACATGTAGCTGAGTCACTTTGTTGCAGAGTAGAAGCTAACACAACATTTTAAAACAGCTATACTCCAACAAAAATTAATTTAAAGGAAAAAGATGAGCTCTGTTTCAGCTTGACCATTTGGAAGCTCACAGTTGTATCCTGCTGATCTGTTTATTGATTTGTATAATGAAAACTTTCAAAAGACCTGGCTGAATCATTTTTTTTTTTAACTTTAGGCAGAAGTGACCCGAGTTTGCATTGAACTTTGACCTGCCATCTTGAGATAAAGTGGTGGCTGATGAAACTGGCCATCATTAGGATTGCGTGCTTCAGGAATTCGGGTCATGATCAGAGCTTATGGAATTGAGAAGCTATATGCAGGGGGTGGGGTGTCTATACTTCACAGCGTTCCTACGACATGTTTTATTAATAATAGGGGCTGGTGTGGTACAGCTCAAATAATATAGGTGGACAAGTTTTGCAACCTGACACATAAACTTGAATCTTTGTGTTCTTACTTGAGAGACAAATGTCTTGAACAAGTTATCAAAAGGTTCTGGGCCTCGGTTTTACTATTTTTCTTCTTTAGGGCTAATAATGCTAACCTTGGAAGGACACTGTGAAGATTAAATGAGACTGTATAGGAGCTGCCCGTCATAGGTGCTCAGCAAACATTACTCCCCTAACTCAAGGGTGGCGGCAGAGCCTCAGAACTCTGGTGAAAGAGTTTCCTCAAGAAAAGACTGTGTTTGTCTCAGGGCCTCCTGGTTCTGGGTTTGGCTCTTTAGCAGTCGACAGTGGTCGACTCTGTCTGTTGAGTCCCACAGACCGCTTGTCCTCCTAAGGTGGGGGTCAGCTTCAGAGAGTCGTCCTACGGTCTCCCCTGTCCCCCACCCCACTCTGTGCACTGAGCCCTCTTCTCTTCAGGTTTCGTAGGGCTGGGATGGAACATGTCCACAGAGAAGACAGTGGCTGGTGAACTGGGGGAAAACACAGAAGCTTTGTTCAATGCTAATTTTTGGCATTCATTGATACTGGACAGCCTCTGAGCCTGGCAGGGGGTGGGACCTGAGAATATTGGACTCAATTTAGGGACAGATGTGTTTGTAATTAACTCAGCTTGGTCCTGTGCTCCCTTCCTCTGCCCTTGTCCTCTCCTCCGAGGGCAGAGAGGGAAAGGGACTTCACGGAGGCCGCACGACAGCCAGAGCAGAGCCAGAGCTGGGACTGAGCTCCCGTGATTGTGCTGTGGCCTTTTATGTCAGCTCCCTCTTCCAAAGTTGGATGGAAGGATGGAAAAAGAAGTTTGCTTTTGGCATGTAGCTTTTTGTTTCCCTCCCAAAGGACGCTGTGTTATACTGCTGCTAGGGAGCCAGGAGATAAAGGAGCACAGTAGTTCTCAGAGTGGGTGTGTTGCTGAGGCCACACACAGGACGGAGAAAGCACTAGACTGGCGTTCAGATATGTCCTTCAGGTCTTGCCTCCTCTGCAAAATAGACATGAAAAGCCATGTCTTGGTCCCCTCACAGAGCAAAGGTGATGGACATGGGAGAGAGAAGGCGATAATGCTTTGAAGAGTGTCAGAAATTATGTCAGGATAAGGTGTACACTTCAGGTCACAACAATCATTCGCAGGTAGTTAACTCAACATAAACACATGTATCAAAATCATTAATAACAGAGCTGTTGTTCTTGTTTAGTTACTAAGTCGTGTCCGACTCTTATGCGACTCCGTGGACTGTAGCCTGCCAGGCTCCTTTGTCCTTACAGCTGGTAAAAACAAAACAAAACAAAACAAACCTCCAAACCCAGCAACCCAACAGCTACAAAAAAAAAAAAAAAAAAAAAGCCCAAGAACAAAAGTATAAGTAAGCAAGATGATGAGATGCTGCATCCTACCTAGGATCCCCAATCGGAACCCCTGGGGCCATTTGGTGTGATTTGGGCCTTTGCCTTCTTACAAAGGGACCCCAGATTGCTGGAAGAAATACCAGCAACCTCAGATATGCAGATGATACCACTCTAATAGCAGAAAGTGAAGAGGAACTAAAGAGCCTCTTGATGAGAGTGAAAGAGGAGAGTAAAAAAGCTGGCTTAAAACTCAACATTAAAAGCTAAGATCATGGCATCAGGTCCCATCACTTCATGTCAAATAGAAAGGGGAACAGTGAAAACAGTGGCAGATTTTATCTTTTGGGTCTCTAAAATCACTATGGATGGTGACTGCAGCCATAAAATTAAAAGACCCTTGTTCCTTGGAAGGAAAGGTATGACAAATCTAGACAGTGGATTAAAAAGCAGAGACATCACTTTGCTGACAAAGGTCAAAGCTATGGCTTTTCTAGTAGTCAAATACGGATGTGAGAGCTGGACCATAGAAAGGTTGAGTGCTGAAGACTGATGCTTTCGAACTGTGGTGCTGGAGAAGACTCTTGAGAGTCCCTTGGACTGCAAGGAGATCCAGCCAGTCAATCCTAAAGGAGATCAGTCCTGCATCTACATTGGAAAGATTTTGCTAAAGTTGAAGCTCCAGTACTTTGGCTACCTGGTACAAAGAGCTGACTAATTAAAAAAGACCCTGATGCTGGGAAAGATTGAAGATGAAAGGAGAAGGGGACAGCAGGGGATGAGATGGTTAGTTAGCATCAGCAGCTCAGTGGACATGAACTTGAGCAAATTCCAGGAGAGAGCGGAGGACAGAGCACCCTGGCAGGCTGCAGTCCAGGGAGTCACAAAGAGTCGGACATACCTTGGCGACTGACAACAGCCACCCGGGTTGCAGGCTGGGTAAGGCCCCCTGAGACCCAGCCCAGGGATCAGTCTGGATGGCTCTGTGCGAATACCGTTCCCTCCTGTGTGGTGCTGGGACGGTTGTGATAAGGGACCATCACAGTTAAGTAGCTGGGCCCACTCGACTTCATTCACTTTTCAAGTGCCTGCTCATGTAGGCAGGGCTCAGGTGAGAAAATGGTTGAATTTGGTTTTGTTCACCCATTTCCACAGAAACTACGAAAAATCTGTTTCTATGATTTTTCCTGTATGATGTAGGGAAATCTGGGGGCAGGGGTGGCCTGGAGAATTTGGCTCTGTCCCCAGCTTTGGTTCATGACCTCAGGAAAGTCACCTTTTTCAGGACCTCAGTCTTATGATTCTTAAGAGGAAGGAACTTACGATCTGGGATCTTCATTCTGAGATGTTCTTGGGGCTCTGGATGTGCCTCCAGGCCAGGGCCTGCATCACCCCTGCTTTACCCAAACAGCCTCCACTGTCGTCTCTTTCCTTGTGGGGTTCAGACACAGATAATCCGAGGAAAGCTTTGCGTGCGTGGCACCCCCTCGACCAGTGGTCCTCCTCGGGATCTTCATGGGCTAACACACACTGTCTCTATGGTTTCACCGGGCCCATGGCGCCACGGAGTTCTCCCTGACGTGAGGACACCTGAGGTCTCACCCCGAGGCCCCTGCCTCCGCATCTCAGCCCTGCTTGGGCCCTTGCAGGCGCTCACCTGGCTGTGGCTGTTATCCCCGTATCGCCCCATCAGGTTGACGCGGTGGCAGTTCTTGTACCAGAAAGCCCCCTTGTAGGACAGGGCGCAGTTGGTGATGGCTGAGTCTGTGTCCTTGTCGAAGGTGGAGAAGGATCTGCCGTTGTGGTAGGCCATGGAGTCCCCTGGGAGAGAGAGCGTACAGACCGAGAGCTGGAGGGAGCAGCAGGGCGACGACCGCAGGGCCTTGGGGCTGGGGCGGTCTCGAACCACAGGACAAGGTGGTAGAAAGAGGGCTGCAGCTATGTTTGGAGGGTCTCGTCCAATCCCATTTTTTTCATACCCTAGTTGTGTCCTTGCACAGATCAAGCCACTTGTGGAACCTCAGTTTTCCCATCTGTAGAATGGAACTAGCACAGCACATTGATTTGCTTCACCTCAGGGGGCTGTTGGAACAACTGCTATGACGGTGTATGCTGAACAGGTGGCACGGTGTGCAAACAGCTATGATTGTTGTTACTTTCCTGACTGTTTTTGCATTCACTTGGTGTAAAGGAACTCAGAGAGTAAGGTGGGAAATCTGTATTTAATGATGGTGTGCTTTTCCCCCAAATGCGAGTATTTAGACTCCAATTTTTTTTTCATGTACTTATTTATGCTTAGTCGCTCAGTCATGTCTGACTCTGCAACCCCGTGGACTGCAGCCCCCCAGGCTCCTCTGTCCTTGGGATTCTCCAGCCAAGAGTACTGGGGTTGGTTGCCATGCCCTCCTCCAGGGATGTATTTATTTATTACCCATTTATTCCGAGGCAGCGCTAGCAGTAAAGGACTTGAGTGCCAATGCAGGAGACATCGGAGATACAGGTTCAATCCCTGGGTCGGGAAGATCCCCAGAAGGAGGAATTGGCAACCCACTCCAGTATTCTTTCCTGGAGACTCCCCTGGACAGAGGAGCCTGGTGGGCTGCAGTCAGACACGACTGAAAGTGACTTAGCATGCATGCACTTATTCATTAACTCACACTCACTTGCTCATTCACTTACACATCTAATCTTTAGCAAATTCTAATGAGTTTCGTTTTCCACTCTGCCATGCTGCTTTTCCAGAGCTATCCTGAGCCAGTCTGCCTTAAGTCTCAGCCTACAGAGCCGTACTTACAATCAAACTTTTCCGGTTTTAGATGTCACCAAATAGCTTGTGTATTGTACATAGTACAAAGGTGAGCTTCTGAAATGAAGGGGCAGATTATGGCTCATTTTCTGTTGGAAATACAGAAAGAGATGGGTGGAGGCCACATTCCTGCTGCCTGCTTGCTCAAGGTGCCTTTGCTTGCCCTGTAACAAGATCTTCCTTGCCTGAAGCCATCTCAACAAAAGAGGTATTTGTGGCTAGGTAATAAAATGTCAGAATTCCTTGACCATGCAAGAATGAAAACAATGTTCACCCCACCTCTCTCTTCATTACCACCAGCCTGATCTCTAATGCGCTCCCACTCTCCTTAGGTTGAGACCTGCTTCTGGCAAATCATACCTGGAGACGTTTCCCATTATGGGTGCGTTCTTTCAGGGCCCAGAGGTTGGGACTGTGCTATAGCATCGGTCTCCTCTGTTCTCATAAACATAAGGGGAGCCACCCCAAAGGAGGCAGGGGGTTGGTCTCCCTTGTTACCAAAAGCTCCTGTCAGCAGCTAGGCTTGTCCCCTGGGCCCACCTTCCTCAAGCTGTTACATCTTGGGCAAGTCGCCAAACTTCTCTGAGCCTCAGTTTCCTCATCTCCCTGGAGATATATATATATATACATATACATATATATATATATATATATATAAACCATACACATATGCTCTGTATATGTATCATATATTATATAATATATAATGCAAATGAAATGAGGTTTCCCTGGTGGCTCAAATGGTAAAGAATCTGCCTGCAATGCAGGACACTCAGGTTTGATCCCTGGGTTGGGAAGATCTCCTGAAGAAGGAAATGGCACCCTACTCCAGTGTTCTTGCCTGGAGAATTCCATGGACAGAGGGGCCTGGCGGCCTACAGTCCAACCGACTGAGCGACAAACACTTTCACTTTCACAATGCATATGAAATAGCAGCAAAAAGAGGCTGCCACCTCATTTGCCTGAATGCATATGGTTTCTTTGTTTGTTTTTCTTGTAACGTGGTGCCAGAAAACCACACAAAGGAAATTTCAAGTCAAAGACATCTTCAAAACCTGAGCTAGGTTCTTTACTGGTCAGAGAGTGAAGGACTGCCAGAGAAGTAGGGAGCTCTTCTCTGGTCATGGGGATGTGCCAGCTGAGGCTGGAGGGCCATGTGGCAGGAGGGTCTTGGAAAAGATTCCCCTAGATGGGTAATGCAGTGGACTGCCTGCAGGCCATGGACCAGCAGTGCCACCAACAGTGGCATCATGAGGGCCCTTATCAGAAAGGGGCGTCTCTGTTTCACCCCAGGCACACTGTCAGCTCACCAGTAGGATCCCCCAGGGGTCATATGTGTGTGGGAGTGCATGAGTATTAAGGCTCCCGAGACACTGCTTGCCTCTCCGTCTAAAACTGGTATCTAAACACGGAGTAGAAAAAGACATATGTTTTGAGTGACAGTAGGTAGCTACAAATACGTCTGAAATGTCCCATTTCCCAACCTAGCCTAGGTTTTGGGGACCAAGGATCTGTCTGGCCTTGTTACATTGTCGTTCTGCCAGATGAGCGCCTGTCAAATGCTTGTGGACAAGGGGATGGGCTGATGAAGGAAGGACTGCTGAGCGGGGGAACTGGCTGGAAGCCGCGAAGTGGTCGAGGCTCCTGGGCTCCGCGTGTGCCCGCCGTACCCACCTGCCGTGCCGCTGTACCCCTCCACCTTCAGCCGGTAGCGCGTCCGGGCATCGCCCACGCTGAACTTGTCGTAGACGGCGTAGGCCGACTCCCCTTGGTCCCGCAGGTCCACCCGGAGCTCGTACTGCCCCTGGGCTGTGATTTTGCTCAAAGTGTCCAGCCCTGTGGACGACAGGCGAGGGTTACCGAGGAAGCACAGTGACCGAGGCCTCATTGCTCCTCACCGCGTGAGAGCAGCGGCTCCGTGCGTGCTAAAGCGCTTTGTGTGAGGGCCCCGATCGGCTCTTTGCTGCTGTGACGCCCGGTGACACATATGCAGTGTCTGAGCCTCAGCTAAAATTGGGTTGACCTCTTAGCCCTGCCAGTCTCCTAGTATATTGTGACGATCAAAGGAACTAAGGTGGAGGGCGTGCCTTTTCCTCGCTAAGGCTCCTTACCTGTGAAAGGCAATGGGGCAGATAGCCCCAGGCTCAGATGCTGGTGTGTAGGACGATGCCCTGAGCCAACGGCAGGGTGTTGCAAAGTGTGAGTCACAGTGAGGGATGGTTGATGCCCTTGTAGCGCTGGCCGAGAGAAGTCTTTATTGGCTAGATCCCTGCGGTCGGCAGCTTAACCTCTTTGGGGCTGTTTTCCCAGGTGCAGGAGGGAACCTTTGTACACTGTGGGGCTGCTGTGAAGCTTGGGGGTTGTGGCTCTGAGGGACCCGGTCAGCATAGGTGAAGGACATCAGTGAGGATACTGCTCTAAGTGGCCCAGGGACTGACTTAAGGTTAGGCTTATTCTTAGGGTCAAGCTATTGGCTGTCCTTCGATCAGATTATTATTTTTAACGACCCAGAGAATTTCCAGTCTTTTCCACTGAGAATCTGATATTCTGTGTTGACCACCAGGGCTACTGTGTCCTCCTAATCCGTTTTTCTCCCACGTCTTGCCGTGGGTTAGGACAGACGGCAGGGAAGGCAGGAATGGGCATTTGGGGCATGAACACGCAGGGTGTATTACCAAGCCAGAACTCTTCTTTTAGGTCCCCAAATCCAGCAGTGTAGGCCTTCCAGTTTCGATAGAAGTCCTCACGTCCATTTTTGCGTCTCAGGAACACCTATAAACACAACCAGTGAGTCCGGGTGAGCTTAGGCTATTGAGGGAACAAGAAGACATCTTTCTGAGAGGAAGAAATACTCCCTGTGGGAAAGGCACCTGACCACACCTCTGTCCTCACTATAAAATTTAATAATTAAAATATTCATTGGAAGGACTGATGCTGAAGCTGAAGCTCCAATACTTTGGGCACATGATGTGAAGAGCCGACTCATTGGAAAAGACCCTGATGCTGGGAAAGACTAAAGGCAGGAGGAGAAGGGGGCAACAGAGGATGCAATGGTTGGATGGCATCACTAACTCAATGGACATGAGTTTGAGCAAGCTCCAGGAGATAGTGAAGGACAGGGAAGCCTGGCATGCTGCAGTCCATGGGGTCGCAAAGAGTTGGACACAACTGAGCGACTGAATAACAGCAAGAATTTTAAAAAGTACTACTTAGCTCATATGGTAATGGGACTGAAATCATTTATGGAAAACTCTTAGCGCGGCAGTGCCTGATAGATGGCCAGTGTTAATCAGTAAACTTAATGGGCTAGAGGACCACTGTCATTTATACATCACAGAGCTGTTTGAGGATCAAATGAGATAAATTATGAGAAAATGGGGAACTGCTTTTTATCCTCAGCTTCTTTCCCATTACTTAAAGAGAATTCCTGAGTGTTTCCAAGAGACAGGCACTGTCTTGCAAACCCTCAGGCACATTAGGGTCAGAGGGCACAGAGAGGACCTCTGCCTCTCCTCTGCCCCCACCCCTCCTGTCTGAGAGGCCTGGAGCCTGTCTCCGTGATACTCACTATCCATCCACCCCCGTCAGAGGTCATGTCACAGAAGACTTCCTGCTTCTGGGTCTTGTTGTTGTTCAGATAAATGGTGTAGACGCCAGAGGTCGTGTCTCCATTCAGCATTGCCTGGGAGCAGTCCCTGGGGAATCGGTACAGGACTCCAACTGCAGGATGAGGAGGAGGAGTGATGTCACAGGTCAAGGGCTTGTTGGCTACATGCCTAAGGACAAGCAGCTCCACCTCTCTGAGACTGTTCTCTCGTGTGCAAGGGGGAGGATTAAAGCTATTTTGTGGGAGTGAAGCGAGGCGCAAGGTTATGGAGCCTTTTATACTGATGGGAACCACCATGGTATCAGTGGGAGGAGGGCTGATCTGCTTGAGGGCTGTGTGTTAGGTTGACTGTGATCAATCAGGAGCATCCAGGTAACACCTGAGGGACACCCAGGATGGCCAGGATGGCTGGGTCTCCAGCACACTGTGGGTCAGGACACTCTGGCAGGCTGCATGCATCACAGACTCTTCAGAGGATTCTGAAGCCAAAGACAAGGAAGGGTTCTAGCCCCGAACTCACTGCTTCCTCGCCTTCGGACACTGGAGACGTCATATAACTGCTCTGTGCCTCGGAATCTTAGAAGGCTAAAATAGGAGTGTCTGGGGAATTTCTATTTGTGGTGACGTGGTGCAAAAAATTAAACACTTGATAGAAATGGACGATCTTGGGACTATGCTTATTAGCAGGTAGACTTGAGAAGCGATGGTCATAGCAGCTCTTTTTTGTTGTTGTTCTGACCTCCTCAATGTATGTTACCTTCCCCTGAGGTCGTCTCCTTAGGTATTTTCTTGTCTGTTTCACAACCTGGCCTGAGAGCATCTTTAGGGTACATTCAAATTTTTGGTGCTCTTAGCACTTGGCATGAGATCTGGAAGAGAGGTGCTTTAGCATCCGCCCCTCCTTCAGCAGGTGTGTGGAGTGACGAGAGTGAAGTGTGCCGGGCAGGAGGCAGCGCTGGGATACAGTCCGTATCCCAAGTTCAAGGCTCTCCAAAGCCCCAACCCCCCCCCCCCCTCCATGAATAGACCCTCTTGCACATTTGCCATCTGCAGAGAACATCCAGTGGCTGGGTTTGGGTGTGGTTCCCTGCTCCTGGAACACCGGAGCCCAGACCAGACTCCAACTCATGGTATAACCCTGAGCAGGTCATTTAGTCTCTGGGGGCCTCTGTTCCCCACCAGAAAACTGGGCATGATAATCCTGGCATACATAGGAGGCCTGTTTGTGATTTTAGAGGATGAGCAGGCTTTACAAATGCCCACAAGCTGAAGGAGAACACTGAGTTTATAAGGAGCCCCAACAGTGGTTACCCACTGGGCTAGGACTTCAATACAGAGATTCTCCCAAGGTCCTTATGAAGACGGGATCACTATTAATCCCATTATATGGATAAAGAAACTGAGACTGCAGAAGGGCAGTAACTTTCCTCCATCACACAGAGCAGGTGGAGATGGGGAGTGAATCCAGCAGTTCCCCACTGCTGGCCCTCCTTCCCTCCCACCATGAGGCCTGTAACCTGCCACATCCACCTTCCCCCAGCTTTTCAGGTAATTGCAGATAATTGATTTTTAGCAAAATGTGATAGAAGCATTTAAAGTAGCAGTCAGAGGAGAAGTGGAGGGTTGCTTCAGTCTCTCAGAGTGTGGTCTCAAGGCCTGGCTGCCCCCCCTTCCCCCACGCCCCACCCCTGAGCCCCTTACTTGTGGTGAAGAAGGTCTGGACTGTCTTGCTCCTCAGGGGCCCATTCAGTGCCTGAATCCTGGCTGTGTAGTGGGTGGACGGGCTCAGATCCGTCAGGCTGTAAGAGGTGGTGTCTGGATCCACAACGACTTCCTAAGGGCAGAAGAAAGATACAGAAGCCTTTGGCCACATAAATCCACAGGGCATAGACGATGTATCCTTTATTCACCCATCCATTCATTTCTTCATTCAGCAAGGGTCCACTGAGCCCCACTCTGCACCAGGCTCCATGCTCATGTCAGGGACTTAGACTTGAGGAGGGTGCACAGTGAGCAAAGCTCCTGGGGCTGGAAGGGGCAGAGCAAATTTAAGTCATAGGAGGACTTCCTCAGCCATACTTCACTGCGGGGAGCAGCAGAAGAGGTGGGCAGACACCAGACTGTAAAAGGCCTTCAGTGGCAACCTACGGACTTTGAAGTTTATCCTGATAAGGAATGGAGGTTCCTGGAAAGTTCTTTGAAAAAGTGAACACCATGATCTCAGCTTAACCTGGTAGGAAGAGGAATCACACAAAGGGCCAAGGTTTCGACTCTGAGACCAGCTAAGTCAGTCGTCTCTAACATGGCTCTTTATCACAGTCCTCTGGGAAGCTTTACAATAAAACAGTGCCTAGGCCCCATTCCAGAGTGACTGGATAGTAAGAGCCTGATCAGGGGCGTGATGATGGTGTGAGCTGACCCAGCAGGTCTCTTGTCTAGAACGGACACATCCAGGAGAGGCAGCGGTGCACAGCTGCCGTGGGCCCATTCTCACTACACTTGAAGTCTGTGATGTGTCCCTGTGCTGCTGTCCAGAGGAGGGGATCGGCTTCAGTTTTGCAGGAGATCCTTGTTCTTTTCAGATCCTCTTTTTCAAAATGTCTAGTGCCTGTGAAATCACTTTTTAGGAGATGACTCTGCTGTCAGGGATGGGAATTCAACCTGCATCCCTAGCAAACCAAATACAACGATGCTCTCTACAGCCTGCAAACATAGCCGGATTTAGGCAGTAACGGGTCAGTGTGGAGCCCCCTGAAAGGTTCACTGGCATCCTCACCACCAGTAATATGACATTATTCTGATTTTTTCCAATGTGGGAGTGGGTGGGTGGGTGTGGAGGGATGAGGAGTTTCAGAGAAGCTAAGAGACCTGCACTCACTCCATAATTTATCAGTGACAGGATGGTCTTGCATCTGTCTCCTAACTCCCTTCCAGGACTCTTTTCCTCCTCTACCAGGTTGATTTTCTTGACTGAAACAGATAAAGCTGGGGATTGGACATGCAGGGAAGTAGACCCAGGTGAGAGCCCATTTGATGCCAGTGACCCAGTGACTTTTGTGTAGCTTCCAGGTCTGGTCCCTGCGGAAGGATAAGGTACAAAGCTGCTTTCCTTAAATTACCTGGGGATACAATTACCTATCAGCTTTCTAAGCTGCTGCACAAAGCCTGTTTCTAAGCAACTAGGGTAGATCAAAATGAGACGCATGACTTCAGGCAAACAGGAGCCTGACCAGGAAGGGCCCTCACAGACTGGGGAGTCCAATGCACTCCTTTTACAGATGTGAACACTGACACCCAGAGAAGGCAAGGGACTTGTCTCTGCTCACACAGTGAGCTAGATCACTGTTACACCAACTCCTAGAAGGGCCCAGACGATAACTAGAGATGGGTGCCCACTTCTGGTTAACCATAGCATATTGAACACGCCAGTCTATTTCTACTTGCTTCTGATACCCGCTGAAATGAGAGGAAGAGATATAAAGTATAAACCCACAGGATGAAGGAAGTGGCAGAGGAGACAGCAAGAGGCACGCAATGTCACTAGAATCTTGATCGGTGGGGAGTGTGGGATGGTGGAGTGACAGCTGAGGCGACAGAGCAGAAAGTCTCAGTGGATGGAGCTGTTCAGAGGCTGGTTGATGACTGCTGCGGAGCACAGCAAGCTCAGGAATGGAATGCACGCAGAAGCAAAGATGCCTTTGAAGACCAGTGTGGGGTGTGGTTGAATGGAGGTTTGTTTTAAACTCTGTACAGTAAACAGATTCCAAGTTCTCTCCATATCGCCGCAGTCTGGATGACTGTCCTTCCCAGCCCAGGTGAAAGGCTGAGGTTTCCTCTCTGGAGAGGCTGAGCTAGAGAGGAGACTCTGGATTCAAATCTATCATGCTCAGCTGCAGGGGTACCTCAGATGCTGCACCGGCTAGAGGAGAGCTGAAGGTGTATACACAGTGGGAGCCCAGGCCTCTTCTCCAGCGAGGCTTCTGGCAGCCTGATTTGAAGGAGTTCTGTGGAGGATCCTCCGAGAAGAGTGATGAGCTTAAGAAAAAGGGATGACAGTCCTGATGCTTGGGAATCCTCCCAAGAAAATTGCTGGGTATGTGCTGAAGAAATGATGCTTTTGAGCTGTGGTGTTGGAGAAGATTCTTGAGAGTCCCCTGGACTGCAAGGAGATCCAACCAGTCCATCCTAAAGGAGATCAGACCTGGGTGTTCATTGGAAGCACTGATGCTGAAGCTGAAACTCCAATACTTTGGCCACCTCATGTGAAGAGTTGACTCATTGGAAAAGACCCTGATGCTGGGAAAGATTGAGGGAAAGAGGAGAAGGGGACGACAGAGGATGAGAGGGTTAGATGGCATCACTGATGCAATGGACATGAGTTTGAGAAGGCTCCAGCAGTTGGTGATGGACAGGGAGGCCTGGCATGCTGCAGTCCATGGGATTGCAAAGAGTTGGACATGACTGAGAGACTGACCTGAACTGACTGTGCCCAATCACTCTATAGCGAGCACCAAAGTTGACAAGCTCTTTCTGTGCACTTAGCCCTCTCAGGTGGCTATTTCATTCTTGCCTCCAGTACAAAAAGGTCAGCTGACATTAGGGGCAAGTCTCCAACATGAAACATGGTGACCCAAATCAAACCAAACAGCAGCAAACCAGAAAAGAGACTTTGGAGGAAACACTCTGCAGGCCAAGGAAGAAAATACCAAGGACATGTATTCTTAGAGGTAAAGAGAAGATACAGGATATAGAGACAATATGCTAGTAAGAGGTCAATGTGCAGAAAATAAGGAAAAGATCTTGGAAATGTAAAGGATGGTGACCAACATTAAGACATCAATAACATGTTTGAAAGGTAAAGATTAGAAAACTTCTTTCACTTTCTAAAGTTATTTCAAGTTAAAAAGTAGAAGGAAAAAAATGAATGGGTGGAGAATATAAAAACTGTTGTGAACAGTTGATGTCATAAGCACGTGGTGATATGAATATCCTTATATGATGGAATGATGCCATCGGTGAGGTATATGGCAAAGATGCAGAAGAAGCTTTTGGCCTTTGCTCAATAAAACACTGAAGGACAAAGAGTCCAGCTCCTAAAATGTCCTCAAGTCTTGTGAGCAGTAGTTCTTGACCTTGGCTGGCTATCAAAACTGGAGTCTGGTTAAAATGAGACCGGGAGGCTACAACTTATGATTCAGAAAATCTGGCATGGTGTCCAGTTCTTACTAATTTCTTTCCAGCTCCCTAGTCACACTAGAGTAGGAGAAACAGACTTCAGATAATTCTTCCTGACTTTGAGACTCATGTAACTGTTTCATCCAGCCATGGAGATTTGTTTATATACATCAAAATACCTTGATTGTACCATCCACGGATTCATACACCAATAGGTAACCAGTGACAGATGCCCGAGGAGGTCTCCAGGTGAGGAGGGCGGTTTCCGACTGAACCTCCGTAGCAGTGAAGTCTCTTGGAGAGTCGAGGTCTGGAGAAGAGAAGACATTTAATATCAAATAAGTCAGCAGCTGTGGGCTTCCCTGGTAGCTCAGACAGTCAAGAATCCACCTGCAATGTGGGAGACCTGGGTTTGATCCCTGGGTTGGGAAGATCCCCTGGAGGAAGGCATGGCAACCCACTCCAGTATTCTTGCCTGGAGAACCCCCATGGACGGAGGAGCCTGGCGGGCTACAGTCCATGGGGTCACAAAGAGCTGGACACGGCTGAGTGACTCAGCACACAGCACAAGTCATCACGTGTAGGATAAAGTCCCTGGGTGGGTATCAGGAGGCCTGAGTTCAAGTCCTTTCCAAGCATTGACCTACGTGACTTCGGGTGAAACCCCCCCCCTCTGTAAATGAAGAGGTTGAGCCACGTGACCTCTAAAGACATACGTTCTTTGTGTTTCAGCTCCTCCTAAGGGCCATGTTTTCCTGAGCCCAATAGGATCGCAAGTGGCTTTAGTTGAACTGGGGGAGAATGTCACAGCCGTGAGCGTAACTAGAATGCCTCCTCTTTGTTTCTAAAGAGGACAGATAAGTGAGTGCTGGCATTGGCTCTCACCCTTACTCAGTGGGCACTGCTTCCGTTCCTTTGCCCGTTGCAGTCTGAAAAAAAAAAGATCTCAATGCATGTAAAAAACCCAGTGGACATCTAGGAAAATTTGCCTTTAAAATCTTTCTCTTAAAAATATTTCCCTGCCTAGAACATGGATCATTAACTACCAGGTTTAGGGCCAGTGGGGACTGGTTTTCCACTTAAAAAGCCCTCCTCTTAAAATCATTTCCTAGTCTGTGGGGAGAGCAAGGTCGTTTCAGTTCAGAGGAAATGGTGTGTTTCTTAAGGTCTTGATTGAGGGGGCACTGGTGGATTGAGTTGCTGCTGATGTCATCACATTGCAGGGAGCTGACTTGGGAAATAAGAGATGGAGAGGGATACTGTTAAAGATAGAGGCAGTGGGTGGGCTCTTTCCGGCTCTCAGTGTCTTCGTACCTGTGGTGAACTTGGTGGTGATGGTTGAGCTCTTCTGGGGCCCTTTCTCTGCAAAGATCCTCAGCGTATATTCCGTGGCAGGCTCGAGATTGGTCAGTGCGTACTCCACCGTGTTCCCGGACACCGTGCGGGTAATTTCTGGCACTATACAGGAAATGTACACACCATGGCAGTTACCTCTCCCTGTCTGGGCCATCAGTGGGCTTGGCCAACAGTGCACACACCTCCTAACACAGAAGCCTTCGGCGATCCTACAGAAAAGCAGGTTTGATTTCTGACATGACTCACCCTCCTTTCTCTGTCTTGAACACTCACTTCATATACAAAGGATTTGAGGAACTAGGGGTCAGAAGACTTGGCACATGGTACCCTTGGGACAGTGTTGCACAGGATCTGGCTAGAGGAGAGTTGCAGGTAACACCCTCATGCCTCAGGCTGCCCAGATTTAATTTGTCCCGTTTGCTCTCCCATTTTTTCCCACTTACTCTCACGTCCTTTTATAACTTGCCAAATGTCATATCTTTAGGCTGCGGAACCAGAAAAATCAGGTGGCACAGGCAGATCAAAGCCTGATTACTGGCTCTCAATCCCACTGGGTCAGGGCCAAGGATGGACCCCAAGCCATGGTGTCCAGGAGTCACCTTCCTCATCACAGGTGACCAGCTGGCCTGGCTGGCCAAGGACTAAGAGGTTTTCCAGGGTATGGGACTCAAAAGGCTAAAACTGAGGAAGTTCGGGGGAAACTGGGATAAGATGCTCACCCTCCTTATCATGCATGATCCCCCTCCACACACACACACACACACACACACACACACTGGATGAGGACATGTCTATGCCTCCATTTGCAGTTTCCATGATTCCCATGAACTATACTCTGGTTTATTTTAGGTGAGACAACATCATCTTCTCTGACTTGCAAGAGTTTGTTCACAGGGAATATTTAAAAGTAAAAAAGTAGAAAAAAAGAAACCCAAGGATTCCTCTAGCCCCAGCCCACCTTCCCTCCATCCTCACAAGGAATGCTCTCTCATAAGAGGTTGCCAGGGCTGTGCTGAGATCCTCAGAGACCCCCGCTCAGCTTATGGTGAACTCTCAAGTTGTTGCTGAAAGTAAGACGGTAACCAGAACCCTGCATGCGAGACAGCAAAAGAAACGCGGATGTATAGAACAGGCTCGTGGAGTCTATGGAAGAGGGCAAGGGTGGGATGACATGGGAGAATGGCATTGAAACATGTTAATTACCATATGTGAAATCAATCGCCAGCCCAGGGCTGATGCTCGGGGCTGGGGCACCGAGATGACCCAGGCGGAGGGAATCGGGAGGGAGGTAACTGCCATGGTGTGTACATTTCCTGTATAGTGCCGAGATGACCCAGGGGGAGGGAGGGACATGAATGGCAGATTCATGTCAATGTATGGCAAAACCAACACAATAAAGTAAAGATAATTAAAAAAATAAATAAATACAATAGCTCAAGGAAAAAAAAAAAACAATACTGAACCATCAGATGTGAAATTCACATACACTGTGAGGTTAAAATAACATAATTTTCCCTAATCTAGTTCATGACAAATAGGGATTTGTTCATTGAAAAGGAATCTCTCTTTCTTGTCTCTGTTATTTGTATTTAATTTTATGTTCTAGTGGCCATAATTCACTGGTGCCCCAAACACCAAAGTTATCAATATTGAATCTGCCAGCTGAGTAAATGAGCACAGGTGGTTGCAAAGATCTCTCCTTAGAGATCGTTTCTGATTTCTTAATCAGATCAGCTCTAACTGGCCCCGTCTGTGGCATCCAGGAAACACAGTCTCCCCAAAGCTGCTCGAAGTAGTCTATGTAAGATTTTATTATTTTTTATTTTTTATTTATTTTTTATTAGTTTTGCCATACAATGACATGATATCACCATGGGTTTACATATGCTCCCCCTCCAGAACCCCCTTCCCTCCTCCCTCCCCCCGGGAAATCTCGATGCACCAGCCCCCAGCCTCAATCCTGGGCTGGCGATTGATTAGACATATGATAATTAACATGTTTCAATGCCACTCTCCCATATCATCCCACCCTTACCCTCATCCACAGAGTCCACGAGTCTATTCTATACATCTGCGTTCCTTTTGCTGTCTCGCATGCTGGGTTCTCGTTACCGTCTTTCTAAATTCCATATATGTGCGTTAGTATACTGTATTGTTGTTTTTGCTTCTGGCTTACTTCACTCTGGATAATGGGCTCCAGACTGTGGACTCCTTTGTAAGAAAGAGGTAAGACTGTGACTGTAGAGGGTGGCTCACTGTGACGGCAGAGACCAGCAGGAGAGGAGGAACAGGCTGGAGATGCACCCTCTGCTTTTCTTTAAATGCCCTGTTGGCTTCCTTGATATAATCATGGTGTTGATGCACTTTCATTTGACCACAGCAGGAAGATACAGGCTGGGCTGCTCTCGCCACACTTGCACAGGCCCCTTCACACCCATCCATTCACCACCCTCATCCGAGCCCGAGAGTCTGTTCTCGGGTGGCAACTGAGAACCACAAGGACACTGCTGGACTCACCAACCTACCCTCGCATCTTTGTACGTCCGTCCTAAAGGACATCAACACTGAATATTCATTGAAAGAACTGATGCTGAAGCTGAAGCTCCCATACTTTGGCCACCTGAGGCAAAGAGATGACTCCCTGAAAAAGACCCTGATGCTGGGAAAGATTGAAGGCTGGAAAGAGGAGAGGGGGACGGCAGAGGATGAGATGGTTGGATGGCATCACCCACTCAATGGACATGGGTTTGAACAAACTCTGGGAGATGGTGATGGACAGGGAAGTCTGGCGTGTGCAGTCCACGGGGTTGCAAAGAATCAGATATGATTTAGTGACTAAACAACAAATGCAACCATGAGTGGCACAAAGAAAGGAGAACAGGAAGTTTAGAGCTGGACAGACACTCCTCGAGAGAGGAGGGTCTTGGACATGACCTTACCTCTCTTCCCTGTGTAGGAGATGACGTAATTATCCACAGGGGCGATGGCTGGCTGCCACATGGCCAAGGCTTCTGAGTCAGTGATGTTGGCGGTCACCAAGCTAGATGGGCCATCCAGAGCTGCAAGGAAAGACAGTGATGTGTTGCAGAGATAGTCAGCCATGGGGTAAGACATCAGACCACAGCCACTCTGCTGTCTACTCTGCTCCTGGACTCCTGGTGTGGGACACAGTGTCAGAAGCATGGAAGAGCTCTGACCTTGGAGCCAGGATGACCTGAGTCTGAGACATGAGTCCTTCCCTTGCTGTCTGGCGCATCTTGGGTCTGTTTCTCATCTGTAAAATGGGTATAGAAACTCTGCTTGGCTTTGTCTCCAGTGATGCTTTGGTTTTCATATGATATTCGAGGTGGAAAGGCACTCTGTGAACTGGAAAGAGCTGAACACATGGCAAGGATTTATATCTACAGTTCAAGTTACTTTCTCCAGGGAAAGGCCTTACAAAAACAGGACAGGTACAGAGTGAAGGCTGCCTATGATGTCTTTGGTTTTGAGTACTAGCTCTGGTTCCGTGGGCTATGGGGAACACGGAGGCAGGCTCCGGGGGCTGGTGGTCCCAGGCTCTACCTTGGATTCCTTGTTGTGGGTCTGCGTGCCTTTGGGTCATTTTCCTTCTCCACGCCTCACTTTGCTCAGTTGTCACAGAGTGGCTGCTATAAGGACGAACTAGACGATGTGTGTGGAATGTGCTTGGGGCAGCACTCAGTAACTGCAGTTGGTCTTAGCATGACTATTAAAGTTCTTTGGAGTCTTCAGAATGATTCCTAAATGACTTGTGCTGAGCAGGGGTGGAGAGTCTCAGTTCTTGGCCCTTTGAACTGACCACTGCTACAACCCAACACTCCCTTCTTAGAAACCGACCTAAATGTGACTAGTTTCCGATTTCGTTCACATTTATGACTCAGTTACTCCGGGACCACAGCCCTGGGAAGATGGAGGGCAGCCATCATCAGCTGACTTCACAGCTGAGGGGCCTGAGCCCCAGGAGATGAAACGGCTGGCCCGAGGGTCTCAGGAAGTGGTGGAGTAATTTGGGGGCACCCGCCCCGTCCACCCGGAGGTCCTTCCTGTCTCATCTTACATGTACAGAATCTCCTTTAACAACGAGGACAATGGGGCCTCCAGAGGAAAAAGATCCAGGCTTTGCGATCAGTTGCCATGGAGAAGCCACAAATGAAAGATTTCTAGGCGGGGGATGGGGATCTGTGTGGCAGGGTGGGCAGGACTCTGGGTTCAGACGGGAGGTTTTAATTGCATATTAGCAACCCTTTTAGACTATTAGGATATTTTTTAAATTTCCTGTGAGGCCCATTCTTCAGATCCCTTAATGGATTAGGCTGGATAATTGCTCATATATCAAAGGATAAATTGTTTAGAGACATGGGAGCCTGAAGAGAAATTTTCTACTTCATTCTCCTTCAATGCAATTCATTATTTTCTCCCTCTTTACGATGTGCTGTACAAATCAGGTTATAATAGGAAAATCATCCTTTATCTAAGAGGAACACACAGTTTGGAGGCAGACTGACCTAAGTTCAAGTTTGCTTCCAGCATTTACTAGTTATGTGGACTTGGCCAAGGCATGTAATTGCCTTGACCTCAGTTTTTTCCTCTGTAAAATGGGAAGGATATTAGCTATGAGAAGGATGTTAGCTATATATTAGTTTATGTGGGAATGGTTGAGTAATAGCCCTGAAACACTGTAGCTGCCGAATCGAGAGTTGTTACTTTATAGCTATCACCCTTCACGTGTCTGTGTGAAGCATCTGCTTGGAAGGGTCCTTGTGGTGGTCCCTGAACTACTGAGGAAGGGAAGGAGGTGGATTAATGTGTGCAATGATCCATATTTACGGATGCTTTATATACTCAGTTTTTGAAGATTCTTATAGCATCCTGCAAAGGAAGGAGAGCTGCATCCATTTTACAGAGAGGGAAACTAGACCCTCAGGACATTAACTGACAGCGCGTGTATCTAGAAGTGGCAGAACCTGGGATTCACACCAGGTCAGTACGACCCCCAGCTTGTACCCTTTTGCCCACAATCCCCTGGGAAATGGCGGCCCAGGGAGGCTGAGGATGAAGCTCAGAAGAGGCTATAACTGCGTCAGAAATGAGACCACTGGTGCTCCTGAGCCAGCCCACTTTCCACTAGAACTTCCTAAACAAAAACATTTTTCTTTTAACTGCTGAATCATAAGCAATGATGCTGAAGGTGAGAAAAACACCTGTGGTGAGTGTCCCTGAGACAGGCTCGCTTTCCTCAAAGCCCTTCAGGGCGACGACGCTGACCAGGTAATCCGCTCCAGGTAAGAGGCTCAGAAGCCTGGTCTGGGTCTTGGTCCCATCCACAGTCACCGCTGAGGGTGCACCTGGAACACAGGAGAAGCAGGATGGGAACGGTGAACCTGACTGAAACTTAAACACACCTGTCCCAAGACTGGGCATACCCAGTTTGGCAGTAACACTACGCCTTTATCCCACACCATTTTCTTCACTTGTTCTCATTTGCTCCTACCCTCTGGCATAATACTCTTTGTATAATGTTGTTTTCCATCCATGCAGAGGCCAAACACTAAGCCAGGGGAGGAAAAATTATGAGCTCACAATGTGCTAAAAATGGCAAGTTTCCATTCAGTAGAGAGCTGGCACGTTGTAGAAATTTTATTTATCTATTTCTTCCCACAAAGGATACGGGAAGCTCACTATGTAATGTATATCTGATACATTTAATCTGTGTACTCGCTTAACTACGTATAGACTTATCTCTTACTAGCAGATATTCTACTATTGAAGAAGACGGTCATGGTCTAATTTGTACTCTTATATCTATTAAAAAGTCCAAAATTTATATTTTTTAGAATTTGGGGGCTGGTGAGGCGCTTGCGTATCAGTTGACCAAACTCCCTACAGAGATGCTATAGCGTGTCTCTGAAGAGACCATCATCTTTGTATACACTAATTAACTATCATCTTTGTATATACTTCCACTCACAGGGAGCTCACTACGTCCCAGAATGTCTTTAGATAGATTTGAAGATGCTTCCTCCCCCCACCCGCACCCTGTGGCCTTTATTATGACCCATGTGCCTGAACTAGAACTTTCCCCTCTGCAAAGTCACAGCTTCCCATCCTTTGCTGAGACAGACAGATTTGGGGATCCAGAGGCAAAGATCAGTTTTGCCAAGGAGAAAAAGGTCAATGGGTTTAGAGTCTTCTGTCCTTGTGTGAAAACATTATTGGGGATTTATTGCTCATAGAAGTTTAGAATTATGAGACTGGAAATGATCTTTATAACAGGATCCCTCACAGTATAGTTTCTTTCAAGGATCTCATAACACTTTACAAATGAAATCTATTCAGGTGGTCTCAAATATGAAGGAGGATGGGACTGTCAGAGTCTCAATTCCACCCAAACACTCCAGATCCCTTCCCTCTCCCCACCAAGGGCCCTACCTCCTGCAATGGGCACATAGGTAATCCGGAAGCTCTCAACCTGGGTAGTGGGTGCCATCCAGCTGACAGTGGCTGCATTCTCAGTGATGTCTGAGAAAATGATTTCCTTCGGGGAGCCCATGGCTGTTGAGGAGGAAGCACAGGAGAAACCCAGAAACAGTTAACTCTCTTGCTCATCAGTGATTCTTCCTGAATTCCTTATCCATGAATGCTCAGCCCCTAGTATGCATCCAAGCCAAGCCTTTAGGATGGAGGACATGGTGATCTGTGGTCCAGTTATGACTTAATGGAAACAACTGCTGTCATTCAGGTACAGGGCCCAGAGCTGCAGAGCTGCCATTTGATCTCATCCGAGAAGAATGTTAGCACCATAGCTGACGTCTAAAAACTGAGAGTAAGTGGGTAGTTTCACAGTTTGAAATAACCCTCCTTTCATTTTTGATGTTTAGCATTTTTTTCCCAAATCTTTGCCTTTTAGTTCCTTTTATTAAATGATACCAAGTCTTGATGGGGCTTCCCTGGTGGCTCAGATGGGAGACAATCTGCCTGCAATGTGAGAGACCTGGGTTTGATATCTGGGTCTGGAATATCTCCCAAAGAAGGGACTACTACCCACTCCAGTATTCTTGCCTGGAGAATTCCACGGTCAGAGGAGCCTGATGGACTACAGTCTGTGGCATTAGAAAGAGTCCAACATAACTGAGCGACTAACACTTTCACTTTCAAGACTTGATAAGTGTTCAGTTCTTTCAATTTATAAAGATTAACCCTCAGTTAGAAACCACTGAGAAGGTGTGGTTGTAGCCAATTTACAGGAGACTACACAGAGGCTCAGTTCTCCAGTGAATATTCTTTGATGTGATCTAAGTCTCAAGACTGGGCGACAGAGCTGAGCATAGCCCTGGGATTCTGGAAATAATGTTTAAGTGGAAACTGACCTCAACAAACTCATTCCCAGAACTGGATGGAGATTCAGAGCCATAGGAGGGACCTCAGATCATCCCCAAGGCAAGCCCCCCTTGGATACTGGGTCTACCTGAGGGGAAAGCCATGCCCTGCGGGACAGTTTCCGCTACGTAACTACCTTCCCTGCAAACCCAATTTCCTTTGGCTTTTCTCTGTGTATCTTTTGGCTTAGCTTTTTGCCCTCTTCAGCTGACCATGCTTAACCATACAATTCAGGAAACAATTTTCGGGTCTCCAGGGAGCTTGTTTCCTCATCTTTTCCCCTCTGCAGCCCACGCTGATCATTAAGTTCCGAAACCCACAGCCCACTTTGGGGAGCTTTTTTCCCTCTCCCTTTCTGGTCTTTTTCCCTCCTCCGACGGCGTTCTCCTGTGATCTGCTAGCCACCCCCAGATTCCGTGGCTGCCTGGGGTTTTTCCTTCTCCTTGGATAGCTTTGGAAGACACATGGCTCTGGAGTGGGATGATTTTGATTGTCCAAACACCGTGGAGAGGCTGGGCAACTAGGGGCAGCTCCCGTGACTTATAGGAGCCTCCCTCACGCCATCTTTCCAGTAGGAAACGTGGTGCCCTCTTTTAAGAATGTTTTGAGGATTAGCAGAGATGATGGATGTAAAACCCTAGCACAGAACTTGGCACACAGTGAGAATTCAGTAAACATGCTTTTTTTTTTTTTCCCATGTGACTTTTTTTTTTCCCCATGGGCCACCTGCCACCTGAATTTTGAAGTAGTCACCCAGGAAAGATCTAGATGAGGCAGAATGCGAAAATAACCCAGTGAAGTGTGTAAACTCAGGCACGGGGGCTCTCTTGCTGCAAGCCTGGTCCACTCTGACCTTCTCTCTGTGAAACTCATCGGGCCAGGTCCTGGCACATTTTAGAAGGTGCATCTTGCCACAGCTTCCCTATCTAGATCCCAGTTTTCTCATCTGCAAAATGGCAATATTATCTGCCCTGTCTTAGAAAAAAAAAAACAACAAAAAAAAACAAGCCTGAGAATTAGTAACCTCATCTGTCACGCACTCCTGAGGGATGTACTTGATGAAAGTGACAGCAGGCAGATGGCCACGTGTCATCCGAGGAATGGCACGGTAGTGGTGGAATTCCCGGGTCAGTGTTATTTTTAGACAACAGACCTTCTTAGGTGTGGAAGACAATTTGTTATTTTAGCATGTGTCCTGCCATAGATAGGACACATTTCCAGCAGCAAAATGGAAGCAGTGGCCAGTGGGAATCGGAAGGCTGAGCCTCATAGAATAACTAAATTATACCTATTGAAAAGCTAGGGGGACCAAGGAAAGGCAACCCCTCTGACTCTCTTTCCAAGTAGACTTGGTTTTCAATAAAAGTTCCATTAGGGAAATGTTGGAAATTGCTAGAAATTCTCAGGGAAGTTGAAGAGGACTTCTGTTTGTTCTCTGCATAAAATATTGCTTCTCCAAATCTGGAGCAAATGTCTTTAATAATGTGACCATTCACACTCATTTAAAAACATTTTAACTTCAACATATTTTTTATAAATATTTAATATATGTGAATCCTGTGAGAAGCTAAGGAGATGGTTACTATAGCCAGTAGGATTTAAGAGTAAGGACTTGGGAGGTACACTGACTTGGTTCTGAATTCCGTTCTGGCTTTACTGGACAACCACACCTTCGCCCCTTAGGTCTCTGTGAAATGGGGCTGACTGTGGCCCCCAGTTGGTCTGCCTGTGTCATGTGACTCAGGGAGGTGAAGTGTCTCAGTTGTACTGCTATGGGTGGCATGAAGGGCAAGCTCTATAACAGGAGGTTATTATCTTAACACTTGATGAGAGTCAGAGCCAAAGGCACCGGGCACAGAGAGCCTGGTGCCTTTAGAAAGAAGGGTTGCTGAGCACGTGCCTCTGTGGACCCGCTGACCCAGGTCCCCAGGCATGACGCTGTTGCAGCTCTGTGGTTTGTGGTTCCCAGTGCATCTGAACTGGAACTGAGTGGGGCTGCCAGGAGGCTGCCTGGCTGGGAAACGTGAGATGGGGTGAGAGGGGCTACGTTCTGGGGCTTGGAGAGGGGTTGCCTCCCTGGCTTCAGGGTGCGGAAGGGGTGTACAATTGGGATGGTGATGGGGCAGGTTAAAAGAAACATTTGAGGGTCCTCACTATCCCCAAAGTAGGCAATAGGAACCTCCAGAAGAGAATGATAGAGTCATCTTACTCTGGTTTCAGACTTTGAACTATTTTCCATCTATTCTGGGGACCATTCAGATGGTACACAGAGGCGTGTTGGCATTTAACTTCCCGAGACAAAAAAAAGCTCCTCTGGGCTTCCCAAAGTTGGGCCAAGGCCATTGTGAAGAAGTGGCTCAACCCATGGAGAGGAAGAGCACCACTATAAATGCAGAGATTGACAGAGGAGGGAACAATCTATAACCTAAGGGTCTGTCAGTAGGTGGAGAAGGAAATGGCAGCCCACTCTAGTATTCTTGCCTGGAGAATCCTGTGGATGGAGGAGCCTGGTGGGCTGCTGTCCATAGGGTCGCACAGAGTCAGACACGACTGAGGTGACTTAGCGTGCATGCATGCATTGGAGAAGGAAATGGCAACCCACGCCAGTATTTTTGCCTGGAGAATCCCAGGGACCGAGGAACCTGGTGGGCTGCCATCCATGGGGTCGCACGGAGTCAGATACGACTGAAGCGACTCAGCAGCAGCAGCAGCAGCAGCTGTCATAGGGGAATAGTTAAATGAACAAAATATGTGGGAATGTATCTGAGATCTATTAATAAGTAAGGAACGCACACACACCAATGTGTGGAAGAGTGGGTATGTTGATCACTGTGCCAAAAAAAGTTGGAAAAAAGAGAGAACATAGACTTAGGTCTAATCTTGTTTGTTTGTAAGAGTATTACTGCAGAGATTCAGAAGAAAGTAGTCATCCTGACTGCTTCTAGACAGAGCAACTTGCTAGTGCGGACAGCAGAATAGAGACTTCATTGTATACCCTTGTTTTCAACCTTAAAATTTTCAATCAAGTAGGCCATGAAAAAAAAATACATTAAATCATCCAAACATGATATCAGATAATATTGTTACAACGGGCAAGGAAACGAAATACTCAGCATTCCTGATCGGACATGAACCTCACGGCTGAGCTTTCAGTTAGAGCGTGTTGGCCAGGTGAGGGGACGATGCTCAGAGGAGAAAGGAGACTTGCTCCCGAGCAGGGATCAGACTCCAAGGGATCTGCCCAGAGGCTGTAGGCTTAGCCACTTGGCTACACTGCCTCCAGCCACCTTCTCTGCTGTGGTGGCACTCTGGGCTGCCAGCCTGTGCTCAGGGAGTGAGAGGAGAAGCTGCAGCAGCTGGTATAAAGAAAAAGAGGAGCAGGAGGAAGGGTTTACAAGGAGAAAGAGTGAAAAAACAAAAGGGAAACTTTCTGAAGCTGATGAGGTGACTGAGATGTCTACTGTGCTCCAAAGTCACCTCTCTTGTCTTTCCAAGCACTAGAGCACGCATGTCTACATGTATACACACACGGACACAGATGCATCTCTTCAGCTGTGAAATACAATCCCCCAGAGAAAGAAACCAAAGAAAGGGCTGTGTTACAGAGCCTTTTCTTTTGTTCTTAAAAAAAAAGTGCTCATGATTGTTTGTTCTCTTTTTTGCTTTAAAACTGCAGAGGCTTTGAGAAAAAAAAAGATCAGCAAAACAAAATCAGCAATCAGAAGTAAACTTTGAAAAGCAGTGTTTATAAACCAGGGTCAAAACCAGCCTCTGCCTCTGATCTGAAGTTGTTCTGTGGGAAGCCACAGGGAGGAGGAGGCAGGGACCCATGTCCTGGGAGATAGGGTATCTGTGTTAATAAGAAACAGGGTATTTCCTCTGGCTGAATTACTGCCTGGATCTCAGCATTTCTCCCACATCTACAGATACCAATTTTTATTTCTACAGGTGGCTTCTCAGAGCTCATTTGGTTCTGAAAGTTGGCATCGTAAGATACTCTGGACAAAGGGAAGGAGTTGACTAGCGTGCTCTTGGCAGGTCAGAGGTGGCAAGCGAGTATAGTAACCGGTTATGTTATCTAGCCTGCCTCTATTTAACAGTAGTAAAATAGCTTGGTATTTAGGTTCTAACCCAAATCTGGCTGTGTGACCTTTGGCCAATCACTTCACCCTTTGGGTCACAAATTCCTCATGCACAAACAGAAGGGTCTGGGAAACATCATTCCTCAGGTCCCTTGTACTTCTGCTTGTGGTTTTATGATTGTTTCCTCTGAAGCAGCTTTCTCTAGCAAATGCTCCATTTCTGTACCTCCCATGGTTTCCTGAAGGAATTCACCCTCCCTTCCCATTGAAGGCCTGCCCTTTTCTCTTTAAAGAATCATGTTAATCTTAGTATTATCATTTTAAATCATCTCATTATGACCATTTTTTATTTTTCTGGAAAGAACTCATATTGAATAGAATTTTCATTTCTGCCTCTAGTGCCTTTTAGAGTTGCTGTGAGTATAAAATAAAATGAGTGAGCCTGCCAAACCTCCTAACCTCTTTTTTTTTTCCTTCTTGATCAAGGTATTGCCTATTCACATGTAGAATTTTATAAGTATCATCTTTAGAGATGGAAGTACCACTTCTCCATTATACCCTGCATAGTTTGAACATTTGACCAAAGAACATGGAAGTATATCTCTGGATAAAACATGATAACAGGCAGAAAGAAGGGTCTTTGGAATTTGAAGAAAAAGCAGTGATTGTAATGATTATCTTAATGACGACAATGGCTCTCATTAGCTCAGCCCTTGCTATGTGCCAGACCCTCTCTATGGGCTTCCCATGAATCATCTCATTTAATCCCCACAACATTATTAAGTAAGTGGCATCATACTCATTTTGCATAAACACTTAGCCGCGATCCCAATCACAATCATCCAGTCTATAATCAAGAGTCATGATTCAAACACAAGCTTGTCTGCATGCAAATCTCTAATAATAATTTCCCAGCCCTGTGAGAGGAGGAACAGAGAACTTTTCTCTATTCTCTCCCATTTATATATGGTACCTGTTGTTGCTATAGCAGTGACCGGCTGGGATCGCCTTCCACTGCTTATTCCATAGAGTTCAATTTCATATTCAGTGGCCTCTCTGAGACCTGTTATGTCCCTGGTTCGTTCGGGGGCAAGTAGGGTTATCTCCAGTGGCTCGGACTGCTTTTTGGTATCTCTGATTTTGAGAACAAAACTGTCGAAGACTCCGTCATCAGCTGTCCAGGACAGACGGAAACCATCTGGGGTGGCATCTGAAACCAGAAGGTTGTCAACTTCCGGCTCGGCTTCTAGAAGGGGAGAGAATGGTGGAAGGAGGAGAGAGAAGATCATTCAGCAGCCCGTGCCATATTCTGTCTGGTGGGGTACTGAGATGCAGTCATGTCCCGGCTCTCAGAGTTAGAGTGTCCTGAGATACCGAAAATGAAATGATTTCAACACGGACATGTCTAGTAGGTTGAAGAGAGGAGAAAGATGGAGTTGATAACATTCAGTACAAGTCAAGTGGGTGCTTACGTGTGTGAGTTTTGTCTCAAAGCAATTCTATAAATCCACATCTGGACTCAGCAAAGACCCCTTCCCTGCATTATTAGACAAGTTCAAAGCCAGTAACTTGTTTACATTTGCTCTCTGTCTGCCAGTGGCTGAACGCCCATGTCTGTGAGACCTTCTTCTTTTCTTTTTGCAAAGACAAATAAACCAACATTAACGATCTGTAGAGCTGCCCATGATGATATGGCTGATTATATTTCCCTTGATCTTGAGCATTTGGCTTTTAAAATGTTATAAATGTTATGCTCTTTTTCTTGGAGCTGCTATACTAAAGGAGGCTCCTACTCTTGAGTGGCTGGCTTTTTGTTAACCATTAAGTAAGTGTTCAGATGGTAGAACTAAGACTTGGAACCTCTTGTGCTACATACTTTAGACCCAAAGTTGCTATCTTGGATTGCCTTAACTAGACAAAACTCAATGTTGAGGTAGATTTAGAGCTGAGTTTCCCAAAGTACACTCAGAGCAAACTATATCTGTTTGATCATCATCCACTGTCAAATAAATTTGGGGAATATTTACTAGGTAAGTCCCTCTTGGAGAAAAGCATGCACTTTACAATGTTCTCTAAAGCCTTGTGGTCAAGGATCTTGATAAACTTATGTTTAACTCCGTGTTTCAGAAATTTATTTGAACATGGAACTTCTTTATTAAGTAGGACCTCTGAATATGGAGTCAGCCCCCTCCAGAAAGACTTTGGGAAACACAGATTTTTGACTGTTAAAGTTGTTCATGCTATATTTCTCTAGGAATTATGAGTGTTCAGAAAATTACGGATTTAGTCTGTGTTGAAGACGTTCAATGATATTAGTGTTTACCAGTATAAGTTCAAAGTTGGTTTTCCAATGACAAGCCCACCTGGCAAGTTTGTCAAGACCACAGTTGAGGCTTTGAGATGACAAATACAGTAAATAAGTTTTTGAAATATACTCCCTGGTATATTTCTTTTGAGAACGCTGAAAATAGCTGGGGCCAGCCGATGAACACAGAGGAGGGTAACGTGGAGGAAACACACAAGAGCTACAGACAAGACATGGTCAAAGGATTCAGGACACCTAGTGGAAACATTTCGACCTTCTTGTTTCTGGAGTGGGAGAAAAGGAGCACTCGTTAGGGAGGTGAGAGGAGAGAATGCTGGGGGCGGGAGGGGGGGAACACAAAGACTAGGCCACATCTATGGATTAAGTAGGAAACATGGACAAGAGTGTTAAAGACCATGGTGATCTCATAGGTGGATTAAATGGAGGGATCCGGAAAGAGGAGAAAATGGCTCACTTGAGCCAAAGTACCTGTAATAATCTCAGCCCTCAAGGGCTTGGTTTGGTGCCCTTGGGTGAAGCCAGAGACCATGACCTCATAGCCAATGCCAGTTATAAGGCCTCTGAGCTCCAGCTTCCTCTGGGTTCCTGAAAGGGTGAATTCCTGGGGGTCCAGCAGCTTCCCAGAATCCACCACCGTGACTAGGAAGCTGTCAAAGGCATTCTCCGATGCCATCCAGGAAACTGTGAACCCGTAGGGATTAATGTCGGAAATGGTTAGGTTTTCCAGAAGGGGCAGGGCCTCTGAAAGAAGGGAGGGGTGAAAAGAACTCAGGTTAGCGGCGCTGACTCTGCCGGGATGGCCCAAGTCTCCACGAACACTGATGAGATACACAGTCAATCACCAAACGTGTTAATATGCTTAGAAAATGCATCTTTGGTGAGAGCTTATCGGATGCCAGATGATGTTGTCTTGTGTAGATCTCTTAACAAGTCTATGAGATGGATGCTATTCCCACGATACAGGTAAGAAAACCGAGCTTCACAAGAAGTTGACTGACTTGGCTGAAGTCGCAGGGCTAGTATGTGACAGAGCAAGGTTCTAGCTGGGTCTGACTCCAAAGGCCATGAATTTTTCTCAATAAAAGTGAATATCTTGTAATGGGTTTGGGGTCCTTTGTCTATTTCCCACTAACTTGTGGTTTTGAAGAAAATCAGCTTATTTAGTTATTTACTTTTAAAACTTTTTAAAAGTAAATTACTTTTCATTGATGACCAGGCAGTTAGTGATGTACATCCTCACCAGCTGAGATAAAGGGATGAGGTGAGATTTTTTGTGTGCCCAAATTTAACCAATTATGATTATGGCCCAGTAAGGAATACTACGATTTGCTAATTCTTTCACTATTTATTTTCCTGGATAAGGGTAGGATCTTCAGTAAATTCTGTCATCATTTGTTCATTCATTCACCAAACATCTGTGTCTCAGGTACTCTTATTCCATAGGTTGCAAGGGGTCTTTTTACATGCTGGGATTCCCCACAGGAATGAGCTTATATTGACTTGACTTTGGTTAATACTTTTCAACAGACAAGGCTTCACGTCTGTTATCCTACTGAGCCCTCACGATGACACCGTACGTAGATATCGCTACCCTCTCTTTTCACCCATGACAACAAAGGAAGCAGAGAGGTCAGGGATTTCTCCATGACTCAGTAGTAAAGGGGCTTCCCAGGTGGTACAGTGGTAAAGAACCAGCCTGCCAATGCAGGAGACTTAAAAAACCGGAGTTCAATACCTGGGTCAGAAAGATCCCCTGGAGGAGGGCATGGCAACACTCCAGTATTCTTGCCTGGAGAATCCCATGGATGAGGAGCCTGGAAGGGTATGGTTCATAGGGTCACAAAGAGTTGGACACAACCAAAGGACTAAATGAGTGACATATCCACTAGGTGGCTGAGCTGAGATCCAACCTAGGTCATCTGACTCCAGGTTCAATGTTCTTTCCATAGCCTAAGCCAAAGTCTAATTAGTCAACCCCATTGCTGCTGGCAAGACTTGAGGCAAAAGCGGGAGCCCTGGAGAAGGTCCAGGGCCTTCCCTCTAGTAAAACAAAACACAGTAAGGGTGTATGTGCTTAGTTCTATCCGAGCAGGTATGGGGGTGGGGATTCCATGGCCAAGGCTGTTTTAGCCACAGCTAGTTTAGAGCCTGCTATTTCACTGAAGCTAAATGGAAACATTTAAAGAGATAAATGACCTTACACGAACGCCCAGAGTCTAATACATGGAATGTAAAGGAAAACGTTTTAAAAAGACATGTTTGGTGATTGAATGAACATGTGAATGAATGCCCTCACCCCCTAGGCAGAGATTTAAATTTTGTCACAGCTTGGATTTCCTGTACTTATTTTGAACTGCGTGGTGTTTGTCTTGAGGCTGTTTTTAAAAAATGAAATGAAGATCTCCTCTAAATCATAACTCTATCAAAGGCAAAGATGAAATCACATATACTGTGCTGACAGACTCCTTTGTCTGCAAGACAAGAGTCTCAAATTCTGCTGCAGAACTTTGTTTAGATATACGGCACCGTTCTCTGATAACTTGCCTCTGTGAACTTCCAGGCCATCAAAGCAGAGAATTGCAATGAATAGGAGGGCGTTTAGGCTAATTAGTCCATCAAGGGCTTGCTATTTATAGTCCCTCAGGTTCAGTTTTTTTTTTAATCTCTTTTAAAAATATGCTTCTTTTAGACTGCAGTCTTTTCACATCCAGGACTGCCTGAGACAATGCTGTAACTGGATCCAGGGTTCCCTAAGCCAGCTCTCCCAGCCCCTCTTTCTTCTCTCTGTTCTGTGGGAGACCCTGCAAGAAGCTACTAGTAAGGGCCTCAGGATCTGCTTCCCCCCATGCTTCCTCTCCTGGGCAGTGAAGTTCTTAGTCATTTGTTTGTCTCTTCCTCGCCCTGCCCCACTAAGGAATGACTCTTCGGCATTTGCAGACGGGACAATTGAATTCACATTAGACAACTGTACAGAAAACATTACCTCTCTTTGATCTTACAGTAAAAAAAATGTAGTGTTCTCTTAAAAAATAATAGGAAAAGTCATGACTGCCAGATCTATTGTTTCTATCTAGGCTGTTGCTTTTATTTATTTATTTTTTATTGTTGTTGTTGCTTATCTTTAAGAACCCTACTTTTCTCATACTCTTGGGAGACAGAGGAAAGGACTCAGCATCTATAAAATGCCTCCTGGATGCCAGGCAGTTATATTTCACCATATCCATTAAATCCTGAAACTGCCAGATGTGCCTGTTAGTATTCTATTTTCATACAGATGAGAGTGGGGTTTTGGAGAAGTTAAGAGCTGGTCAAGGTTATGTAGTTAAAAAGATGTGGGAGAGAATTAGAAACCACATAGGCCTGATCTCAAGATCCTCACTCTTCTAGGAAACCTATGCTCCTCCAATTAAATACTTAGCTGATCTTATTGATATATCTTATTTATGTCAATAAACAGCAATTTATAGCAATTTAGACCTCAAGAGACGCCTGGTTTCATGTGAAAATCAGCCAGCAAAGTTGGTCTCTTAAAAATGATCATTAGTGGAAAGCAAGAGACTTCTAAATATTTTCCAAGGCTTTGCAGGCTAGAGACTTGGCAAACTGATACCACTTTCAGCCTTTGCCATTGATTTAGGATAATTTCAGGAAAGGGAATAGAAAACCATTTCTTTATGTAATTCAAAGAGAAGAAGTCAAGTTCAATAAACAGATCAGGTTTAATTAAAATTGGGATTTATCTGCTCTAAGGTTGAACCTTCCTTAATCTGTTGTAGATGTCAATTTTAAAAAGTAACCCCTTTATGGAAGAAAAAGTAAATCATTTTATTTCTGGGGCAGGTAGTTTATGGGCTGCTTTACCTAGCATGATTTATGGACAAAATTCCTGCCTTGGGCCATTACCAACTTAAAACTCACTCTCCAGCCAGATCTCCAAACTGTGAATCAGACAGCCTATAAACCTGGGCACAGAACTCCTCGGCAGCGTTATACGACTGTTGAGTCTACTGTCTTCATTTCCTAAGCATGGCTGTGAAGGGTCTCTCTTGGCAACAGCGCTTACTCTCTTTTCATGGAGAAGTTCACATATGGAATGAAGACTGTACTGGGGATTGAATCTCCCTTTAGAATGCCAATCCCCTTTCCTCCTTTCCCCAGTTTAGAATTCCAAACAAAACCAGAGCCTTTGGAAGAGTACCTGTCACGACCACAGCAGTGAGGGGCCTGGTGGAGCCCCCCACCCAGGTGGTCCCTGCCACACTAACATGATAGCTAGTGTTCTCCACCAAGCCCGAGACGTGAGCGTGCTGTGCGTCTCCTGAGACCGTGAACTGCTGGGGCTCGTGCAGCGAGTGAGAGTCGCTGACATTGATAACAATCGTTGCAAAAGGCCCAGCTTGAGTGGTCCATGACACGTTGAAGCTGTCAGGAGTGATATTGCTAAGGACTAGCGTGCCCAACAGTAGCTCTGGTTCTAGGGGGAAAGGAACAGGGGCAGAGAGAAAGAGAGACACGTTATTAGAGAGAGCAGATGATTTCTCCAGCATGTAGCCATGGAACATGAAAGTATCAACCCCTCCAAATATTTGCTGAAAGGTAGTGTATCAAGCTGTGTCCACACCTGCATCAGTTATAATGCTAGGAAATATACTACTTTCTCTGCAGGTGTGGATTTGCAGTTTTTTTAAAAAGTAGAGACGTGACCATTTGCTGGTCATGTACAAAGAAAAGCAAAGAAGCCATTATAGTGGTAGATAGAATTATTGTACAGTTGTATGAAGAGTACATTTTCTAAGGTTTGTGATGGGACACGAGCTCTGTGAGATGTTCCAAGAAAAGACAGCTCCACATTATATATCTCACCCTAGAGATTCTTGAAGCTTACTTGCATTTTAAAGGAATGTCGGTTCTGTAAAGAAACCTACTTAATTTCATTTAGCCCAGCATTTCATAGGGCTTCCCTGATGGCTCAGATGGTAGAGAATCCACCTGCAATGCGGGAGACATGAGTTTGATTCCTGGGTTGGGAAGATCCCCTGGAGGAGGGAATAGCAGTCCACTCTAGTATTTTTGCCTGGAGAATCCTCATGAACAGAGCCTGGTGGGCTACAGTCTATGGGGTCGCAAAGAGTCGGATACAACTGAGCAACTAAGCCCAGCACTTCATGAAGGAAATTTGATGAATGGATACCCTATCTTAGGAACAGTCGCTGAACATCTCAAGTTGCTGGTGTACCACTGAGCATGCCTTAGAAAATGTTATTTTGGAATTTCCTGATTTAGTCTTTGATCTGCTTGGACTGTAGAAATTAAAGGTTAATATCCACACAAGAGAAACCCTTTGTAGTATTCAGAAACCCGAATGCAGGCACCATGTAGAAAATCTATATCTCACTCTGAATATGATAAAGGTGAAGGTGTCCTGCACTCAAAAATTCCTGGTATATGTAAAAGTTAAAGGAAAACTTGAAGTTAGACTTTGCATTTTCTGATACGAAATTCACTTATTGGAAAATTTGGAAAGATGGATGGTTCCCCTGAGGTTAAGTTTCTCTTGTCACTTAAAATCTAGATGATCTGTGATGAGAGCACCTCATTTTTAACATAGGGGGCTACACTACTAGTTTCAACTGAGACACATATGGTCTGGCCATCTAAATGCACATTTATTAAATAATACTAACATTAAAATAAGTTCAACCCAGACATATTTTAGAGAGAAGTGACAGTCCAGGATAACTGAGATACTAGGATTAGGATTTACTGTTGGGAAGAGGCAAACTCTTTCTTCCAAGGACTCAGATGTTGTTTTCTGCAGCTCCAGGATTTGGAGGAAAGAAAGGGCTCATTTGGATACACTTTCAGCGGACAACTGCAGAGCATAACTCGAAGCCATGGAGTCTCTAAGGACAAATGGATCTGGCTTAGGGGCAGAGTGTAGCCAGAAGTAATGTTTTGGGATTTCCTACTTAGCAATTAGTTTGAGAAGTTAATGATGCTATAGCTTTCAGCTACAGCATTGGCAAATTACCTCAACCACAGAAAAAATGAAATCCTCCAATGGTTCTCTGTCTGCTTTTTCCTTATATGTTGCTATAGAAGGAATCTCCCGAATTAAGGATGAATGTTAGGACTCGTTCTGTGCTACCGGACAGAAACTGGCAGTGCCAACACATTAACAGTCATGCAGAATAAGACCTGGGTTTTCAAGGTCAGCTGAACCTCTAACTGTCTTCCAAAGGATGCAACCAAGCCGAAAAGTGAGATGAAAGAAGGAACTCGGAGAATGGTGGGGGGGTCCGGTCAGTATTCCATGCACGCTAGGGATGTTTTTCTCTTACCACTTCTAACCCTTTGAAACAACTTCTAGACATGCTGTCCCCTTCTGGGAAAAACAAACATTTCCAAAAACCTCATACTCTGAATGTTTACTGCATGCACCAAGATTTGGATAAGACAACAGATGAAAGGAAGACTCTGATACTCCGTTACAGATTTCAGTGGATGACAAAACATGCCCGCCCGACAGAGTCAGTGTCAAAAAAGAGCAGTCTCCAGGGAATGCAAGCAAATAGAAGTTCTTAAGAACAAGATGAAACTGCTGGGTCCTCTCATGTGAGTCTTGGGGTGTGCTTTGGGGTGTTTTTCTCTGCATGCTAGTAACACCACTTTTAAAAGCTTGGTGGAGAGAAAGAGAATGTGGATCATTGTGACCAAGGAAGGAATCAACAATGGCATGCACACACTCCTTTAAATAAGACATGGGAGAACTGATTAGAAAGACCACAAGCAGACGGTCATGTTCAAGACTAGATGAAAGGATGGTTTAGAAATTCAACCAAAGCACGTCAGGTTAACTCTATACAAACAGAGCAATGCCGGATATGAGCACATATTTAGGAAAAAGAGGTTGACACCGAAAGTTCCTTAATTTGGGGTGAGGATTTTCTTTTAAAGCTCTAGTTGGGGTAGTTCTCTTAAATTTGAGAAGGATCTGGAGGAATAGAAGGGTGAAAAATGGGTCGAAGGTGATTTTAGGGGGAATCCTCTTCAGAGAAAGTTCATTGAGTGCAGAACCCATCATGGGAAATACCTGTGGTTGCTTGGACCATCAGGGTTTGAGCAGGCTGCCTGCCAATCAGCCCGTGGAGGTGGGCAGTGTACTCAGAAGAAGCTTTGAGGTTGGTGATGACAAAGCTGCGAGCCGCCGCAGGCAGAGAATGGACCACCGTCTCCTGGAGGGGGTCAGAATTCCTAACTTCTACAAGGAAGCTATCAAAGGCAGACTCCTGAGCTTTCCATGAGATGGCCATACTGCCCGAAGTCACATTTGAGACAGTGAGGTGGCTAAGGAGAGGCTCAGCTACTAAAGTGAGAAGAAAAAAAGAAAATACGAACACAATGTCAATGTAAAACACTCTAAGAAGGTCAAAATCAAAACATGTAAGGTTAAATCCATAAAGTTTTAACCTTTACCCTCTGATAAAGGAACTTGCCCTTTTTTGAAAACCAACTTGAGCCATGAGAAAGAAATACATGTGTTTGACTGATTTCCGTAGGCTTTGATGAACTTTTATCTGGTTGGGATGAGAATGAGGTACTGCTGGCTAGCTCACTCTTTTTCCTGTGGTTCGTGCTGATAACAATTTGTAGTCTCATGTAAAATGAGGACAGGCCCTCCCTCGGCCTTGGGCAACTTAAAATGAGGGAGTTTGGATACTTCAATGTTAATCCTTTCCTTGAATTCTCCTAGAATATGGGAACGATTTTTGTGAGAAGAGAAGCTCCTGTTTACTCCGCAAATGCCTTTTAATTTCTGTTTGTGATGCCTAATTTTATCTGTCAGGAGAAGGCATTGTCCAAAAATGTACTAAGAATGCTATTTTGAAATGGACAAGGCTCTCCTTTTCGAATTCACATAGAATTGTCTTTTGCTGCATCCCAGAGAGTATCTCTGAGAGTGTGTATGTCACAGATGACACGGATTTACTGAGGGCAGTTCACTCTTTGATTAACCAAGTTCCCTATGTAAACACGTCTCCTCTGTTTCTGCCATCTACCATTCACTGTTCTGGGAGCAAGCCAGCATGTTCTGGTCTTTTCTCCTAGAGGTGGCCTTGGAATTGGGGTGGTCTGAACAGCGTGACTTCCTCCTACACTCATCTGATGAATAACCTTTGCTGACTGTCATCACCTTCCCAATTCAGTGTCATTAAATCATTGGAATATTGGGGTTTTGGGAAGTCCAAGGCACTGGGAAGACAAAAACCATCATATTAACACACAATATAATTTTTAAGACCTCTTTGACCAATATAGACGTCTTCCCAAGTCAAGAACAGCTCTCATCAGAGTTTTTTAGTTACTAAGGAAGAGAATTCTTTTTTCCAGATTCAGCTTGGCAATCTGGACCACAGTATATATTATGCTGTAAATGTCCTGGTCAGTGATAAATTAAGAAAGTCACCATACGGGCTGCTGCCGGAGGAGAGGTGTGGTCAACAGGGCTGCAGCCTAGTGTTAGGGAACAGTTACTGCCCTGAGACCTGGGCTTCCGCGGGAGGGAAGGAGCGGCTTCATCCTGCAAAAAAGGCTTTGGAGAGAGGGTGTTAGGAATGGGCGAATGTGCGTGTACCTGTGGTAGCCGTGGCACTGATGGTTTTGGTCTGCATGCTGGGGGCGAGTCCAGAGAGGTAGACAATAAAATCATTACTGGGGCGGAGCCCTGAGATGTGGGCTGTTCGTTCGGCACCAGAGACATTATATTCCATGGTCTCCAGGAACCTATTGGAATCAATAATTTCAATGGTAAAGGTCTCGAAGGCCCCATCAGTAGCGGTCCAGGAGAGATTGAAACTCTCAGAAGTGATGTCGGAAACACTTAAGTTTCCAAGTTCAGGTTCTCTGGCTGAAAAAGGAGGGGTAGGAGAGAAAAAACAAATAAATCCGAATTAATCACGGGGCTTGGGTTTTAAGACTGTAGTTGTTAATAGCTGAGTAGAAAGATCTGACAGTTCAGGGTCAGGGCAAAACAAAGCAATGTTACTGATCAGTGCCAATAGGAGAGACAAGGGGGATTTGTTAAGAGGAAAAGAGTAAAAAGGAAGGTATAGTAAGTAGCGTTGCCTGCTCTGGAGGTGCCACACCTGATCAGGGGCTGCCTGGAATCTGGCCTGAGAGAGGAGACAGGCTGAGTGTTGGCCGCAGGAACTGCTCTGCCGAAACCCCGGCGCATCCAGGAGCTGCGCCTCAGGGACGCTGGCCGCCGGTCAAAAGATAGGAGGGCTGGCGGCTTTCAGTCTCTTAAACTGCACTCAGGAGACCACGTGTGCTTGGTTCCCGCCGGCAGGCAGATGTCCTCTGCTTTGAGGGAGTTCCCATCTATTTAGATGATGACTAAATAATTCTGATGCCATTCCCCTCCCAAGGTGGTACCTTGAGGCTTCTGATTTTGTGACTTTAAGGGAATTGGCAATTTGTCAGTGTGATTCTTGGTCTTTTCATCGTACTTCTGACAAGGGCCAGCTGTTCTCATATTCTGTTAAAATAGCTTGTTCTTTCTTAACTGCTTCTCTGGGGGCCAAGCAGGCTAGTGTCGCCTTGCCAACCGAGAGAGCTGAGCCAGGACGGGGCCATCAGGCAGCCCTGTTCGGCCAAGAAGTAACATTTTGTCTCAGTGCTTTTTGGAGCAACAGGAATAAAACATGCAGAGGGCAGGCAGGAGCAGGGTTTGAAAAGCTAGTATTGTCTCTCTAGGGCAGGAGAAAGCTTTCCCTTCCCAAGAGAACTGGTGAAATGCAGACCAGATGGAATTACGGCTCTTCCTCCCCACAGACCAACTCATCAGAAGCAAGCATGTTGGTATCATTATAAAGGAAAAAAAAAAACAAAAAACATAAAAATACCAAGAACACCCAAACCACAAGATCTACAGGAAAGATGAAAAGTGGTGGGTGATTTCTCTGCCTTCTGAGAGGGAATGGTTTATGGACGTTAGATAAAAGGGCCTCAGGTCCATCCAGGGCAGCCTCAGCTGAAATTTTTAGGTATTTCAGGGTCACCATTCATGCATCAGTTGTCTGTGCTGTATGTTTATGTCCACAAGAGTTACTGAAATGGTGGGGGCTAAAAAGGAGAGGTATGTTTTTAGTAGAATCAACTAGGACAAAAAAATTCACACAAAATTTAAGTTGCAATAATTATCGGAAAATGGCAAAAGACACATTCAAAACCAAACGAAACAGCCTTTGCTCAGCTTCAGACCAATGAGGCACAGGGAAGACAGGCCGTGAAAACCAGGGCCAGGGAGGGCTGTGCTCTTGAGCAAGGTCCAGGGAAACACTGAACGCTCTGTCATTGAAACAGACTGATGAGTAAACTAAAATGCACCCTCCTGAGTCTGGGCTGAGAGTGCACCATCCAAAGGCCAATAGTCCAGGGAGCAACTCTTGATTAAAAGAACAAAAAGGGCATCGGATCTTTGACATTCATAGCCTGGGACATTCTTCACTTCAAATGCCGCTGTGTGGACTTCTGCTAATGAATGGCTGTTTCTTTGGAACAGTCTCCAGTCATAATTGTGTGATCTTTTTTTTTTTTTTTTTCTGGTCTAGCTAATTTGATGTTCTAACAATGACTCAGTATCTGAGAGAACTGCCCGGAGGAGGGTAATTCAGTTCTCTTATTATACTCAGTTCATTTTAGAGAAACACTTAAATTAAAACATTTCTTTTTAAATGCAAGAACCACAGTGCCCATATCCTTGAGGGATTTGGGATAGTAAAGCACCATTTCCAATTTTCAACAAAAAGACTCTTAAGTAAATAATATGTGCTCCATTAGAATTCACATGTGGGAAGGTTGGCTTTTGGTTACACCCAACCACAAGGGAAGAGAATGGAGACCATCAAGCTGGATCATGAAATGGAAAGCTGTCATTCAAAAGAGATGCAGTTACAGGACTAGACAGGTAAGGTCTGGGAGAGGTTAGAGGTCAGAAAAGGCCACATCTGCCACGTACATTCCTGAGATGTCAAAGGCATCTGGACCAAGGCACAGCCCACGGGCAGGTCTCTGAGCATGCAAGATCAGCAGCTAATGGGTGCATGGAAAGGATTTAGGTATGGATGCAAGCTGACTCCTCGCACGCACGATCTCGGAGAGAAATCACCCTGGACAGGGAGAACAAGGTACCTGTGGAGGCCTCAGCAGAGAGCACTGGAGTCCTATAGCCCTGGATCACCCCGTAGATGGTGACCCTGTAAGGGGTGGCGGCCTTCAGGCCCGGGACGTCCACAGCCCGCAGGCTGCCAGGCACCGTGAGGTTCTGAGCCGCCTCCACCCTGTTGGCCTCCTGCACCTGGATGACAAAGTGCTCAAAGGCCTGGTCGGCCGCGGTCCAGTTGAGTCTGAGGCCATCCCAGCCAGCCTCGGTCACGACTAAGTCTCCCAGCCGGGGGAGCTCCGCTGAAGAAGGACAGAGAGGAATTTGTCAGTCCTGCCAACCAAACGTGAGGAAGGAATGCCCCACAGCCCGGCTCTAGGGAAGACAGAAAGGGGCAAAAGGTTTTCTCGTGTTTGTATGAGTGTGGTCATCCCTGATCTCAGGATGTTTTCCGTTTGAACTGTGGTAACGACTATCGCTTTCTTAGGGAGAGGAAGACCGTCAGAACAGGGGTCATCGTGTTGTTTATCTTCGACTTGGTGATGCCAGTATTTCCCCGAGTATTTTCAACCATTGCCAACCCACTGGGAGGTCTCTGAGGATCATGCCTAACTAGCCCCTAAAAGGCCATGGAAAAGGTGACATTGTGAGTCAGGGTAAGGGAAGTAGGAACTGGTTAAAAGTACAGGGATTTCCCTAGTGGCTCAGATGGTAGAGAATCCGCTTGCAATGCAGAAGACCTGGGCTCCATCCCTGGGTCAGAAAGATCTCCTGGAGGAGGAAATAGCAACCCACTCAGGTATTCTTGCCTGGAGAACCCCGTGGACAGAGGAGCCTGGCAGGCTAGTCCATGGGATTCCAAAGAGTCAGACACGACTGAGCAACTCACACACACACGCGGGCTTTGGAGGCAAACAGGCCTTGGTTAGAATTCCAAAACTCTGGTTTGCTAGCTGCATAATCTGATGTCACCTAACTCAACTCTAAACCTTGCTCTCCTCATCTTTAATTGGAGCTGACAGCATACGTCATTTCATTGGAATGTGTGGTGACCGAATAATAATATTGACAGACCTCTGAGATTATACCTGACAACCACCTGACATCATACTTGACATACACCGAGGGCTGGATAAGTGGTTATCCAACAGATATACGTTTGTTCCTTGGTATCCTTGGAGGACTGGTTCTAGGACCTCCACAGGTAATAAACTGAGGATGCACACTAAATGATGCGGTATTTCATATCACCTATGTGCATCCTCTTGTATACTTTAAAAATCGTCCTAGATTACTTATAATACCTAATGCAATGTAAATGCTATGTATGTAGTTACCAGCACATGGCAAATTCAAGTTTTGCTTTTTGAAGCTTCCTGGAATCCTTTCCCCTAATATTTTTGATATTGGTTAGTTGAATTTGAGAATGTGGAACCCACGGATACAGAGATGTTTTGATGTTTCTCCTTGGAACTTCTTGGTCACATGGGAGAGAACTCCCTGCTTCGTCTCCCTACTGAACTCTGGAGAGATCCTCTCTTTGCTGGCCACAGACTAGCTGACTGGGTGCGCAAAGCATGTGCTGAATCAAGCTTGGGCAAGTCGGATGTTTCATCTCCGGACTTTTCTCATCTGTCAGGGATCAAAGTTTCCATACTGAGTTCTTGGCTTGGCACGGTCCCTCCCGGCTTCTCCTGACAGCACTTTGTGTCTGAATGAAGAATGTCTGCTTCACAAAGCAAGGCCCTGTGTGTGAAATGAGTGTCTACTCTTAATCAGAAGTGATTGTGGTTTGCTCTGCAGACGGTGCAGACCGTGGCCCACTACTCATTTTTCTGCAGTGTAGGACAGGGAGGCCTGGCGTGCTGCGTTTCATGGGGTCGCGAAGAGTCGGACACGACCGAGCGACTGAACTGAACAATCTGGGAAGGAAATTTAATGTACTGATTTAGAAAGTTTGGGTTCCAGATAAGGAAAAGCTCACTGATGCTCAGGGTTAAATGTAATCTCCCAGCCTTTTTTTTTTTTTTTTTTTTGAGGCTGAAGTGTCCATGGATTCGAAGTCAGAAAAGAAAAGATCTGTAAGATTTCAGTCAAAAAAGTATGGGGTACCGGTTCTTAGATATTCCAGGATTTGGTGCTCATGGGGAATCTGGGCAAACTGGACCTTTTGGAAGGGGTGCATTTAGACTGTAGAATTGGTCCTTTTATGGAAGAACTGATTTGGAGACATGGATGCAGATGGCCTTCTCCTCCTTCCCAGCTCACCAAGAATAGCTGTTCATTTACTTGTCATATAGTGGGTCTCCTTGTAAGAATGCCCATGCAAAAGGAATTCTATTGCTAAAAACAAAAAGTTTATAAACTACAGATGTAGATCACTATACCCTGCTCTGAGATCCCATGTGTCCCAAAGGCCTCTTTTGCTCCTCTTGGCTTGATAATATTCAGGAAACACAGGCCATTGATAATCTGGCCACTTAACTGTGTACTGCCACATAACTTTTCCTATATAGTTTCTGGCAAGGAACAGGCTTATTCAGTATATCTCAGCAATAAAGACAATTCATTTGATTAGGTTATTTGGGTGGGATTAAAACACAAGGATGTGTAGAGAAGGGCATGGGCTTAGAGCCCAGCATAAAAACACTCCAGGCCAGAATACTGAAGTGGGTAGCCTTTTCCTTCTCCAGGGGATCTTCCCAACCCAGGGATCAAACCCAGGTCTCCCTCATTGCAGGCAGGTTCTTTATCAGCTGAGCCACAAGGGAAGCCCATAAAAACCCTAATCCCCCAAATCAGACCCATTTCTTCATGATCCTTTTTGAAGCTAATTCTAGCAACCTCATGACCAGCACAGTTTTCTGTAACAGATGGCGTTGCATATTTTCAGGGGACAAACTGAGATGAATCGTTTTTCCTCTCCAAACTGAATCTCAAACATTGAAGTCCAACATGACTATCCTTTCTTGGAATAGCCCTGATTCAAGGATCTGCTAAAGAGAGAGAGAGAGACAGACTTGGCTAACTTCAGCAGAGGGTGATAGATCATTTCAGAGGTTATTCTGCAGCGGTCTGACTACCAGATGGATGGCCATCAGTGACTCTGAGACCACTAATGCTAAGATTTCTCTAGAAACTTCTGACCGTATTCTGTGTCACAGCCCTGCTGTGTATGTTGCTATTGGATAAATTTAGCTATTGCCATTCAAAATTCACTACAGAATGGGTGCCTTGCTAAGTACTCTGATTCATTACCTCATTTACTGCTCATGACAGTGTTCTGAGGTCAGAATATTATCTCTGATCCAAAGGTGAGAAAAGAAGGCTCAGAGATATAACATGAGATACCCAAGAATATTCAGCCAGTAAGGTGGAATTCCAACTCAGACACTCTGGAGTTGGAGCTTGTGTTCATGCTGACTGCCAACAGCTTTGAGAGCAGTCCCTGACTCATGGGGAATTTTCTCTATTCCAATGACAGGCTGGGGTCCCTGATGTGGGGAAGAGGGTTGTATACCTGTGATGACCTCCACAGCAAGGGGTTGAGTGCTACGGCCCCTGACCTCGCCGTGCAGGGTGATTGTGTAAGAGGTACCAGCCTTGAGGCCTGGAATCTCCACGGAGTGCTGGCTGCCAGGAACCGTGAGACTGTGAACTTCTTGGGGCTGGCCAGTCTCCTGGATCTTAATGACAAACTGCTCATAGATCCCATCTGGGCTGGTCCACTGCAGTCTGAGGGCATCCCAGCTAACCTCGGTCACCGTGAGGTTCCCCAGACCTGGAACCTCCTCTGCACAGGGAGACAGAGGTGCCGAGTTACTTAAAATAGGCGATTGCATTCTGGGATTCAAGGGAGATGGCATCGTGGCTGAGCTCGGGAGAGCTGTCTGCTTGGTGTTGCTCACAGATGTGTGAGTTACAGCAGCTGTCGGGCACACTCTAGCTGCTGGCGCTGAAGCCAGGGCCTTTCTAGTCAGCCTTTGTCTTTCACAGACAGTTCTCAGAATTGTTCACAACTTCCATCCTTGACACACAGATGGGGCTTCAGGGAGTCCTTTGGGGCATTCATAAAATGAGCTCAGATCAATTTTTTTTTTCCCCACTCGCCAAGTGTGCTTTCCAATTTCTTAGATAATATGGCTGAAACTTGCTTTGAAAGAAAAGTCACCTCTTAATTTATGCAAGAGAAGAGAACATGGAGCTTTCCATGGCATTGGCTCCCATGCTAGGACTAGGACCTGGCTAAACAAGGGACAGGACCTCCAGGTGAATCACAGCACTCTCCCCTGGGGTGGGAGCTGAGCCCAGTTTAGAGCAGGGAAGAGCGTGGATCCCTCCTAAGCGGGAGGAAGAAAGTTAGTGAAGCAGTCTAGAGTACCTGTTAAGAATTCAACAGAGAGAGGGGCTGTGCTGAAGTCCCGAGTGACCCCGCGGATGGTGATGCTATAGTGAGTGGCTGCCTTGAGCCCAGGCAGGTCCACGGACCTCAGCCCTCCCGGGACAGTGAGGTTCTGGGCTGCCTCTTCCATGCCAGGCTCCTGCACCTGAATGAGAAACTGCTCGTAGACCCCTTCCGGAGCCGTCCAGCTGAGTCTGAGGGCTTCCCAGCCCACCTTGGACACCGTGACCTCTCCCAAGTGGGGAGTGTCTCCTGGAGAAGGACAAAGAACTCGTTTAATGATCAAATCACACACGTTGATCCAGGGACTCCATAATGGAAGAGCAGGCCTGACACTACTTTTTTAAAGGAATGTGACTTTTTTTAGAGAGCCGGGCATCACGCAGCTTCCTAAATTTGATAAACAGAGCCGATGGGGTGAGGTTTAGGAAAACATTTGTGATCTTATTCTATTAAGGAATTGCCCTCACCTCTGGAAGATAAGAAGATTATTATTATTATTTTTCCTTTTAGATATAATGCCTTAACCTCCCTCCCCAGGAGGAAGCCTATGAAGCCAAGGGGCCCTGCTGTTGGGGCTCAGCACATAGTCCCCAGGCTGGGCGTTACAGACCCCATAGGCTGTGGTTCACATGATGAGCACTGTGAAAGCGGCCCCAGGAGCTGTGCGGCCTGATTTCTTCCCATTATTAAGCACCATCGTGCTATAACTTCAAGTATATTCAAAGTATTCAAGGTATTCAAGTCTGTTTAAAAACGAGGTGCGTCTGTTATCCTTGGGCAGGGTCCTGTTGGGAAAAACAGAAGCTAGAGACAGAAAGGTAAGAGGTACCTGTGGAGGCCTCAGCAGAGAGCACTGGGGTCCTATAGCCCCGGATCACCCCGTAGATGGTGACCCTGTAAGGGGTGGCGGCCTTCAGGCCCGGGACGTCCACAGCCCGCAGGCTGCCAGGCACCGTGAGGTTCTGAGCCGCCTCCACCCTGTTGGCCTCCTGCACCTGGATGACAAAGTGCTCATAGGCCTGGTCGGCTGCGGTCCAGTTGAGTCTGAGGCCATCCCAGCCAGCCTCGGTCACGGTGAGGTTTTCCAGTTCAGGGGCGAGGTCTGAATAATGACAGAGATGGGGTCTGTTAAACCATGCCTAAAAGGCTTTCCGTTTGGGAACTTGGAAATGCAAACCCACTCCGGGTGCTGAGGGGCTGTGGGGCCCGGTCTCATGCTTCACTCCTGCACCCCAGAGCCATGCTGTCGCTGTCAAAACACTAGCATGAAAGTCAATATAATACTTATTTCGCCTTGTTTTGTGTTGGGGTTTGTCTTTTGAAAATGTTTTTCCATTGACCAGTGTCCTGTGGATTTAGGAGATGTTACATGTCTGTGTTAGCATTGCTTGAGGCTGCAGTTTCCATTTTGAAAAGCATCTCTCATCCTAAAGATGAGATCATGACGAAGAGCCGTCAGCAGCTCCTCTTGGGATCCTTAGTCTGAGCGGGCCAGCCTGCTGTATTTTGAGAAAACTGGCTCCTCTTAGATTCCCTTCCTTTCTGTGCTTCCTTCATCTCCTTGGGAAGGCATGTTTCATAGTCTCTTAATGCTGGGATTTTTGTTAGTTTGTGGGGCTCAAATCAGTTCACATAAACCACCGCGGAAAGATCAGAGGTAAATTAACACAGGACAAGTACGGCTGTCCTGAACAAAGAGCTGAGTCTCTGCAAAGCTCTCCCTCATTGGACAGAAAGAAATGCCCTGGGGGAAACAGTTATTAAGCTTAATTAAAGCTGAATTTGCTGTCTTTATTCCTCTCTGGAATGAGCACAGCACAGAACACTCACATGTCTCACTTCAAGGTGATAATTTTCCCAGGAATGAGCCTAAGTGGTCTTTGCATCACCTGGGAAGAAAGGATTTTCTCTGGAAACATCCTCTAAACAACAGAGTAAGAACTGCCTTGAGCTCATATAAGTGAATGCATTGTTTCTCTCCATATATACTTTATATTGCTGCTTCTTTCAAATCAGCCTTCTGTGTCCATCAAAACTGACTTCTCATTTGAAAAATCTTAGACTGCAGTTAGACTGAAGATATCGGTTCAGAGGGGAATACGTTTCTTTTCAAGAATTATTTGATTCAGACTTTTCTACTTTCTGAGGAATGTTCTTCCTGATTGTTCTACTTCAACAAAAGCTGACACTACTTCAAATCTTGTTTGGTCTAGAACAGGGAACTGCTAACTATGATCTGAGGGTCAGATCCAGCCTGCTGCCTATTTTGGTAATCAGTGAGCTAACAACACTTTAAAATTTTTTAAATGGTTAGAAAAATCTAAAGAAGAACACTTCATTAAGATGAAATGTGTGAGATTCAAATTTCGATGTCATAAGTAAAATGTCACTGGGACTCAGCCCTGCCTATGGCCGCTATGTGCTGCCGAGGTGCACTAGAGGCGCTGAGACAGAGACCGTATGGCCTGAGAAGTCTAAAATACTGACTGTCCTTTCAGAAGTTATACGCCATGCCTGACCTTGACTGTCACTTTTATAGATGCTTCCCAAATCTGCCTCCTGGAACCCTCGTCCGAGACCTCATAGCAGTTCTTAACCACACAAACACGGTCTCGGTGAGGAAGAGAGGGCTCCAAGCTCAAAGCGATGTATCTATCCATACTGCTGGGGAAAGAGAGGAAAAATGGTCAGTTACCTTTCAACCCAATGGCCTCTGTGCAGCCAGGCGCAGCGCTCCAGGAGGAACAATTATTTCCTTGAACTTGGGCTTTTAGTACAGCTGGACTCAGGAGTGTGACCTTTTCAAATGTACCAAGAGCCCTCATACATAAAGAGACACAGGATGAAAATCAATCTAAGTCAGACTGTAAAGTTAAGTGAATCAGTTCTGTGGCTCATACACTCTCCTTTTTAATCCCACTTTCTTCTTTATTTTTTTCTCCTGCTACTGTCAAAATTGCTTGTCAGGGACTTAGCTGACATAGACAGTGGATCCCCTTCATGTGAATTAAGTCTGTGTTTCTTCTCAGGTAACTGCTTTTTAAGCTCTCAAATTATGACATAGAATACATATATTTTTTCCCATTGAAGAAATTTCCGATACCAGGTTGCAAGACATGTGGGGAGAATTACCTAATCGGGGAAGGGAGGGTTACAGATTGTCTGTTAAGCTGTTGCAGTAAAGATGATTGGAGAGAGGAGGATATCCACCTTAGAAAATGTCTCTTTCTCATGAGAGCCATCTTTTCTCTTTGCATCAGCTTTTGTACCTGCCTCAGATACTTTTATATAAGTCCCTCATATTCTGCTTCATTGCTCGGTACAGCTGATAGAGTAATTTTCATATAATGTCATGTTGCTCAGTAAATGATAATAGTCATTTTCTATTATAATAGTCCACCAAAATTTTTGGCCATTGGTGCCCTACCCAAAACACTTCACTGAACAAATGCTGGGCAGATAAGTAAAAGCGTAATTCCAATGAATAAAATCAGTAGTTAAAATAAAGGGAGGTGGGTAAGAATTATGCAAAGAGAGGGAATGATATGAATAAAAATACAGTAGACAACACACGAGATGGAGACCAAGAGGCTTCACGTAAATGCGGACTCCGCATTTCAGCAGTGAATGACACACTTGGGGGCTTGCTGCCCCAGAAGCCCAGTGTTTCCACTGTATATTCCACACTGAATTTCTTGGCCTTTCTTTATGAAAAGGCTGTTGTCTTTCTTCTTACAGCTGTGCACTGGTATCTACCCTCTGAACAATGTCAGTGGGCCTGGGAAATCAGAATTTCAAAATCCCATTTCTGTGCTCATGGTGAGTGGACCAGCTGGCCTGGAGGAATTTCTGGCTGTGCCAACTTTAAATCTTTAGACTTCCACCATCATGTAGATGGTCATTACCAAGTGCTGACTGATGAGGCATCCGCTTTTAATGCTCACTGAAGGGAAACAGAGTGATTCTCCTACAGCAGCAGAATGGCCAAATTCAAGCCTGAGGACCACCCAAGGGTAGATTAAATTGTTTTGCTCTCCTCTTGTAAAGTTAATGGGGATTCAAAGCTTTGCCTGCTTTAACAGTTTTGGGGACTCTTAACACTGTCAAGAATGAAACCCAAGCCCCTCGGCATGATCTTCACTGCCCTTTGTAGAAGACACAGATGATGTCCGTGACCTCGAACCCTGTCCTCTCCAGCTCCATCATACAGCAGACTGTATGGCTGGTGTTACACTAACATAAAGCTTCTCATGTTTTTGAGCTTCTCAAATGCTGTTCCTCCAGCTGGAAGTGTCATCACTCCCTTCTCCACTTGCCCAGTTCTTGTTTCTTCCTGAGGCCTCGGTAAAGTACCACCTCTCCCAAGAAGCCTTCCCTGATACCCTGCCTTCAGTTTGCTCATGTCTGGGATGGGTATTTGCCTCTGTGCTCCTCTAGCTTCGCACACTTGCCTCTAAACAAACGAGTCACAGTCTTCTAATTTCGGTCTCCACTCTCTCATTCTCATGGCAGTGTGCATCATCTCCTGAGGGGAGGAGTTGTGTCTTTCTGTTCTCTACGCCAGTGCTGCCTGACCCATGGCAGGTAAGAAATAAATATTTATTGGATGGATAAATATTTGACTAAATTTCAGTTTGCTCCATGAGAAAAAAATCAAAGAGGCCAATTAGTGCAGAGTGTTCTCTAGTACTTGCAGCTGTTGATGAAAGCAAAATTCTACCTCTCTGCTTCCCCGTATCCTTGAGAATTACAGGGGTATCGCTGTCGAGTCATACACAGTGTGGAAAGACGCTTTATCGGCCTTGTGTATCTACATATTCTCCCTGCTTTATGCCCCTTACTGCTCACAGCAAATCATGGCCTCCACTTCAAGCAGGGTTTTGTTGCGTTTATTAGAATACAGATGCTGGATGTGGGAGAGACACTTGGCACACTAATTTTGTTCAGTGCCAACAGGGATGCATGTGTGCTTAGTTGCTCCAGTCGTGTCCAACTCTTTGCAACCCTATGCACTGTAGCTTGCCAGGCTCCTCTGTCCATGGGATTCTCAAGGCAAGAATACTGGAGTGGGTTGCCATGCCCTCCTCCAGGGCATCTTCCCGACCGAGGGATTGGATCTGCATCTCTTAGGTCTCCTGCACTGGCAGGCAGGTTCTTTACCACTAACGCCCTTTTTTTTTTAATTTCGTTCCTTCCTTTATTCCCTCTTCCTTTCTCCCTCCATCCTATCCTGCCTTCTTTCTTTCTTCCCACTTTTATCCAGAGTAAGCTTAATTATGGAGAGGAAAATGGCAGCCAACTCCAGTATTCTTGCCTGGAAAATCCCATAAACAGAGGAGCCTGGTGGGCTACAGTTCATGGGGCTGCAAAGAGTCGGACATGACTGAACACAAGTTAATTAAAGACTCCAGGAGAATGACTTCTCTTCCCTTAGTTCTTAAGGGAGAGAATTTGGGTGAAAGCAAAAGAAGATTCAGTGGAAATATTGCCTCTGGAGGACCTGGGGTCCCCAAAGACTCCTGAACCCTATGTCACATGTTCAAGGCACTGGGGTTGCAGTCCCAAGTAAAAGAGACAAAGTCCTTACATTCTGGTTGGAAATAGGAGGGAGGCCATGGAGCAAGGCGTGGCAACCCACTCCAGTCTTGCCCGGAGAATCCCATGGACAGAGGAGCTTGGTGGGCTGCAGTCTCCAAGAGTCAGACACGACTGAAGCGACTTAGCACGCACTCACGCAGGAGGCAGGCCATAGATAAATAAACTAAATAGTGAGTGCTATCAGACCAGGCAAGTGTCGTTAGGAACTCTGGAGCAGTCTGAAGGGGTAGATGAGGAAGGGTAACCTTTTAGACTGGCAGACAGGTCTTTTGAGATGACACTTGAGCTGAATGAAATGAGGGAGGTTCTGGGTGAAGACCTGGGAGAGGAGGGGTATATAGGCAGCAGCAGAAGCATGCAAAGGTCCTAAGGTATGAGCCGGCTTGGCGTATGTAAGGATCAGCAAGAGGGCCAGGATGACCACAGTGAAATGAGCAATCGGACAAGCGGTGGGAGAGAGTCACATCAGGGCAATGGGAGGGACCAGGTTATTTAGTCTGGGGTAGGGTCCTTGCAGTATATTTCAGGTATGATGTGCAGTCAGGTAATGCATACTTTTAACTTGATGCTGCGTCTAGGAGAAGGCTTGTGCTTTGGCTCAATGCTATGACTAGAGTCCTCGAATTCTTTGGGGAAAATGCTTGGAGGCAGCCGATTTCTCATTTTCTCTGTAAGGCTCACAGACAGTGAGCAGCGTTTTTCAGGCTTCTGCTATTAAGAATCTAGGGATGCAGAGCTGGGAATCCCTTTCTTCTGAGTTTCCGAACCTACAGCCCTTTGACATTTCAAGGCTCGTAGCCACATGGTAGTCCCCCCGAGGGCTTCCACTTTTCCTGTTTCTTTTTCCTCCCCATGTATTTAGCAAGGCCAGGTGCCTGGACTTCTCGTGTTCCACAGCATGGTCTGCCTGCCTCCTCTGTGTCTGTCCAAAGGCTTTGTCCCATATTAAGCCTTTTTTGATACTCAGAAGGTATCCTTTGCTCCCACTGCACCCCCACACCCCCAGTTATAGCAGTGAAAGTGTCTGTCTACTAGTGAGCTCCCTGGAAACACAGACCTGTCTTCGTTGCCCTAGTATCCCCAGAACTTAGCATGGAACATGGCTGTAGTGCGTTACTGATTGAGTAAGTGAGGGAGATATTTACTGGGAAGATATTGTACGAGATGTTTATTGGGAAGATAGACTTCAGAAGACAGACAGAAATGTCCACCTCACACTTAGTAAAATAGCTCTATGGAGAAAGCCATAGAGAGAAATAGTCCAGAGAGAGTAGGGGAAGAACCATAAAAAGAACTGCACATTTTTCCTGTAATGAGTGAGGAATGTCTTTAAATATACAACGTGATTTCTTTGAAACGGTGTGAAAAAGGCATGGCTGGGAAAATGAAACCACTGAGCCTCTGGGATGCCAAACTGGGCTCTTAGAGGCAAAGGAATTCCAGCCTGTGATTCACTTGAGAGCTTTCATCTCCCTGAGCTGCTGAAGCCTGGGGATTCCCTACTGGAGATAACAGAGAAAGTGGTCACGGCCAGAGGGTAAGATGACAGAGAGGAGCTAGGAAATCCTCTATAATCTAGCATTTGTGAAACTGAGGGAAAAGAGAGGGAGCCAGAGAGGGAGGAAGGAAGGAGGAAGGGGAAGAGGCAGAAATTATTCTCTTGTTTCTCTGATTCATTTGTTGTCCCTTCACATCTTGCAACAAGCTCATGTTTGACAAACTGAACCATTCAAATCTCTACCATAGATTTATTTCTTTCCAGTTGATTCTCCCCACCTCATCTATGATTAAGCTGCCCCTGCCCCGCCCAAGGATCCTTGATGCTCATCTCATAGCTGGGTGGAAGCAGTCCCTGCATAGAGTCAATAGAAGCGACCACCTAAGTGCACTTTAGCAAATGAATCTATGGCTCAGCTGGTAAAAGAAAACTCTCCTGCCAGTGCAGGAGACACAGAAGACATAGGTTCAGTCCCTGGGTCAGGAAGATCTGCTGGAGAAAGAAATGGCGACCCACTCCAATATTCTTGCCTGGAAAACTCATTGACAGAGGAGTCTGGCAGGCTGAAGTCCTCTCTGAAGAGGCTTTGTCTAACAAATATCTGCCCCCTCTTCCTTACAAACTACCACAATTTCATGTGGGCAGCAATGCACACAGCTCAAAGATACCTTTCCTAGACTGACTTACAGCTAGAAGTGGCCAGTAAAATGTAAGAAGTCACTGGTGAGGTTTCCAGAAGGACTCATCTAGGAGGCACTATCTTTTGTTTTTCTTTCTTTCTCCTTCATGCTGCCTGTAACACAGATGTGAAGGCTGTACTAAAGCAGCCATGTTGTGACATGGAGGTGGCTTTGAGAATGCAAGCCGAGGACTAAGACTAGCGGAACAGAAGGATAGAAGGAGCCCAGATCCCTGATCATCTGGAATTGCTGTGCCAGCACTGAGCCACCTAACCTCCGACTTACTTTATGAGAGAGGAAACTGCCTGTGTCTTGCTAAAGTTCTGCTACTTGAGATTTCCGTTATGTTTTGGTGAAAGTATTTATAAATGACTAAGACTTTTCAAGGCATTTCCAAATATGCCCATCACTGCAACCCCTTTTCTGTTTATGGAGATTCAGCTGGAATAGTGTCTCTGCCAAGATGCTTTCTCTGGCTTATCCTAATTACCCCAATTACTTTCTTTCCTTGGGCGAATTTCATCTAACACTCTATCTGGTCTTCCATACAGACTACGAGCGGGAGCATATGAGTCAAAATAACAGTGCTATGTACATGATCAATTTTTCTTCAAATATCAGCATGATACCATGTATTCAAGGGGTTCTCAATAAATACTAATTAAATTGAAACTAAACCCTTATCATATTCTGAAGAATTAACATTTCTCACCTATATCTCTTGACTATTTGGGAGACAAAATTAAATATGCATATTCATAAAAGAAGAACTGATTTTTTTTCCAAGTTAGCCATTAAAGAAACATGGGAACAGGTACAAAGAACAGGATACTTGGGCTAGAAAGGACACTGGAGGTCAGAATTATGCTGTCATGGATAAACAAAGTTCATCACTTAATGAGTAACAGAAAAATGAGAAGGGGGTCTGTGACAGGGGTCCACTCACAGCACTGTGTTCAGCATTTCAGGTTACCTGAGAGGAGAGCAAAAGACCTGGAATAAAAATATTTAATGGGTAATAACCAAAGAATTACTCCGAACCTCTTGGTCATCTTGAAAAGAAATAAAATGAAAAGTTAATGGATTGTGCTTAAGGGGGAAAACAAGAAGAAAAATATAACACTCGTTTCTATGAAAACACAAAATTAAAACAAAAAGAACCAAAGACAAGCACAAACTCTCATGCTTTAAGTTCTCCTAGGAAGAAATGCTTAAAAGCCGTTATTGCTTGTCCAGCTAGGGAACTTTGCTGTGGACACGTCAGCGGACAAGAGGAAAAGATGTGTAAGTGACTCAAATCTCATTTAGAGGATTCTTGAGAAGAGAAAGTCCCTCGTCTTCCCATCTGGTCTTCTCATTTGAAGACAACCTGGCTGCTGGGTCTGCCAGCCTCAGAGTCATCAGAGGGCCTGGACAGAGCTCAGAGCTCATCCGCCTCACCTGTGGATGCCTGTACCCGCGCCGGCCTGCTCTTGTGTCTGCCTTTCTCTGCGGTGAGCAGGATGGTGTATTCCTGCCCAGGCTCCAGGCCTCTCAGGACGTAGGAGGTGGCGTCTCTGGGGAGCTGCACCTCCACTGGCTGGCCCGAGGGAAGACTGTAGTTGAGGCGGTAACGGTCAAACTTGGCCACTGGTGTTCGCCATAGCAGGGTCAGGCTGGTCTCCGTAGGTTCAGAAACCCGAAGGTCCTTGGGTGTGTCCAGCTCTGGGAGGAAAACAGAGAGTTGAACACCCTTCAGGCTTCAGGGGAGGGCTGCTTCTGGGACTGAAGGGTGGCTGTGGGCCACCGTCCTAGGTCTGCTGTAGAGCTGTCTGGCTTCAGGCCTCTCTTCTGAGTCTCAGTTTTCACCTGTGTGAACTGCCGTTGTATGATACCTCATTGTGTTTTGGGAAGATTAAAAATATTATAGTGATATATCCATACCATGAGATGATACACACAAGCATTTAGAAGGAGCTGATTACTGATATAAGACGCACTTTGGATGGATCTCAAGAGAATTAGTGGGGCTTCCCTGGTGGCTGAGATGGTAAAGAATCTGCCTCCAATGCAGGAGACCTAGGTTTGATCCCTGGGTCGGAAAGAGTCCCTAGAAAAGGGAATGGCAACCCACCCCAGTATTCTTGCCTGGAAAATTCCATACAGAAGAGTCTAGTGAGTTACAGTTCATGAGATCACAAAGAATCAGAAACAATTGATGGGCCTTCATATTCACTCACACTCATGCTGAGAATTATGGGGCTTCCCTAGTGGCTAAAGAGAATTATTCTGAGTGAAAAATCCAGTCTCCAAAGTTTGTGTTTTGCATGATTCCTTTTATGTAGCATTCTTGAAACTGGACAAAGACCAGATCAGTGACTGCCAAGGGTTAAGGTGTAGTGGAGGGCGGATGGTGACCATGGCGATGGGAAAGCGTAGCAAGAAGGACTCAGTGTGATGAACTATTCGCTCTTGACTGAGGTGCTGGATTCCAAATCTACAGGTGATAAATCATGTAGAACTAAATGTTGTTGCTCAGTCACTAAGACATATCTGACGTTTTGAGACCCCGTGGACTACAGCACGCCAGGCCTCCCTGTCCCTTACCATCTCCCGGAGTTTGCCCAAGTTCATGTTCCAAGTTCATAGAACTAAATATACACATACAAATACACGCACACATAGTTGAGTGAAATCTGAATAAACTTGATAGATTATATCAGTGTCAATTTCGTGGTTGTGATAGTGTTCTCAAGTCACACAAATGTAGCATTGGGAGGAACTAGACAAAGGGCACCGATCTCTGTATTCTTTCTTACAGTACATGTGAATCTACAATTACCTGCAAATAAAAAGATAAAAAAGGATATGGATAAGTGTGATGGCCCTTTAATGGGCCGGGGCTTGGGGGTGCAAAGTCAACGATAAGAAAATAAAGGAAAGAAAAAGAGGCTGATATCCCCTAGTTTAGGCTAGAAGTCAATAAAACCTCTGACACGAGGTTTGCATCGCTACACGTTAGGCACAGGGCACCCTCGCATGGGGGACTTGAAAGCCCAGGCAGCTTAGTGAGCACAACGGATGTTCGCGCTCTATGAGATTGGCCTGAAGGAGAGAAATAGAGAAAAAGGAAGAGGAGAAAAGAAATGAGACACAGGGACCAAAGCTCTGATGGAGCAAAGGCGTTTATTCAGCATAATGTGGGCATATATATACTGTCTTACAAGATAGCCTTTTCAGCAAAGATAAAAATCTTGCAACTTATCCAGGAAACATAGGGCTAGAATCCATCTCAAAGAGAGGGGGTTGTAAAAACTCACTTTCCATATCAGAGAGGGAAGAAGGCTGTAAGTGGTTACTTTACTTTAAGAATGTATGCATTTCTTTTGTCCCCGGGAAAGGTGTGCCTCTCCACTCATCTCTGAATATTCAGGGATTGATAAGGGACATCAGAAAACAGCACACGGGAAGCCTCCTGCCAAGTGTTCCCTGACAGATAAGTGGTCAGCATTGGATGCCGGGTGCTTACGCTACTTTTGAATGTGAACATCTGGGCTGGCTGATCCTAGAAGCCTTGTTTCCCTCTGGGAATCTACTACTTCTTTTTAAGTAGGCTTCCTGCCTCGTGTTTCCTGTCGTGTCTGTTAGTGTCTATCCCCTGGTGGTGGGAAGCCAGGCCGGCTCACCTGTGGCTGCATTGATGGTAGCTGGGTCACTCTCCTTGTCCCCCTTCACAGCAGACACTCCAATCCCATATTCAGTTCCTGGCCTCAGCCCTAGGAGAGAACAAGGAGGTTGAAATTCAGTCCAAACCTGGACAAACTTTCAGAGGCCCATAAGAAGGCCCCTGAGCTAGGTCCTGAAGGCTACGATTTCTCAACGGCTGGACTGTTCCGCGGCCTGACTCACTGATGCCCGGGGGGAGAGGGATATGGGTAACTGGCTATTTTTCTCTCTCGGGAGGGTTGCCAGGTGGGGACATGCCCCCAGGGCTGGTCGGGTCGGGGGTGTGGCGCTCACCTGTGAGCGTGGTTCTGGTTGTGGTTTGTTGGCTCCTGGGGACTTCCACCTCGGCATGGTCACCTCCAGAGATGGGTGCATACTTAATTCTGTACCTGTCGGCGGCTGCCTTGACGTTCCTCCACTCCAGGGTGATGCTGTTGTCGGTCTGGGAGATGCGGCGGAGATTCCTGGGAGCATCCAGGCCTGTTTGGGAGAGGAAAGGGCGTTACTACACTGGACACATCCTTCATTATTAAATCACCAAGTTACCGCAATCGTTCATGTTTGCCACTGATTTTGTACTTAATAAAAACTACCCAAAAACTTGCAAATTGTCTGGGACCGGAAGAACAGGTTTGCTGTCTTCACTGCTGGATTTTACCGAGCTCTGAAGAAATAGGTAGTGAATGAATGACTGACACGGTGGTATCTTGAAAACAGTGCCCTAGTCTAAGCGGTTAGGAGGCATCTTTGTCATTCATGTTTTCCATATACATTTTACTGTTACAGTGTTTATCTGAATTTTATTTTAACCAAAATGTCTGAGAATCTCAGACCAGCATCTTCTATGTAGGCAAAAAGTTTTCTTTATCCTTAGAAGGTTATTGGGGATCATTTTTTTTTCTTTGAAAAATCAATCAATCGCTACAGTATTCTAAAATAAAAATCCTCTTTCCAACTTTTTCTTTCGTAAAAGGAGCCTGGGAGGCACACTGACATGGAATGGGGGAGGAGTCTGGCGATCCTCCCTTTTCTGGGCTGTTCCCAGATGGGAGCGGGGCGCATTACCTGTGGTGAAGGTCTCTTTGGCGGGGTTGCTGGACATGTCGGCCCTGTGGGAGATGAGGGCCACCTCGTACTCCGTGTCCGGCTTCAGGCTCCCGATGGAGTACTGGTTCTCCTCGTGTGTGAGGTCGACGCTGGTGCGGTCTCCTGGCGCGCCTTTGATCCCATACGTGAGCTCAATGCTGTCGATCTCAGCCAGGGGCTTGGACCAAGTGATCAGAGCGGTGGTGTCGGTGACATCTTTCACTTCGATCTGGCTGGGGGCGTCCAGGCCTGTGACAGGCAGAGGAGACGGGAGTTTTGGAGACAGGGGCCAGCGCCAAGGGCTGAGCAGCCGGGGCGCTTGTAGCCCTCCGAGTGCATGAGTGTACAGTTAGGTGTACCCTGGCCAGTTGACTTATTTTGTCTTTTGGAATCTCAGTTTCCTATCTGATAAGCTGTAAGTAGGGAGGATGACTGCTACCTTGTAGATGTTTTTGTTTGTTTGTTTGGTTTCTCAAATGTTAATGGAAATAATGCATGCAAAGCGTCTAGCACAGAGCCTGCTACTTAGCAGTTATAAGATAAATAGTCATGATTTTTATTATTATTATTATGACTATCATCATTATCATAAGTTTAAGAAACACACAGGGGCTGTTTCACTTGAAAAACATTGACTCGGTCTCTCTGGTTTTCCCGTGAGACAAAACTCCCTAATGGGTGACTTCTCCATCAGAATAATGGAGCAGAAAACTGAGGCAGTGACTGTCTTGATAATGTATGGAGAGTTAGCTTTGATGGAAATAATTCAAACGAGAAGGTCATGGCCATCTCAAGCCTCGTCAGTCTCTGAGTCCTCATCTCGGTCTTCCTCCTGCCCCACCTGCCTTGTGCTTCCTACTCTGACAGCCTATCTCTCCTCCAAGAGTGCATCACTGCCTCTGCACTTTGGGTTCCCCTGTTTCTTCTTCTTGAGATTGCACCTCTCCCTAAAAATCTCCTCTTCATCCTTCAAAATCCCTCTTGTATGTAACACATACAAGGGTTTCTAAAACAGACCCTTCTCTGAGCCCGTTGCAAACAGATAAACACACACTCCCTGCTCTGTGGGGAGAGAGTTTCAGTTTGCGAGATGACTGCGTTCTGGAGGTGTGTTGTGCTGCATTGCAGCTCTCGTCGACAATACTGTATCACACACTTGAAAGCGTGTTTCCACTGAGTCGGCGATGCCATCCAACCACCTCATCCTCTGTCAGCCCCTTCTCTTGCCCTCAATTTTTCCCACCATCAGGTTTAAGAGGATAGAGCTCAGGTTAAGAGTTCTTATCAAAACAAAAAAGAAGAGCTTCTGAATATTGCACTTTTGTAACTATTCCAAAACAGATTTCTCTACAGTTTATTCAAACTGCCATCATACAAACTAGACAGTCATTCATTAATTCAGAGAGTGGGCCTTTGACCTTTCTGAATCCCCAGCATAGCATCAGGCTTTGTCATCTATGTTTTCACTCTTTTTTCTAATTATGTAAACATTTTAATGCATTAAAACATACCAAGCCTAAAATTAAGATATTAAAGCATCCAGTCGATGTTTCTCTCTTTGTTTTTAAACATAGTTAGGTTTGTGTTTTCAGCATTCATGAGGAAACAATATTTAACGAAAAGAACTTGGTTTTATAAAGGGAATGAGAAGGAGGAATAATTCAGAGTTGATTGTGAGGAACCTGCAAAGTTTATGTTGATACATCAGTCTCAGCTCACAGACGATATAACTATAAAATGCACAATGAAAACGAGGCTGCAGTTCAACAGTGAAGCTCATTTTGTGTTCTTCGAGGTGCTAGGAAACCCAAACCATACCTACTATCTTTCTTAACAGCCCTTTCATTAAAGAAATAGACATTCAATTAAGGACACTGATCTTCTCCCAGATTTGTATCCCTTCAATTAGACACAGTGCTTTGTCACTGTGAGTCTTAACTCTCATGACTACGCCATAGGAAGATACTATGAACCCAGTTTCCGATGGTAAGCCTGAGGCTTAAAGAAGTGAATCTGCCTAAAGTGCTGGTTAGTGGTGAAGCTAGAATTCAAACTCAGGACTGTTTGGATCCAAAACTCATGTTCCTTCTCCTTAAATGCGGGTACCTCTCAAAAACATTTACACGTCAGAAATGGTTATTATACAATCTCTATATGGAGCCGAGAGGGAAGGAGCTGAAAATGAAAACATTAATATCTTTTCTTTAAATTTGGAAAAAGATCAGGAAGCAGCAAAATAAACAGGTAAGTGTCTGCCTCGTAGTGTTAATATTTATGTGATTATGAAACTTCGGATGTTGGGATGTTTATCCTGCAAGAAGAAGAAAATAAAGCAACCAGTCCCCAAATTCAGATTAAAAAGAAAAGGGCAGATGAAAGAAATGCCTTTTGTGTTTTCATTTACCTTCTCTGTGTTTGATCTTTTCTATGCCTTTCTGGTGATCTAATGATTATTTTTCTTGTTGGTACCCATCTTCTACCTACCACAGTGGGATGTTGTCAAGATGATGGAAAACACTTGCTTATAAAAAAAGACAGTCTTATGAATTGGATTATTGGCTCTGAGTTAAGCAAAATGTGAAAATATTTAAATGCAAGATGTTCTTTCTTGTCATTAAGTCAACAGATGTAAATTTTCCAATCACTCCCTGCCAAGAAGAGTCAATTCCTTAAGCAGTTGGCATATATGCTATCTTGAAGAAGATAAAGAGATTCCTCCAAATGTCAGCACAAAATAATTTTATTTATTTATTTATAACAATTTGCTTCTCTGTAGAACAATTCCAAATTCAGGATTTTTATTCTGCCCACCAAATGATCTAACAGTGCCACATCAACCCCCAAGAAGTTCTGACATCTTTAGTACTGAGTTATATTTTATTTAGGTTCCTGTTGAAGACATGTAATTAACACTACATAACCCAGAGCCTAGGCAATGTTATTGGTAATGGGGTTAAAGTCATAAAACTAAACCTGGGCTTAAAATTCTTGCCCTGATAGGATTAACCACATGGTGTTAGTTAAATTAATCCCTCTTCTCTAAGCCTCGGTTTCTACTCTTGAAAAAGAACAGCATTAATATTTGCCCTATCTCTTTCATTAAGACTGGTTACTAATATTAGGTCGGATGGTGCAGTAGATCATTTGCTAGAATCTCAGGTATTTTCCAGTACCAGTGACCCTTTGAAATGTCACATTGAAGCGGCTCTCATAAAGAGATGGATCTCTTTCCCCACCCTTTCCATCTGGACTGACCCTGAGATTTGCTTTGATGGAAGGGACCAGTGCTGGTTGTGAACTTGCTCAGCTGCTGGAAGGCCAGGCCCAGGCTACCCTGTGGGAGGCTGGGGGACTGTGTGGGGCAGAAGGGCACCACCCTGGCTGAGGCTGTCCGAGGTCAACCATCCCCCAGCCCACACAGATGCTTTAAGTGAGTCCAGTGGAAAACGGGAAGATCGTCCAACCCCCGATCACAAACGTGCAGTCGTTTTAAGCTACTACATTTGGAGCTTGTTTTTTTAGGTAGCAAAAGCGAATTGAAACTGCTGCTCTGTAAGAGAGCATACTGTCAACTAGAGGTGCTCTGCAGTTCAACAAGGTGTACAGTGGTATTACAGGTAATACTCACGGGTAGTTGTCACTCTCTTCAGGCCAGGGCCCCGGGTATTGTTTTTCACGATGAGCAAGGTTATCTCATACTCCTGCCCGGGAGCCAGGCCGGTTTGCCGGTACGTGGTCTCCGGCCTCCGCAGGCTCTTGGTGATCTCTTCCTCATCTTCCTTATTCTGAAATATAGAGGCACCTTCGTAAGACCTAAGGCAATGCCAGATCCTTTGTGTATGTGATTCCTTCATTCTGTGTCTGTTCTTCCCTCTTTCATTCTTTCATCTGTTCACTAGGCACTTACTGAGCATCTGATCATTATGGTAGGTGCTGAGCATAGAGACACGATAAAGGCACATCTGTCCAGATGGTTTCTCCCTCCCACAGACCTCTCTATTTAGCCCTTTGACACTCAAGATAACTGAGACGTGTGAGAACCACGGCACTCTGGAGCCATGAAATCAATCCTTCCCTTCATAGATGAGGAAACTGGCATCCTAAACGTCAGGTGGTTGTCCCATTGTCGCACATCCTGCCTTTGAACTCAGGGGCCCACTTTCCTGTCTCATATGTGCTTTTGGGTACAGAGAGAAAGGATACTCAATCTCAGATATACCTGGAGGCATTTGAGACCAAGACCATTTCTTCTTCTTTGTTTAAAACATTACTGGAGTATAGTTGATTTACAATGTTGTGTTCGTTTCTGGTGTATAGAATCAGTTACTACATTTACAGTTATTACATACACATTTTTGCCTCTGAGTGGAGATTTCCAAGACTGTAACAAGTAATCAGAATCTAGAGATGACTTGCCATCTATTTGTCTAGGCACTCGGTCCTAAGTGCCATGCTTTTTGACTTCTTAAAATCAAGTAAAATATATGCAGACATACAGAGGCTAATTCGAACCTTGAGAGCATGCATGCTGAGTCATGTCCGACTCTTTGCAACCCCATGGACAGTAGCCTACCTGGCTCCTCTGTCTATGGTATATTTCAGGCAAGAACACTGGAATGGGTTGCCATTTCCTTCTCCAGGGGACCTTCCCGACCCAGGGATCGAACCCACATCTCTTGTGTCTCCTGCATTCGCAGGAAGATTCTTTACCACTGTGCCACCTGGGAAGCCCTTTTAATTAGAGCTTTGTCCCCCACCCAAAGCCAAGGAAGCAGAGTTGATGGAAAAGTCTGCAGAACCCCATGAGCATCTTTCCAGTTCATGGACAAATGTGCCCGCTCCTCTTCTGTGCTCCTTACCGTATTCCGGAAGATGACCTCCCATGCTTCGAAAGCAATGTCCAGAGGATCCCATTCCACTTCCACAGATGTCTCCTTGATGGACTTGAATTTTAGACCTTCAGGTGTAGGCAGGTCTGTCAGGAAGAGCATAGCGAGGAAGTAAAAATGAGTACATGTGTGATTGGGAGGGACAGACATGATTCCTCTAAACCCCACGGGGTTGATCATCAGAGCTGGAGTCTTTCTAAGGGTTCCTCTGGGATGCTGTTGACTTTGAAGCATTATGAAAATTAATATAAGGGCCAGCCATATGATTGAATATTTTTAATTTCATATGTTTAAACTTAATATGTGCATAGCCTTTAGAATCAGACATATGGGCTAGAATCTAAGCTCGATCATTACAACTTTTGTGTGATTGGTTGAGTTGAACAAAATGCTCTGAACCTTCGTTTCTTCACCCAAGAGAAGGAGGGTAAGTATGCCTGCCCCTTGGGGATGTTTTGAGACCAAATGATGTATTCCACAATGACTGCTGGCCGCGGTTCCTGGCCTGAAGCACAAGTTTAATTAAAAACAGCCAAGGTTATTCTTACAAAGCGAAAAAGGACCAGTTTCTAGCCACAACTTGCTTTTTAAGAGTGGAGGTAGTTTTTCTGATGTTAAACTCTTAAAGGAAGAATAACGTGAAACTTAATGTTTCTACTTTTGTATATTTTAAATATTTGTACAGTGAGTTCCACAGAAAAGTAATAGTAGAACAGGGTACTTAAGACTGCCAGGGTTCAAATTTCATCTCGACCACTTATTAACTGTTTGGTTTGGAACAAGAGGCTTAACCGTTTGGGGTCTCAGTTTCCTCATCTGTAAAATGGGTTAACAATAGCTCCTGTCTCATAGGATTATTGTGAGTTATATGAGTTAGTGTGTGAAGAGTGTCTTTAAAAATATTCAGTAAGCTGTAGGAAAATGTATATGTGTGTGTGTGTGTGTATTTGTGTATAGCTGAATCACTTTGCCATATGGCAGAAATTAACATTGCAAATCAACTATATTTCAACTTTGTTTTATTTTTTAACTCAGTGGGCTTCACTGGATTCCAGAGTTTTAGCTGGTGTAACTGTATGAAGTCAGCCATTGACCTGGGGAGCAAAGGTGAGGCAGTAACACGCGCAGGTGGGGGTGGGTTGCCCATTGGACGGCAGAGGGCAGCTGAGGCTGCCAAGAGCGGTTCTGTGCACTCACAGGTGGCCACCCTAGCGCTGACGGGAATGCTCTTCTTGTTCTCCAGGATGGCGAACACTCGGATAAAGTACTCCACGCCAGGCTCCAGCTCCCGGATGGTGGTGGACGTCTGGTCTCCAGGGACCCGGAACTGCATTTCCAGGCCATCCTCGTGGGTGGGCGTGTACACGACGAGGTACTCTGTGACCCGCATCTCATTTTCCCAGGCCAGGTTTACGGTCTCTTCCGTCACTTCTGTCACGATGAGGTCTTTGGGAGGGGACACTGGCAGGAATAAAGGACAGCTTGGGTCAGACGGTGGCAGTAATATACCCTATGGGTCACAGCAAGGGAATACTTGAGGAGTCTGCATTTTAGAAGATTTGGGCCCTCTGTGATTGGTGGGAGAAGAGACAGGTCCAGCCTACTGTGACTCATCTTCAAAACTTTTGGGGGCCGCCCCTTGCCTTCAGGCTCAAGTTCCAGGTCTGCAGTGTAGATTTCAACTTGTTTCTACTCCCTGGACCTTAGTTCAGATTCAGGCCATCTGCAGGAGAACGTGCAGCCTGAGCTTGGCTCTCTGCTCTGAACTTCAAGTCATACATCCTTAGCCCTTGAAGGGTGTTTTAGGCTCATCTGGTCCAACTCTTTCCTTTTCTTAGAGGTGAGTGGGACTTGCTCTACTTTGCTTACTCATCAGATTTGGAACTCACTTCTCCTCCCTGCCAGACTGGTATTCCTTCCATCCAGGCTTCCCTGGCTTGGCCATGTCAAACACAGAGCCCCAGGTTTATTCTTATGTGCTGATGGCTTTAATCAAGCTGAAATTCTCCATGACAAGTATATGTGGTGGATAAGGGAAGTACAAAGACCCTCTTTAAACACGAACATTGTTGGTCTTTGTGTGTTTCTCTTGACCTGAATAAATGCCCTGTGCTAACTGCTGGGCTAATGCTCCTCTAAGGCACTCAGAGTCCTTGGGATCAAGGACAGCAACAAAAGGTGATTTAAGAGACAAGCCTGCTTCATAGGTGATCAACATTGGTCTTTAGCTGAGCATGCATTTAAAACTGTTTTATGTAATCTCACTGTCCATTCAAGTGAGTTGAATTGTAACTCCATCCAAATAGAGGCATTTAGTTTATGATGTCATGTCAGTTCTACATGTCAGTGTGTGGAGGAGGAAAGAAGGTTGATGTTTAGCAAAAGGGAGGTAGTCATTTCATCTACCATATCTTGGGCACTGGGTGTGAAACTCGGCACAGACGAGTTACCCAGATTCAGATACCAGCTGTGTGATCTATAAGCTGTGTGTCCTTGGGACAATACAGAGCCTCTCTGAGCCTCTGACCCTCAAATAGGTAGCTCTGAAACAGGTGAGAGGCCAGGGCTCCTTCACACAGCTGGGCGCGTGTGTGTTTAGTGTGACACAGAGATCCCCAGCACATGCCAACCCCTGACGCCAGTTCGCTGGAGGCTGCTACTCACCCTGGGAGCAGTCTTCCCCGGTGTAACCGTCATCGCAGATGCAGCGGCCAGAGACGCACTGCCCCTGGTTGCTGCAGTCCTTGGGGCAGGAGCGCTGTGCGCAGTCCGGCCCGGTGAAGCCCTCGTGGCACACGCACTGGCCGTCCACGCAGCGACCCTGGCCGTGGCAGTCGCCGGGACACCTGCGCTGCGAGCAGTCCGGCCCGGTGAAGCCCTCGTGGCACACGCACTGGCCGTCCACGCAGCGCCCGCGGCCGCGGCAGTCGCCGGGACAGGCGAGGTCCGCGCAGTCAGGGCCGGCGAAGCCGTCCTCGCACACGCAGCGCCCGTCCACGCAGCGGCCGCGCCGGCTGCAGTCCCGGGGGCAGCGGAGCTCGCGACAGTCCTCGCCCGTGTAGGCGTCGTCGCACACACACATGCCGTTCACGCAGCGCCCGTGCTGGTGGCAGTCGTGCGGGCAGCTCATCTCGCCGCAGTCGTCGCCCTGGAAGCCGGGCTGGCACGCGCAGCGCCCGGCCACGCAGCGCCCGCGGCCGTGGCAGTCGGAGGGGCAGCGCCGCTGCCCGCAGTCCTCGCCCGTGTGGCCCTCGTCGCACACGCAGCGCCCGGCCACGCAGCGCCCGCGGCCGCTGCAGTCGCGGGGACAGCGCGGCTCTCCGCAGTCGGCGCCCGCGAAGCCGTCGTCGCACTCGCAGCGCCCGGCCACGCAGCGCCCGCGCCCGCGGCAGTCGGAGGGGCAGCGGCGCTCGCTGCAGTCGGGGCCCGCGAAGCCCGCGTCGCACACGCACTGGCCCTCGTCGCAGCGCCCGCGGCCGTGGCACGCGTGGGGGCAGGCGAGCCGGCCGCAGTCCTCGCCCGCGAAGCCCGCGTCGCAGGAACAGGTCCCGTTGAGGCAGCGGCCGCGGTCGAAGCAGTCGTTGGGGCAGACGAGCTCCCCGCAGTCGTCGCCCGTGAAGCCCGCGTCGCACACGCACTCGCTCTCCACGCAGCGCCCGCGGCCGTGGCAGTTGTGCGGACACAGCGGCTCCCCGCAGTCGTCGCCCGCGAAGCCCTCCTGGCACACGCAGCGGCCGGCCACGCAGCGGCCGTGCGCCTCGCTGCAGGGCACCGGGCAGCTCTCCTGGCTGCAGTCGAGCCCGGAGTAGCCTTCGAAGCAGACGCAGGCCCCGCCCACGCACTTGCCCTGGTCGTTGCAGTCGCCGGGACAGGCCAGCTGGCCGCAGTCCTCGCCGGTGAAGCCCTCGTCGCACACGCACTGGCCGTCCAGGCACTGGCCGCGCAGGTGACAGCTGCCCGGGCACTCGGGCTCCGAGCAGTTCGGGCCCTTCCAGCCGGGTTCGCACACGCAACCGCAGCCTTCCGTGCTGAAGTTGCCCCGGCCGCTGCAGAAGGGCCTGGTGTCCACGCGGCCTGCAGGGAAGAGACGAGAGTCTCTCTCTGAGCAGGGGCAGCTCTCTTTCTTGGTTTCTACCCACAAAACCCAGATCCAAGTTCAGTTAGAGCAAGGTGGCATCTCAGGCCCCGTCTGGCTTGAAAATCAATTGCTTATTGTGTGAAATTGGGTGAGGCTGCCTGGCTAGTTCAGCCTGTTAGAGCGTGAGACTCTTCATCTCAGGGTCATGGGATGGAGCCCCACATTGGGCTGGTCTTCTATTTGGGGTTTCCCTGGTGACTCAGATGGTAAAGGATCTGCTTGCAATGCAGGAGACCTGGGTTCGATCCCTGGGTCAGGAAGATCCCCTGGAGAATGGCAAGCCTCCAGGATTCTGGCGTGGAGAATTCCATGGACAGAGGAGCCTGGTAGGCTACAGTCTATAGGGTTGCAAAGAGTTGGACATGACTGAGTGACTAACACTTTCCCAACCAATGACACTAGGTAGGCATTCTTAAGCTATACTCTTTGAAACTGTGTGTACGTGTGTGTGTTTCCATCCCTGGGGAGAAGACTCATTTTCATCAAATTTTCAGGTATTCCTGTGACCCCAAAGGTTACAAACCGCTGCCTGTGGAATGCATCTTGCTGGGCTGTGTTTTTACTTCTCTCATAGTTAGCCAGGGTTAGCCATATAAGAAAATAAGCATTTCACCAAGAAATAAATGTTGAACTGAACTCAGTTCTGATGCCTTGACTCAATAACTGTGCTGCATTTGCAAAATGATGTAGACACTCTGGAGCTCAGATTCTTCATCGGTCAGGTGGGACCCATGGCCCACTTACCAGGAGTCTGTTGGGTTAAATGAAGACATTAAGGGCCCACTGTTGTGCTCATTCTGATTTTCTCTGGCAGAGGGTTTTGGTTGACTCAAGTTGGTATATGTGTTTATGTGACCAAAGGTTTCTAAATTTTCAGTAACTGAAATGAACAGCGAAGGAGTGGCTTTCTAATTCTGCTAGGACAACTTTCCATTTGATTCAGCCCCCACAGAGCTCCTGGCATCCATCTTTTTCTAGAATGTCTTGGCTTAAGTTGCAGCAGTGGCAGGTGTGGCCTCCATGGAACCAAGGGAAAGAAACAGACGAAACTTGCCCCATTTTATCTGTATCTAAATACAATTGCATTAATACCTTATACCTCCTTCCTGACAGCAGGAAGGAAGTCAATTTTAAGGAGAAAGTTCACTTGGAAAGTGAGAATCTAAAACTAGGTCATCTAGTATGGTAGCTGTTAGACACACATGGCCTCTAAACCATTAAACTGTGCCTAGCCTGAATTTTGATGTGCTCTAAATGCGAACTACATATACTCTGGACTTCAAAGACAGCATATAAGAAAAGAATGTCAAATCTCTGTTGATTTTTGTATAGTTTCCAAGCTGAAAGGTTTTTTTTTTTACTTATATGGGATGAATGATTAAAATCATTTTACCTGTTCCTTTTTCATTTAATTAGTGTGACAACTGGAAAAGTTATGATTAATTACATAAGTGGCTAAGATCATAGTTCTAATGGATAGCACTGCATTAACGGGTTTTTTAACCTATTCTTTTGGATTCTACAAGTCCTATTCTGTAAATCCCCTTTGCATTTTACTAGGGGTTGAAAGGAGTGGAAGATGAACTAATTTGTACATAAACTTTTTATTTGCCTTGGAAACCTAAAGGATGTCCTACAGTACTCTCAATTTATGATGATTAGGGTTTGTTATTATGATGACTAGCCTTTCCAGCCAGGTTCCCACATGCAGCCACAGCCTTCTGTGCTGAAGTTGCCCCAGCCACTGCAGAAGGGCCTGGTGTCCACGCAGTTACAAGTAGCCCCAATTTATGATGATTAGGGTTGCTCTTGATTGGAGCTGCTCTTGGAATAATCTGTTAAAATACTTTCTAGTATTTTTTTTTTTATGAGTGGCAAAAATAGAGATTTTTCACCTCTGATTTAGCCTTGGTGAAACCCTTGTATTTCTGTTAACTTTAGGGAATGGAAATGAAGACAAAATTCCAAAGTGGCAAAATTCCTTAAACAAAAAGATGTGCTTAGAGACAGGCAGAGTTCTGGAGAAACACAGGCCCCTCCGAAGCTCCTGTCTCTTATCCCTCTTTGTGTCTTCTGCCAGTTGCTTACCTTTTTTGAGTCTCATTTCTTAGATCTATAGAATGGGGGTATTAAACCTTAGCTCAAAGGGCTGTTGAGAGGATTAAATGAGACACTGAATTATAGTGCCTGGTATTGGATTGGCCAAAAAGTTCATTTGGGTTTTCTGTAGGCTACAAGCCAACCCAATACATAAAGGACTCAGTTCACACGAGATCATCATCATTGTTGCTTTTAAATGGAATTTTTTCCTCTTTTCCCCAAACTTTACATCATTGTAGACAGTGTTGCAACTTTGTGCCAACACTAGGGTATGGAATATTGTCATTTAAGTCCTAACTTGGCCACTTATGTCAGGACCTTGGGGAATCCCAGCTTCCATCTTGGCCTTAGTTTCCTTATTTACACAACAGGGTGATGGGGATTTCAAAATACTTCCTTAGGGTTTCAGGGTATGGAATGAGCAGATGTCATTGTCAAATGAGTTTTAGAAGTGAAGTGAAAGTCACTCAGTCGTGCCCAACTCTTTGTGACCCCAGGGACTGTATAGTCCATGGAATTCTCCAGGCCAGAATACTGGAGTGGGTAGCCTTTCCCTTCTCCAGGGGATCTTCCCAACCCAGGGATCAAACCCAGGGCTCTGGCATTGCAGGCGGATTCTTTGCCAGCTAAGCCACCAGGGAAGCCCTAGTTTTAGAAACTCGTACTTAAAAGTAAGATCGGGTTTTTCAAAGCAAGATTTCTCAGAGGCCTGAAAATTCCTCTGAAGCGTTTGTCACCACGACTGTCCAAGAGCCTCCTAGCTATGATTACATGCGCCACAGTCACTTGTCCATAAAGTCTCGTTTGAATGGACACCTCCTGAGGCTGGTTCCCCAGGGAGCCCCCTCTAGAAACAACTGAGGGATCCTACCCGGCTCGCCGTTCCCCCCACCCTATAGTGAGGGGCTGGACCCGTCACCAGCTCCTACCTTCGGCAGACTGGAGGCAGCAGCCCGCTCCCGAGGTGCACTGTTCCCGCAGGGAAGACACAATGACCTCCAGCTCCTCCAGCCTGCTCAGAAGCTCCTTGACGTCAGGAGCAGCGGCACAGCCACAGGCCCGGCGGGGGATGTTGATGCGGTGAGTGAAGACGATCTGGTTTTCCCCGTCCACCGTGTGCTCCTGGAAGCTTTCCCTGGGCTCTGATGGTGGGGCCAAGTCTTTCTCCCCACTGGCAGATTCCAGATCCACTGAACACTGGGACCCCACGGGCAGCTTGATATTGTAGACGTGATTAAACACCACCGGCTGGTTTTCCTCTGGCAGGGTGACATTCATCCCGCTCTGTCGCTTATGCCGGATGACTTTCTTGAGGACGCCACCTTCGGCCGGAAGGGCAAGCAGAGCTAGGAAGAGGCCTGCCAATAGCTGAGTCATGACCCCCATGGTGGAGGTGAGTTTGGCTGAATGTCTCAGGGTGCTTGTGGTCCCAGGGTATCTCACTCTTAGGTAGAATTGGGGATTCAGAAGCAGCAGAATCCAAATCAGTTGTTCCTGATCTTCTTGAAGGAGTTCTCTCCTACGAGTAAACAAAGGAAAGCAAAAGCTTGTTAGTATCTATTGCTAATTGAATCTGTTGAATATCTGCAGTTCTTAGTTAATTGTGATGTTCTGTTTCCTGTGTTTCAAGATCTCCTTTTATTCCTCCAGTATGTGCTGAAGTGTGGTCATACAGTGGCCTCTAAAAGAATTTTGCGATCATGAAGGAATGATTTCACTCACGATTCAGTATTTGGAAATATAAGGAGACAGGAGAAAGGACAAAACTTTGGAATAAGACAGATTAGATGTGGTTTGGATCTAAGCCCTAACTCTGGGCCTTTGGGTAAGTTATATAACTTTCATTTGTCTTATTTTACTTCTGTACAGGGAAGATCATAATATCAAAGTAATGATGTAAGTGAAAACATTAAGGAAGTCATTCATATAGTCCTGAATCCCTTCAATATTTGCTGAATGAACACACTAAGTGATATGAAGGTCACAGTCCCATAGATGTTGAATAATTTCTCCCTTCATTATTGACTCTCCAATCTGAAATTAACTCCATCTGCTGGTTTGCCTCTGCTGCGGGAAGCAAAGGTTAAAATGCATGACTTTAGAAGGCAAACTGAGTTTTTATTCCAGCTGACCATCTTACTAGTAATGTGATGGTTGGAACAGTATTATTTATCTTTGAACTTTAGTTTCTCTTCCTTTTTATTTCTAAAACTTAAAACTATCAGCTTTTTAGAAGAACCTGACAGAATGTTCCAGGACCAGTTATCCAAGCTATGACCAAGGGGAAGAGATGACTCAGAAAAGATATCCTTGAGCCCTTGCTGTCTTCTGCAATCAACAAGTATGTAAACGTTTTCTTCCCCTCCCCTTAAACTCATAATTGAAGCCTTAACCCTCAGTGTGACTATATTTGGAGATAAGGCTCTTAGGGAGGTCATCAAGGTTAACTGAAGGTCATGAGGCTGCATCCTTATCTGATGGTAGTATCGGTGTCCTTACAGAAGAGGAAGAGGCTCCACATTTCTCTCTGACTTGGCCTTCCTGTCTTGTGCACAGAGGAAAGGCCGTATGAGGACACAGAGAGAAGGTGGCCATCAGTACGCTTTATTATTCAAATTAGCTTCCTAATAAGAATTTGTGGATCTTTGATGTAGGCAAGCGCACTGAATGAAAATTATTATGAAGAAGAGAACTTGGCAAGTTGTCTTCTTTCAAACTACCATAGCCCATCTTAGTTGTTTACTGGACAAATATTTATTGATTGGGTATTCTACTGCAATTGCTTGAACTCTCTTAGCCTTCCACAGAGTTCTTCTTTCTCACCCTTATCCCATCAATTCAATTCTTGCCCTTTTTTTTTTTTTATGAGAAAGGGCCACGGGCCAAGTTTGAAATGCTTTTGGACTTTTACCCAAGACTTTTGTGTGTGTTGCTAAATGACTTAAATTTCCATTTAAAAGGCTGTTAGAATCATTGGTTGAGACTTAAAGGCAACGAGTCTAGGGAAATAATGATGGGAGTATGGGTTGAGTGAGGAGTTCTCACTCTGTGTGTAGGAGACATGCACTGGCACAGTCAAATGCTGTATTGTTTGGAGGAAGGAAATGTGATTCTTGAGGGTTGTGTATTTCCATATTGGCTCCTAGTGGTCTGAGGGCAGGGGGATATTTTTGCACTTCAGAAAAGACTCACTAGACCTTCAACATGGTGGACAATGTCTAGACTTTGGGACTAGACATACCAGAGAACAAATGCCACTCACCTACTCTGTGACTTGGGCAAGCTACTTGTCTGTCCATCCTAAGCCACTTCAGTCTTGTCCTACTCTTCGAGACCCTATGGATCATAGCCCACCAGGGTCCTCTGTCCATGGAATTCTCCAGGCAAGAATACTGTAGTGGGTTGCCATTTCCTTCTCCTGGGGATCTTTCCCACCCAGGGATTGAACCTGCATCTCTTAGGTCTCCTGCACTGGGAGGTGGGTTCTTTACCATTAGCACCACCTAGGAAGCCTGGGCAAGCTATTAATCCTCTCTAAACCATGACCTCACTTGTACAATGAGGGATCAACATCCTTCCAGAGGAATTATGAATTAAAGATCTGCACAGAAAACACCTAACATGGTATCAAGGCCATAGTAGGCACACATTAAAAAGCAGCTGCTATTTTTTGTACTCTGAGGAGCAAAACCTAGCATGAGTCCAAGCCAATAGCCTACTTTTGCTTCAGTTTAACCTCCTCAATGAATCCAATCCTAAGCCCAACAGAACTTGGATCTAGATCAAAGAGGAGCTGCAGAAATCACTGATGTGTAAGGGGGTAAACCTTATGAAGATAAATTTACTAGAACTGGAAATATTTACACCAGAGAAGCAAACATACAAAGCAAATAACAACCTTTAAAAATGTAAAATATTCTCATACAGACAACTGGCTGGTTCACGTCTCCTCTGAGGATAGACCTGGGGAAAATTACTTTAGGTTGCAGTTTGTTACCTATAAGTTAGACATGAAGGACCGTGTTCTGATAGTAGGGCTTTTAAAATCAGAGAATGATTCTTTAGAAAGCACAAGCAGAAGCACTTCTGATCTTCCTAGGAGGTGATCAGGTGATGGAAATTCTGGAAAAGATCTCGCAGGAGGAAAGAATGCAGACCTGTACATGTTTATTCTGTAGCTGAGAAAGCCAAGGTGGAGAGGAGCAGGATTTCCCTGTATACACCCTGGGGACGCAGGCGCTGGCTTGTCCCCTGTGGCCTTAAAGGACAGAGCAAGCACTCGTATGTGTGTACATTGCAGGTGGAGAGGAGGAGTGGTTACAAGAAGGCACATTTCAGCGCAATAGGAGAAATACATTTCTTTTTCTAAATTTTTTTAATGGGAAAATAACTGTTTTACAATGTTGCATTGGTTTCTGCCATACAACAACACAAATCAGTTATAATCATAACTGTGTGTGTGTGTGTGTGTGTGTGTGTGTGTGTGTATCCACTCCCTCTTGAGCCTGGCTCCCACCACTCTAGGTCATCATAGAGCACCAGGCTGGGATCCCTGTGCTATACAGCAGCTTCCCATTAGCTCTCTGTTTTACACATGATGGTGTATATACGTCAATGCTACTTGCTCAATTCATCCCATCCTTTCCTTCTCCTGCTGTGTCCATAAGTCCAGCAGGAACAGAGATGCAGATGTAGAGGAAGGACCTGAGAATTACATTTCTCATTGGAATTACCCAAAAGAAAGGGCTTTGGATAATATAGCAAACTCCACGTCACTGGAATATAAAATGAAGAGCGTTGAAGAGCACAGATTTGTAGACAGACTGTCTTAAGTTTGAGTCATTGTTCAACCACTTCCTCTGACAAACTATTAGCTATAATGCAAGCCAGAGTCGGGCCATCGATAAAGCATGCTATGGGTGTTCTTGTAGGACTGCTGTGGCGTCTGTGTGAGACGCTGTGTGTAGAAGGATCAGGACAGTCTTTGGCAGCAGTGGGAGCTTTTGTAGTGAAAAATATGGACTTCATTGAGTACTTTTTTCCAGGATTTTCTTTTTCCCAACTCTTGAGAATCCTACCTTGGCATATGTAAATCTGTTTTTATTTTATTTTATTTATTTTTTTTAAGCACGGATGAGTTCTGCAGTGAAGCTCTCTCCTTCTCAGAGCCTCCAGGCAAATGTGTCTCGGGAGACTGTCTCTCTATCTTTATCTATATCTAGACATCTACATCTTCATCTTCATGTCTGCATCTATAGCCACACTGACACCTATACCTAAGTCTGTATCTCTATGTCTATACCTAAAACTCTTATCTATCTGCCTATTTCATAGAGTTATGAGATGATGGGATAAGATGAGAAGGTGTACTTAAAGCTACTAGGACGTGCCTGGCACCCAGTAGGTCCTTAATATGGTACCTAATGATAACAGAAACAATAATAATGGCACTAGTGAAGTAGACAGTAGATTGGAAAGTTTGCATTCAGAAGGCACGGGAGAAGCAGGGAGTTACAGAATGACTATGATTATGACATAAGGGGAATAAAAGAGATTGGTTAACCTAAGTCTGTTAAGTTTCAAAGTGGAGGGTGATTACATTTTGTGGGGGGTGCTGAAGAAAGACGCCTTAAAAGGGGTAGCACCTGAGATGAGCCTGAAGGTTGGGTAGGATTCTGAAAAGTGGTTGGATACAGTTGAGTCGGTGGATTGAATTTGCTCCTCACCAACGTACCTTTCTTGGTTAGGTGTCTAGCAAGCGGGAGCAGCGTGAGAAAAGGCGAGGAATGCATGGGTGAGGAGGAGACTAAGGAAGCCCACAGCAGCAACAGCAGCTTCCTTTTGCAGCTCCCCGAGGTGGGCGAAAGTGGCAGAGCGCGTACGGAGTCCTGACACCCTGGCTCTGCTGCGGTATGTCAGATGTGGCCAGAGTGGAAAGAAAAGGGCACGTGGAGTTGACAGACCGGTAAGGAGAGCAGTCACAGTCAGTGTGAAGGGCTGGTCCTGAGCCGGGTGAGCATCGCTATGTCTTTGTAAGGCCAGGGCCCTGACTGCTCATTGTCATCTGTGCAGATCAGGCAAAATGTAGCCTTCTGTATTTGGTCCCTTGGTCTGCAAACTCCTGGCACACTTACGGTGCCTGCTGTCTTTTAAAAAAAAAAATAGAAAAAAAAGGATGAAAACAATGGTCTTTAAGGCTTTTTATTTGTTTTTGAGGGGGCGCGCGTGAATGTGTTAGGAGTTTATCATTGATGGAAGATAAAAATTAATTCTTGTTTCAGCTTCTTCATTATGAGGTGTTGCCAGTGTAGGATGATATTTCCAAGTTTCGGCATTATAGATTTTTATTTGGAACGCTACTCTGAGGTACCACTTCACCCAGTAGATGGGGAAACCACGGTGTGATCATACAGCCACTTCCCAAGAAGTTTTTGGTTTATAATCGTATATTCTGAGGGGCCTCAGCAGAGCTGTTTGATAGCTAAGCTTTTGGAAGCAGCGTGAAGTAAACTAACAGTTATTTTTAGGCACTTCACCACAGGACAAAGACCACTGCTTAGATGAAGGAGTCAACAATCTTTGAATTTTTTCCGGGTCACAGCTGGAGAATAAACAGTTTCATTTTTAGATAAAGCTAAAACTTCCAACTGGCTAGAATCATATTTCAGAATACTTATGACTTCACTCTTAGTAACTCACAGAATATATTTATCTTGTTGACTTAGGCATTTACGTCAAATAGCCTGGGCTTGGGGGAACAAGGAAGATTCCTGATGGTTTAAAAATCCAGATGAATTTCTTTCCACATCATTTTGGCAACACCTGAGGCAGATCACATTTTTCTTCCTGCTTACAGGAAAGAGAATTTTATTGTGCACAGCATGGAGTTGCTTACATGGGCTTTCTTAAAGGTTCTAGAAATTCCTCACCCCTTGTCCTTCCCAACATCCATAAATTCCTTCTTGGACTGTGTCAGGAAGAGAGAGGAGCCAAGAAACAGCCTGAAGTGTGGATTTTTTCCGAGGACATCTGATCCTTCCACTTGAGGGAGTCCAGTACAACCTGTGTCTTAAAGGAATTGAGCAGACACTGCCTGCCAAACCAAAAGCCCTCCAAGCCCTAGGTGGAGGAGTTCCAGCACTGAGAAGCACTTATCCATTTGGGTAGTATGGTGGCGCGTAGCTGGCACCCAGTTAGGACGCTTGTGGAGCTAGCAGTCATTTCACAGCCCTGGGAATTAAACTGCTTTTCAAATCAATCATTCTTGCATTCAATAGAGAGGAGTTGAATGATGATTAAGACCAGGCTATGGGACAGCGCAAGAGGTAGTCAGGTGTTTCAGGGACCAGTGATGGATACTTCCTGTTTTCAGAGAGCTCACAGCTCAGTAAAGGAAATAGACAGGTAAACAGATACTTACAGGAAGAATGATAGATGCTAAAACTGACAAATCTCCAAGGACAGTCTGTGCAGTTTTCGAGAGTATCTGCTCTAGAATCAGCCAAATTCTATGGTTTCTGGTCCTGCCACTGGCTATTAATTTGAATCTAATGAAGTTGTCAGTTTCAAGGTCAAATAGGGTTGGATAGGGGCAACCGCGTATGACTCAATCTAGTGGTTTTGACTTTAGATGTGTAATGCTGCCTCTGAGAGCCTCAATTCGGGGCTTCCCAAGGGGTGCAGTGGTAGAGAATGCCAGTGGAGGAGAGGCAAGAGACACAGGTTCGATACCTAGGTCAGGAAGATCCTCTGAAGTAGGAAACGGCAAACCGTTCCAGTATTCTTGCCTGGAGAAGTCCATGGACAGAGGAGCCTGGTGGGATGCCAGTCCATGGGATGGCAAAAAGTTGGACATGACTGAGCACACGCACACACACACACAAGCCTCAACCTTCTTGTTTGTAAGATGGCAGCACTCATAAGAACCCCATAATAAAGTTCTTTCAGCTCAAAGAGAGAAAAAAAGTGAGATCAAATGGGATAATACATGCAAATATTGAGGATGGCGGGTGACAGGAAGAAGGTCTTAGCAGTTGGTGTATTGTTATTGTGTGGTGACTTGTGTCTTGTTTGGAGAAGGCAGTTCATGGAAGGCTAGTCTCTGAAGGATGAGGGATTCCTGAGAGAATTTTGGGGAGCCCCTTCATGCCCACTGTTGGCTGTTTCCATGGAAATGTGTAACTCACAGTGTTTCAGTTTGTCAAGTGACAGAGACATGCTGAGATCCTTAAGAGAGGAGGAGGTTGTGTCTATAGTCCTGGTGTTCCTCCTCAGCTACGTATTCTCATCCAGTAGCAAGACAAGCAAGCCCACGATCCCAGGGTGGGGCTCTTTCTGGCAGGTCTTGGCCAAGAGGCCGTGCTGCTACTGGGATGGTTGTCCACGCTGCTCAGCCAGGTCTTTCTCCACAACAGACTGCCTGTGGTTTAGTTTTTCAAGACACTGCTTCTGACGGGAAACGTTTGGCTCAGATTTTCAGTACTTTCCATCGACACAAACAGACATTGGCTTAGAGAATCTAAATCAGACTTCAGAAGGCTTAGAAGCACCTGAGAAGATCACCGAGTCCTTGGTGGCAAATCTGAGGCAGCCTCACGCATCCTGAGAGGGTACGTGGCAGACATTGCTCGTCCATGCCTGCACGGTTCCTCGGAGCTCCGCTTCCCAGTTACGACTGTACACTTCAAGCAGCCACAAGGAACTGAGTAAACGTAATACATGCCACGAAAGAGAATGCCTGGACTGAAACACCCAAAGAGGATCACTGGCTATTAGTGTAAGGCGAACATTAAATCCCAGATAGCCTACCTATTTTGTCAATGAATTTGACTAAGGTTTGCCTAAGTTGGCTTAAAGCTCAACATTCAGAAAACTAAGACCATGGCATCCGGTCCCATCACTTCATGGCAGATAGATGGGGAAACAGTGGCTGACTTTATTTTTCTGGGCTCCAAAATCACTGCAGATGGTGACTGCAGCCATGGAATTAAAAGCCATGAAATTACTCCTTGGAAGGGAAGTTACGACCAACCTAGACAGCATATTGAAAAGCAGAGACAAAGGTCCGTCTAGTCAAAGCTATGGTTTTTCCAGTGGTCATGTATGGATGTGAGAGTTGGACTATAAAGAAAGCTGAGCACCAAAGAACTGATGCTTTTGAACTGTGGTGTTGGAGAAGACTCTTGAGAGTCCCTTGAACTGCAAGGAGATCCAACCAGTCCATCCTAAAGGAGATCAGTCCTGGATGTTCATTGGAAGAACTGATGTTGAAGCTGAAACTCCAATACTTTGGCCACCTGATGCGAAGAGCTGACTCATTGGAAAAGACCCTGATGCTGGGAAAGATTGAGGGCAGGAGGAGAAGGGGACGACAGAGGATGAGATGGCTGGATGGCATCACCGACTCGATGGCCATGGGTTTGAGTGGACTCTGGGAGTTGGTGATGGACAGGGAGGCCTGGCATGCTGCGGTTCATGGATCGCAGAGTCAGACACAACTGAGCGACTGAACTATTTGCTGAGACCCTTGGGAGGCCTTCAACAAAAGTGCATATGAAAAACTTCTAGTAATTCTTAGTCTGAGGTCACTGTAATGGTCTCCAGAAAGAAAGATCTCCAATGGGATCTTAGAGAGCATCTGTGTTGAGATGTTTAGATTTCTTGGTCCTACAGGATTTCTTCAATTGCCATCCATCCATCCAATTATATATCTTTTTAGTATGCCTGTATTAAGTACCTACCATGTGCCAAGGCCTGAGTTAAGTATGAGGGATACGAAAGTAAAGAAGATAAGCATGTTCTCTATTATCAGAAAGCTTACAGTTTCCTCTAGAAAGGTCATGAAATAGAATCGACTTTATTTTTTATGCATTTACAATTATTACTTATTGATAGTCACATTTCATTGGAAGAAGTGACTTTAAATCCTTGTACTGTGGATTGAATATATGTGATATTCTTAAGTGTCCCAGCACACTCTAAGCCAGTAGCAGGAGTAGAAATGTTAAGCCTTTTTTTAGGAGCTACCTGCAGTTTACTTATAACATGCCTCATGATGTATTGGGTGCTGGGAAAACTAAGCAGCATAAGGACCTCTTCTCTGTTTCCAGAAATCTCAGAAATTAAAACACACACAAGGTTCAGTGGCAGCGATAGTATGAATGAAGGCATTGAGAGAAGAGGTGTCGCTCTGAGCTTGGAAGTTCACAGAGGACTTCCTGGAGGAGGAAGTGCTTAGGATCCCCAAATACCAATTGAAGAGGCCTTGTAAGATCAAGAAAAGAATGAAACAATGACAATGATAATAAAAAAATAATAAACTATCATTCACTGAATGTTTAATTGCCAGAGCTTGTGCCAAGCATTTTAAATCTCCAGTTTAAATTCTTACAAAGTGATATGAGGTGGTATCTTTATTCTCACTTTGCAGATGAGGAAACTGAGTCAGAGCACAATTAAGTGGCTGCTCAGGTTCAGATATTCATTAAGTAGTGGAGTCAGGACTTGAACATGGATCTGTCCAAATCCAAAGTAAGTGCTCTGAGCCACTGTCTTATAAAGTCTTTTTTGCTGGGCCCAGGAAAGGAGTTATGATTCAAGACCAAACCCAAGCTCTGTCTATATAACTTCCAAACACCTGGCTCAAGGCGGGAGTACTATCAGGGTATCCTGGAATTGGGGCCTTCAGATGGCACATAACCTGCCAGTTCTGTAGAAATGAAGCATGCAGACACCTTGGAGATGCTGTCAAGCTCAGTTATCCCTGAGGAAGGATTTCAGATGCCTTGAAATCTCCTCAGTAGCCCTTTCCCCATCTGAGCAGGCAAATTTCTCTATCCTTCAACATCCAGCTCCAAAAAAATCATCTATTATTAGAAGCTTTCTCAGGTAACTTTTTTTCCTCTTCTGAATTCTCTGAGTATTGATCTGGTATTATTTCCATCACATGTAATTCTAAAAATGATTTGGGTAGCTTTATCATATATCTTCCTCTTTTACAGCAATAAGCAAACTCTATCTTGTACTTACATTCAACTAAGCTGTTCATCTCCATATAGCTAGAGATGTATACTGCAAGCCCCATGAGGGCAGGAATCACGTCTGTGTCATTCATCTCTTAATACCCAACACCAAGTATTGTGTCCTGAATATCGTAAATGCACAGTATACTTTTATGTGAATAAAATACAGCTAAATATATTTCTTGATTTGAGCTTACATACAGTTAGCTTATTTTTGTGGAATTAATGAACAAATAATCTTTGTTTCATAATGGCCTTAATGTAATTAGCTCTCCTGTGATCTTTTTTAAGGCACGAGGAATTCATTATAACTCCACTCCTGAAATCAGGTCATTTTGCTCATTCGGCTATTCAGTGAGCTTGTATCAGTTCTGTGTGCCATAAGCACAAGTGTTACAAAAAATATCCAAGACAGACCTGACTCTTTCCTATGAGATTCTAATCAACACCTCAAGAGTTCTGGAGGTCCCCGTACTGCCACTTTCTGTCTGACTGAAGTATACTCAGCTGGACCTTTGGCAGGAGGGGACTTCACCAGGCCTGTAAGATAGTGTAAAACTCTGATTTCAGTGCAAAGGCAGCGTCCTGGGTTACTAGGAAACCTTCCAGTTTCATTGTAGTATTATTTGTTAAATTTAGGTCACACTCTCTCTCCTTTTGCATTTTGCATTTTCATTATTTATTTTTAAGCTCCTGGAGATTGGAGGCTCTCATGGGGCCACAGAGTAGCACATGCTATAGACTGAAGAGCTACACAATGAGCTGTGAGCCACGCTTCTGCCAATCGCTGTGGGCAAGTCACAGCCACTCTTGGGGCTGCAGACTCTCCTGGGAAATAAGGAGTCCTGTAGGGTTTCAATTCGAGAGTCTCTTTTGTTCTAGTGACATGTGGTCCATTGCTGATTTGGCAATATTTCTGCTGAACCTAATTTTGGATTTCATTTTTTTAGACCCAAGTCACACGGCCAATATTAAGAACACCCTCCACCCCCCACCCCTGCCCAATACTGAGTGTTTCTTTCTTTAGAGTTTGGCCTAAGCCCTGGAAGTGCTTCGTGGCTTCCTCCCTCCCATCCCCTGAATATACATTTCATTACCAACCAAGTTAAACCCACAAATCTTAATCCATAAAGCAGTTCCACCCAGACACAATAATGAGATTCATACTTGTGGTTTAGTATACCTAAGAAAAGCTCAGATGAAATATGACTAGATCCATTGATACGTTCAGACCACAAACTGGCTTGGTATGGTCTGGTTTCAATTTTTTGAAATAAAAATTCTGCAGAGCACTTGCTTTCTCTATCCTATTTCTTTGCCTAGACAGAAAAGAAAATTAAAAAAAAAAAAGTGGGTCTGACCACGTGGCAAAAATATAGGTTCCTATAAAATTCTGGAAAACTGTTTCAAAAATAGATTTGAATTCATTTCCCAGTGGAACAATGACCTCCTCTGTTTCAGCTTTCATCCAGAATTTTGAGAAATCTCATTGACTCTTGCACAAGTATTGGAAAGTGGGTTCCTGAACTCTTGAGCAAGGTACAAAAATAAAGAGATTCATTGAGGAAGGACAGGTTATACGTGGACTCATAACTCAACCCTAAAAAAAAGAGACTTTTCTAAAAAGAGCTGTGGAACATGGTGGTCTTTGTGAACTTGTCATTAGCCACCCAAGGCCAGAGATGGAACCTTGAGAGGGGCTATGGAGACTCTTAAGGGGAACTACGCTGGGAGAGAGAAGGAGATTGTCTTCTCAGTTAGGAAGACCTGAAATCAAGTTGTTTGCCTGCAGGGAGCCCTTGACAAAGTCCTATAACCTTTATGAACTGTGGCTTCTTCAGTGTAACATAAAGATTTTTCCAGAGTTTGTGGAGACAGAGTGTGATAAGGAGTTATAAATGCCTGGTGTATTAATAATAAGCGCTACCCAGATGGTACTGTTTATTCTCCTTGTCTCTCCTTTCCCTTATTGTCCTCCCCTATTAGGAAGCTCTACAACACTGAACATATTTCTTTTAAAAATAAATAATAATATTGTAGAGGTCACTCAAGTATTGGTTAAGAGGCTGAATCTGGTTTGGGATGATGTGTTTCAGTTTATGTGTCAATTTCAATCAGCTGATAATGGCTGCCTGGAGCCACTTGGAGAAAGATTCTACGGCCATGTTTGAACTCAAGGGAAAAAGGTATTGTGATGAATTAGCAATGTCTGCCATGGGTATAAAAGTGGGGGCTGGTGTTAGTATGTGTGCAGGTATTTGGCTTAGCAAGACTACCTAGCTATGGCAATCTTTTCTGACCCAAAGTGCTGGATGTTTAGATGGATGGAATGCAGCTTGACTGATGCCTGTGTCAGAGGGGGCCAGTGGAGTCACTGATGATTATAAAAGCCTGTATGAATCAACTTCAATAAAGTCTGATACACTTTGATGAAAGTTGACTCCTGAAATGGAAATATGTCTCTAAGAGTAGAAGCAGGAAACTAGACTCTCAGAAAAAACCTCAAACTACTGTAGTAATTAATGAGCATGAGCTCAGGCAAGGCAGACATACCTTCATTGTCTACTTTTTCTATCTCAAAAAAGGGGTGACTTAAATGCTGCAATAATAATTAAGACTGACTGAACACATTTGAGCCAGGAACTGCATAAGGTGTCCTATGTGGATTATCTTATTTGAATCTTCTCCAAGACCTTTGAGGTAACTGACTTTATTTTCCTCAGTTTATAGATGAGGAAACAGAGGCTCGCATAGCTCAAGGTTACAAAGCAAAAAAGGGGAAGCAGGAGTTTAATTTGGGTGGACTGACTCATGACTTAGAGACTCCATTCCTAACCATTGGCTCTGCAGCTTTCCTTTAATGATAACCAGGACTGGTTTGCATGACTGAGTTAAAAGGACTAATTGCAAAAGGACTCAGTGATAAAGGTCCAGAATAATTACTGGCAATGAAAAACTTTTATGACTTATAGAGAGAACAGGAGAAGCTTCGCATAGCTTGACAAATAGAGATTATTTCCAACCCTTGCCTTGAATTTAATCTAGCTGGGTAACTTTAAGCAGCATTTTCTAGAGTGTTATTTATAACCTGTTGACAGTTATTAATGCAAAGAGAAGAGATCCCTAATTCAACCTACTTGTAAAATGTTATTTTAAACCAAACGAATTACTCAGGCTTCTTTACTTCAGAACCTTCTAGAGTCTTTCCTATGTTTGTGTTTATCTGAAATCTCCAAGAAAGGGAACATTCATAGTGTTTCCCAAACTTACTTGATTATTCTATTTGAACTATGTCATAAGCTTGATGGAATAGAGTGGGGAAAGTGCAGATTTGGAAGCAATCCTAAACCTTCTCCTCTTTTATTTCCTTGTATATTAGATGAGAGTAATGGCATACCCAATGATGACTGTCTATGATAAGTGTGTAGCTCCAGGATGGAGCCTCTCTAGCAACTGAACATTTGTCTTGTGCTAGGAACTTTAGTGATGCTATTTAACTTTGACACCAACCTTATGACTTAGGAAGCACTGTTTGTATCTTGCTGTTAAGAGAATTGAAGGCTTAAGGACTTCCCTGGTGATCCAGTGGTTAAGAACTGGCTTTCCAATGCAGAGTATGTGGGTTTGATCCCTGGTCAGAGAACTAAGATCCCACACGCTGTAGAGCATCTAAGCCCGTGCACCATATAAGGAGCCCGCACGTTCTGCAGCCTGTACACCACAACTCGAGGGAAGCCCACATATGACAATGAAGCCATGAATAAATAATAAATCGACTTTAAGAGAACTGAAGGTTTGAGAAGGTTATATAAGTTGCCCAGTCAGTAATTAGCTGACTCAGAATAAAGGACTGAGTCTTTTAATTCCAAACCCTAGGCTTTTTTTCTGCTATGCTATGTTATCTTTTGCAACAAGATTCATTGTTCAGTTTCATGATTTAGTATTTATGCAATAAATATCAGCAGGGAATCCACCACCGTTGATATGAAGAGAGTTACTGAAATTCTAAAATGGGACTGCTTGGGAAGGTGATATTGGGGATTTGGGGTGCACATAACTCTTATACAGTTTTGAACTTCAAGGGAAGGCACAAAGCCAAATATGCTATGGTATCTGTATCTCAGGCAAATCTCTAAAGTCCCTGGAAACAGTTATTCTCCATGTATCTGGCCTGGAGAGAAAGTGAGTAAGTGAGAGGGAGATAAAGTGAGAAGTAGCAGACAGGGGAGCTTAAAAATCTCTCCTGGATGGAAGATTGGGCCTTATGCTATGTGTGTTCCAAAAAAAAAATGAAGTATAAGATACTAGTTAATACATGAGAGAATTTTAGAGGGGCTAGAAATTACGGCTCTTATTTTTGAAAGGATGGATCTATATGAACAAATGGACCAGTAGGTAAATAAGGAAACAGATGGGGTGGGGGGAGGGAACCTTTCCATACAGGATCATTTAGTTCAGCATATACTTTGGCCACCAGATGTGAAGAGCCGACTCATTGGAAAAAGACCCTGATGCTGGGAGAGACTGAGGGAGAAGGAGAAGGGGGCGACAGAGGATGAGATGGTTGGATGGTGTCACTGACTCAATGGACATGAGTTTGAACAAACTCCAGGCAATAGTGAAGGACAGGGAAGTCTGGTATGCTGCAGTCTATGGGGTCACAAAGAGTTGGACACAACTTAGCAGTTGAGCAACAGCAGTAGCCAAAAGGTCAAGAAATTTAGCCTGAGAGACCTAAAAGTCGGAGGTAGTGAGGAGCAAAGCAAGGCTGGATCATACAAACGAATAACTTTTCTATCATTTTTCTAAGCATCCTTTAGGTATAGAATTTGGCTTCATGTTCTTGGAGGAAGACTTACTAGATGAACCTTTATTTCTGCTTCAGTTTCTTCATTCATATAAACATAAAATATCCAATTATCAGCATTGCAGTAATTGGAAATTACATGTATAAATTTATCACACTGACTAGTCAGCTAACTTTTTCTTAAGTAAATATGTTTGGCTTTGCAGCCAGATGGTCTGTCACAACTATTCAACTCTATCGTAATAAAGTAGCCCTAATCATGACATAAATGAATGAGTATGGATGTGTTTGAGTAAAACTTTATTTACAAAATAGGCGGTCACCCCATAGTGTCTTAATGCTTGCTGGGATATAGAAATTAGTTAATAAGTGATGACCTTATTATAAAAGCAAATACAGATTGAAATGGGCAGGAAGGAAACTAACGTTTTGTTGAAAGCCTGCATGTGTGCATGCTCAATAGCTTCGGCTGTGTTCGACTCCTTGTGATCCGATGGACTGTAACCTACCAGGCTCCTCTGTCCATGGGATTTTCCTGCAAGAAACGCTAGAGTGGTTACCATGCCCCCTTCCAGGGGTTCTTCCTCACCTGGGGATCGAACCTACATCTCCCACATTAGCAGGCGGATTCTTTACCGCTGAGCCACTGGGGAAGCCTACTATATACCTGTTTTGTTCCAAACCTTATACCAGCTGCTTTTTTAAAATATGTAATCATCTATCTTGTCATTTGCAGGACAACCTGGCGAGACAGGTATTAAGAGACCTATTTAGAAGTGAAGTCTAGACTTAGGGAGGTTCAGTGACTGACAGAAGAGGCAAAGGCACTTTTGGACCCCGATTTGCCACTCTAAAATACGTGTTTCCAACCACTACACTGGGGTGACTCACCAAGAAACTTCCTGCAGTTCGTATAAGGTGAAAATTGAAATGAACACTTCTTGATAAGGGGAGCAGGCACCATCAGCTTCCATTTCCCAGAGCTTCAACAGCAAGCTGGTGGCTGTCCGTGTGTAAGCGCAGAAATATTTGACCTGTCTTTCTTTCAGAGCGTCTGGCTGGACCTCAAGTTTCATAACCGCCCTCCCCACCCCCCTTGGAGAATGCTTAAGCCAAGGTGTATTGTTTGCAAATGCTTATTAGATGCTAGACAGATGCTGGCAAGTTTCATTTGGCCTGAGATGGAGTTCCAGAGTCTGCTGAAGCCTGGCTGTGCTCACTGACCATCTTGGCCAAATAGAGCTGCTAATTAGAGCAACTCTCTGCTTGTCTCTACCTCCGGAGCTAGGTTACTCTGAGCTTGCCTGTTTCAGCCTGAGTTTGTTTGGCTTTTTACTATAGAGCTAGAGAGCAAATTTACAGTCCTTTTATAATCTATGAAGCCTTGTACACCAATGCAGAGTCTACCAGACTAGGTTCCAAGATGGTCTTAGGTAGCTGGGCTAAGGGTAAGACTTAAGAGTATGGCTCTGGCATCAGAAAGCTCCAGGTCTGAGTACAAAAGGGTGTTTGTATTCAAATAAGCCTGACGGTGCTGGGTTAAGTGAAGCTGAACATAAACTGCTACAAAACGTCTCACCTCATGCACTCTTCTGCTTCTAATCTCCCGCTGGTTTCCTGTCCCAATGAATAAAATCCTAACTCTTCACCACCGCCTACAGAGCTCACTTCCTCATTGCATTCAGCTCTCTGCTCACAGGTCGTCTCCGTGTCTTATCCCAGTTAAAGGAACAAGCCCCCTCACCACCAGCCATTGTCTCATCTCTTGCCTTGTTTTAGACTTTTTCTCAGCAAGTAACTACTGGAGACCGTACGATCGGTTTGCTTGCCTTTTTTTCGTCCACCTCTTTCCCCATTAGTTTCACGACTAAAACAACCTCACATGTCTTGTCTCCTGGCCCTTGGAATTACATATTGAATGAACACATGAGCTGTGAATTTCCATGAACAGGACAGTGTCAAGTGTTCTCCACTCTTTTGGCCACAGACACTTTTTAAACTTTTTTTTATACTGGAGTATAGACTATTAACGGTGTTGTGATAGTTTCAGTTGGAGAGCGAAGGGGCTCATCCATGCATACACGTGTATCCATTCTCCCCCACATTCCCCTTCCATCCAGGCTGCCGCGTGATACTGAGCAGCGTTTCCCGTGCTATACAGTAGGTCCTTGTTCGTTATCCGTTTTAAATGCAGCAGAGTGTACACGTCCACCCCAGACTCCCTAACTGTCCCTTCCCCTCACCCTTCCCCCAGGCATAAGTTCTTTCTCTAAGCCTGTGAGTCTGTACGGAACACTTTTTTGAGGTGCACCTCATGGGGAGACTGTCCCACAGGACACACTTTGGGGAACTGCTTCTACAGTGAAGTCTTATTGCCAAGAATTTCTTCAATGACAGATAACAAGAGCAGCAATAACAATAGCTTGTTGATAGCGAGTCCATTTCTGGGCTAAGCTTTATGTTGCTTTATGGAGTAGGTGTTACTAACGTTTTGCCTTTAATACAGATGAAAACAATGAGGCTTGGAGCAAATAGCAAACTCTCAGACCTGGAGCTTTCTGATGCCAGAGCCATCCTCTTAACCTTACCCAGCCCTTTCCCTGGGCCGTGAATTTCTCCATGCCCCAAGACAGATAAACTCCTTATCTTCACCCCTTCTCTGCCCTCTCCTTCCTCCCACTGCCAGATTTTCCGCTGTCTCTGGTGACTCAGCCTCAGATCCCGAGACGGGCCTCCTCTGTCCTTGGTACTGGTTTTTCAAAATCCCAGGCAATGCAAACTTTGATCCTGGGGGCCACCTCTGAAAGCAAGGACATTCCCTAAAGTCTGCATCCTGAGATGGTTTCCTGTCTCAAGGCTGGGCTGGCTTCCCCCTGTCATGTATTACGACATCACTTTGCACAGTTGAGAGCCTAGAGGGCTAAGCATGAAAACAACTTCACGTTGTAGGCTTTCTGAACACGCTCTGGTGAGGAAGGAAAGTCCAAATCTGGAAGACAGTGGGTTTTATTCCAGTTGTATCTGACTTTAGAAAAACTAGATAGACAGATCCTTCTTTTTAAAACTTTTTAAAAGGAAGAGTTGACCTATGAGCAGACGAGAATTCCATAATGATAAAGTGATGATAGAAACATGCCATGAAATGGGATGACAGACAGCAAAGGGACATTTGCTCTGTCTAGAGGAAGTGGGTCCTGAACTGAATTTTGACAAAAGAATATGAGTTGGTAAAAAACATAGGGAAGGACATTCTGGGAAAGAAGGAATGGCATTTGGAAAAAACATAGAAAGCACAAAATTACAGCTTAAGTTACAAGGACCATTTTGAGACCTGGGCCAGATCATGGGGAAAACTGATGCCTTCCTGGGGATTCTTTTGTGGTCCAAAGAGAATCATTTGGCAAGCTTTATGCCTGGGCATCTTGATTTGTATAATCCAAAGTTGAGGGGCAGATTGAAAGGGAAGGCTGGGAAGTAACAGGGAAGCTGCTGCAGTCATCGGTCTGTGAGACATCACAATCCAGAGCTAGCATGATGATGGGGAGGGTGGGAGGCAGTGAACTGGTTTACAGGTCAAGGTGGTAGAGTCCACATAATTGGTGTATGATGGGAGAGAAGCAAAAAGATGGAAAAGGAGAGGGTGTTAATCCTCGAGTTAAGTTTTAGTTATAATATCTGCTAAGAGAGAAACAGGTCAGGGAAGGGGGATGATGGGTGAGTTTCAGTTTGGGTCATTCTGAATTGCCTTGCCCTTTAGTAAGATGCCTCTGAAGTCATTCCTTGGAAGATCCTACCCTGGGGTATATTCAAGAGGAATCATGGCTCTCCTATGACATCGAATGCAACATACCAGACTCCACCTGGTAATTGAGTGGATAAGGAGTTTAAATAAGACCAAGTCCACACTAGTGTTTGCCTTAAGTGTTGACTGCTCATCAATATGCGAGCAGGTGGGTCAGATGAACTTACTGATAAGAAGCTGTGAGACATTGGTGACATTGGAGTGATGGAGGCAGTAGCAGGCGAATAGCAGGTAAAGGATTGGCTCCAATTTCTACCTCCTGCTGTTTACAGTCTTGTGTAATTCCTTGAGTGTGGAATGGCTAGAGGCTTCCTTCAAACCAACAGAACATGGCTAAGATAATGCGATGTCACATCCACCATTAGGCTACTCAAGATTGTGATATCTGTCTTGTTTGCAAGTTCTCTCTCTCTCTTGCTGGCTTTGATGAAGCAGCTACGCTGGAGGCTATGCTGGAGAGGCCCACGTGGCAATAAAGTGAGGGTGGCCTCAGACCAACAACTCGAAAGGAACTGAATCTAGCCAACAACCACATAAGTGAGCTTTAATCATTCCCCAGGTGACTCTTCGCATGAGACCCCAAGCCTGGCCAGCCCTGTGATTGCAGCCTCATGAGAGACCGTGATGCAGGACGTCCATCTAAGCTGTGCTTGAAATCCTGACCTACAGCAACTTGCAGGATAATTAATGTGTGTTTCTGTAAATGATCAGATTTTGTGGGAATTTGTTATATAACGATAGATCGCTAATACAGAGGACTCCGTGGCTTAGCCCATGTGTGCTAAAGCTGTTCAGGGAATAAAACCCTGCTGATTTTTCCTTTCTAAAGAATGTATTAGCTCTGACACTTTTTATATTGCCCCCGTCTTCCAAGAGCATGAGTTAGAAGACCTCAGATTCAGTGCTGACCCTGTTGCCAACTGGCATGAGGTCTTAGAAGGACTTTTTCCTTTTCCATGTCTCTGTTTCACCATCTTTAAAAGGAGGAAAGATAAATTATGCCAGCAGTTGCCAAAACCTTTTGTTTTCCCTTGGCCATGGAGCTATTTCATCAAATGACATTTCATGAGGAAACTAGTGCCCCAAAGAGATGAGTGGAAGGGTTTTGGAATGAAATAATGCCATTTGCAGCAACATGGATGGACCTAGAGATTGTCTTACTGAGGGAAGGTGAGTCAGAGAGAGAAGAAGAGACATCACATGACGTCCTTATATGCAGAATCTAAAAAGAAATGATACAAATGGACTTATTTACAAGACAGAAACAGACTCACAGACTTGAAGAAAAACTTACGGTTGCCGGGGAGATGAATTGGGAAAAGAGATAGGGAGTTTGGGATGGACACGAACACACTGCTTATTTAAAATGGATAACCAGCAAAGACCTACTGTATAGCACAGGGAACTCTATTCAATGTTATGGGCCAGCCTGGATGGGAGGGGAGTTTAGAGGAGAATGGATACATGTATACGTACGGTTGAGTCCTTTTGCTGTTCACCTGAACCTATCACAACACTTGTCAATCAGCTACACTCTAATGTAAAATAATTTAAAAAAAGAGTGGAAAGGCTTTGGTTGAAATAAGGCTGAGTGCTTGGCCTTTCCACCTCTACCCGGCAGCCCCCAGAATACCTCGGAGGAGCCTCTCAAATCTACTGTCCAGAACCCTGGCTTGGAGGCTACCAACAAGCCCTTTTAGTTTCAACAGTCTGTGGGCTGAAGGGAAATTCTTTTTACCCCCACCCCCTGCCCCCACCCATCAACTGGAACATCCTTCTGTGACATCCCTGAATAGAGCTATCTCTGTTCATCTACCCTAGGACCCGGGACATAGGGCCCTCAGAGAGCAGACCACTTCCTTGGGGGCAGTACTACAGGTATCTCTGCCCATTGCGAGCCACCTCCCCAGCAGGCGCATTTCTCCTGTTCCATCAGAGCTCGTTAGGTGTGTGCTCCCCCCAGCCGTCTCTTCCTAGGGTGGACAGTCTTGGCTTCCTTGGCCAGAGGACCTCCCCAGCTTTATTGCTGTTATTGTTGGTCAGCTGGTTGGTTTCTTGGTGCCAGCCTACCCTAGATGCGGTATTCCTGAGGGTGTCTGGCTGGCAGGGAGTCCAGTGTTGCTCTAAGTTCTCTTGTGCTGGCTGTGGTGTGTTGCTTTCTGCAGCAAGGTTATGCATGTGCTTATTGCATGGCGCACCTAGCAGAGTTCCCCCAGGGCCCTGCTATTAGCCAGGCTTTCCCTGTTGTGGCATCCATAGGCATACAGCTAGATCCAAAATATACTTGCACTTTCACTCAATATTCAATCTGCTTTGAACCAAAATATACTGACTTGCACTCAATATTCAGTGTTCCATCTCTTTTTTCTCCTTGTGGGTATGCACATGCTCAGTCGTGACCCACTCTTTGCAACCCCATGGACTGTAGCGTGCCACACTTCTGCATCCATGGGATTTCCCAGGGAAGAATACTGGAGAGGGTTACCATTTCCCCCTCCCGGGGATCTTCCCGATCCAGGGATCAAACCCACATCTCACGCATTGGCCAGCATAAGAAGCCTTATTTTTTCCTGCCTATCACCAAGTGTGGTTTTATCCTGAACACATCCCTGGGAGCTTAAATTTGTCTGATATATCTCTCTGTCTAAAGTCTTCCATTGGAAATTATTGTATTTGTGTGAAGCATTACTCTTTCTATTGAATACTGTTTAAAAATGTGACTGTTCCTCTAGCAAGTAGCCTTTTACCTCTAACTTCTTTTCTCATCTGGAAAATGGAAATAATACCTGAATGTCCAATGACACAGTGAGAGAAGCACAGTTTTGGAAGTTCCTGGAGAAGAATCCCGATGCCACCACTTTCTACTTTGTGCAGGTGATAACCTTTTGTGGCCTCAGTTTACTTAGCTGTGAAATAATACTTGGTTGCTGGGAAAATCTGAGAGTGATACACAGAAAATGTATTTTATACTTTTGTAAACATATGAGAATCCTGCTTTATTAAAACTGTGTCCGGCATGTGAAAATGATTCTGTCACCATAGGGCCCAGTTCAGGAGCCAAGCGGCGTTGTGCTTTTTGCTCATTTCCGTTAGGGCAGCAGAGTTTCTTCGGCAATACTTCACTGAGGGCCTGGCCCCTGCTAAGCTCTGGGGAGAATGAGCTTCCAGCAGACAGGGCTCCCGCCTCTCTGATGCTTTGGTCCTCAGTGCTGTGCAGTCAGGTGGTGGGGGCAGGAGATCATCAGGGCAGTTGTGAGGCACAGAGGTGCCTGGGGAGAGCGCAGAGCTCCGCGGGAACTGTTAGAGGGTGTGTGAGCCCGCCAGCAGGGTGAGCATTTGCTTACCTGCGTGTGTCCCTGCTTCGTGTCTCAGGCTGGCAGCAGGGCTCAGGCCTGGGTCAGGCTTCGTGCTCCTGCAGTTTCCAGCCTGGTAGGGGAAACATGCGTGCCCGTGCTTACTAAGTCACTCCAGTCAGGTCCGACTTTTTGAGACCTGGTGGACTGTAGCCTGCCAGGCTCCTCTATCCACGGGATTCCCCAGGCCAGAAATACTGGAGTGGGTTGCCATTCCCTCCGCCAGGGGATCTTTCCAACCCATGGATCGAACCCGTGTCTCCTGAGCCTCCTGCATTGGCAGGTGCATTCCTTACCACTGAGCCATCAGGAAAGCCCCAAGCCACAGTAATAGGCCCTAATAAATGACTGTAGAATACTACAAGGAAGGTGGTGGTGGTTCAGCTGCTCAGTCATGTCTGACTCTTGGGACCCCATGCACTGTAGCCCACCAGGCTCCCCTGTCCATGGGATTCTCCAGGGAAGAATACTGGAGTGGCTTTCCATTTTCTTCTCCAGGGATCTTCCTGACCCAGGGATCAAACCCAAGTCTCTTGTTTCCTGCATTGACAGGCTGGTTCTTTACAACTAGCACCACCTGGGGAGCCCCTAGGGGAAACATATTATACTAAAAATCACATATTACTTATTTCATGACAGTTTCTGCAGGGAGGGGGCCCTGAAAGAATGAGCTGGAGAGAGCAGCCGCAGCCACCTGTTGAAGAGAACAGTAGGGTCTGAAAGACACATCTCTGACTTTCTGGGCCCTGCTCTCTGTCCAGCCTCGTCTGTTGTCAGAGATGAATAGGATTTCAGTGTGGGGTGTGACGGTTATAACCACGTGCTCAGGACTTGGAACCGTGTTTGAGTTCTGACTCTAGCAACCACTATCTGCGTGGCCTTGGGGAAGCCACTTAAACTTTTCCAGCCTCGGGTCCCCTGGGTTTGAACTGAGAGGCATTTCTACTTGCTGGAAGCAATTGTTGCTGATTAAATGGCACAATGCCTGTGGAGTCCTCAGTAAATATTAGTTATTACCATTGTCAGTCCCTCCTAGAAGAACTTTTTGGACACGCATATAGAAGTTGGTAGCTGCCAACTCACCTTCTCCAGGGTAACGGTTGATCAATGGTTAATTCTGAAATAAGCCATCTACTTTCAGAGCTTATGAAATACTTCTGGCTCTTGACAGAGGGGAGGTTAAAGGACCATCCAAAGCTTTTCAAGTTACCATGGCTGCAAAATTAAGGGCCTGTGAATTTCAGGATATTTAAAAAATCTGAAACAACTTGGCATGAGATGATTTTTTTTTTTCATTTTCACTCACAAATAGACTAAAAATACACATGAAAGGGATTTTCCATTCACAATCTGCTTTCAATGTGGGCATCTGACTTTTTTTCCATGATGGAGGGTCAAAGGGAGTAATGAGGTGTTGAACTTATGTTGCTGCTAAAGTTAAGGAGAGACCAGAAAAATGAGACAACAGAGGAGGGAACAGAAAAAGGATTTCTAGGCTTCAGGGCATAAGTGAAATAAACAGTCTGGTCTCCAGGGTGAGAATCAGGTAGGCATGTAGGTGTGTACAGTCCCTTGTGAAAGTAAGGCCACCACTCTGTTTTGGATGGAATTGTTGCCTAGAGTTTACAGGAATTTAGAGGGGCTTTCCTTCTTGGAAAGGAACTTTCATCTCTCATTTCCCAAATGTCAAAGGTGTGTATACTAGCCTGGGATTAGATTCAAGGGGATTCCCTGTGATCTTCTCAAAGTGAGATGTGATGAACCGTGTTGTTTTTTAGTCACTAAGTTGCGTTCTACTCCTTTTTGACCCCATGGACTGGCCTACCAGGCTCCTCTGTCCATGGGATTTCTTAGACAAGAAAACTGAAGTGGGTTGCCATTTCCTTTTCCAGGGGATCTTCCCGACCCGGGGATCTAACGTGCTTCTCCTGCATTGTAGGTGGATCCCTGACCACTGAGCCACCAGGGAAGCCCCGTGGGCTTTTCGAGGATTCTAAAAGTCAGGAAGAAATAGAAGCTTGGTGCAGCCAAGGAGGACCTGAGGACACAGACCAACACAGGCAGCGATGGAAGCACCCAGGGAAGAGGGGTTGGGGATGAGCACCCCTGAGGGGTTATGGTCCAGGACAGCGTCATATACACTGACCTTCAGGATGAAGGCTTGGAGCAGCTGCGCCACACGAGGCAGCAGGGAGTCTGAGCTGAACCATACCGCAGGGGAAACTGTGGCTCAGAGCTTACAACTATTTCCTGATCTCCTGGGATTCACTGCCCCAAGGCTGGGCACACTGACTTCGCTTCATCTTCCAATCAGCCCTTTTGAAAACAGATACTCTCATTGACCTGGCTCTCGGAGAGGATGCAAGGACAGGTACGGCCCTGCTTTCCCAGTCAGAGCTCCCACCTGTCCAACAAGGCAAAGGGCGTGCCTACTTTTCTAGGATGAAACTCAGCAATAATGACCTGACCGCTGCCTCTAGGGTCATCCTTCTCTCTCCCAGGCATGAAATTTGAACGTTTCTGTCTCCAGGCAGAGCATTTCAACACCAGGAGCTGACCTTTTCTGAGCACCATGAAAAATGATATACACAGGACTATTCTGCAAAATCAATAGACACCAAAGCCAGCTGAGGGCTTCTCTGCCACCTTGGCCAATCACTAAAAGACATCCTTCAGGGTTTCATGGAAGTCTGCCCAGCCTGACTGCTGGAGGTGATACAGCCTAGTGGAAAGAATAGTAGGCTGTTGGTCCAAAAGTTTGGGTTCAAAGCCAGCTCTGCCCTCACTTATGGAAACCCTCAGATGCATCATTTCAACTTCCTTGGGTCTCAATTTCTCCGGCCATGAAATGGGGCCCGTAATTCACAACTTGCAGTGTTGGAGTGAGAAATCAATGAGGAACCAAAGGCAAACCATCCTATCACATATGTGATATATAGTTCCAGATTAACTCTTTTGAGTGTGTGTGTTTTATCACCACAGAGGGCTTGTATATGGAGTTAACTTAAATGTTTGTTCCCTACTCTGCATTCCAAACCACCGGTGACTTCAGCGTGACTTGTGTATTAAGCCAGCTGGATACTTTTTCCTCTAAGAAAGCACGGCTGTTTGTAGAAATCCGGGGGGGGGGGGGGGGGAGGTGAAAATAGGTGTTCTCAGTCCATTGTGAGCATTAGAAAGGGTAGTATTAAGGGGGATATGTTTTTCATTCTGTCAGCTTGAATTCCCTTTCCAAATTCCATTCTGGTTATATGATCAGGCTACTGCTGTATTTATGGGTGGCCACAGTCTGGCTGGAGGGGCAGATTTAGTCAGAAAGAACTTTTTTTTTTTTTTTTTTCCCTTTTAAAGGCAGTTCACGAAGCAGCAGCATTCAGCAGGAATGTGGCAGAATGGGTCCTGATTTGAGGGTCGTGGGGACCTGGGTCTGAAACTCGGCCCCATCCCTCTGAGTTCTGTTACTCATTCTCTCTGCTTTTCGAGTTTTGTCCAGTAGATATGGTCCCTTTCTGACACATACAGATCTTCCGTGAGATGAGCTATACAAAGATTTGGGGAGTGGGCTTTCCATGTGTTTTGGCTGTTGCTCTCATGACAGTTAATTAAAAACTCGTACTTAACCAAACATTTAACATGCTCCCCTGCCCCCACCCCTGCCCTGCTCTGGCATATATGTCTGTCTGCTGTATTACCTGGGAAACTTCTTAGAATTCCACTGGATCGCGAGGGGCACGAATCCTTATCAAAGTGCAAGATTGCAGGCTGAACACACACTACTCAGCTTCCTAATTTTTAACTGTATTCTGCATGTTCAAGAGTCTATGAAAATGTCCCAGAGGCTGAGGGCCCTGGGGTGAGTTTTGGAACCTCCATCCCTGCTTTAACCAAATCAGCCCCACATTTACCTGCTGTATATCAGGATATTGCCTGATTCATTTCCATTTCACTTAATGACTATTTCCACTGCCTTTTGAAAACCACGGTCTCAGAACACTAATCTTGGCCAAGTCCTTGCAAATTGATAAACAGGAAAACCAAGGAAAACCTCCATTTATTGAGCTCTTACTACATGCCAGGTGCTGTGCCAAGTTTAATATATATTATCTCACTGAGGGTCACAAGAGTCCTGTGAGATACAGATGGCCCTCCTCTCTATGGATGTAAAGCCAGTGTTTGGAAGGCTGGTTCCTTTGGGTGAGGGAGGGAGTTGGTGCAAGGACATAGGGGAGCTAGGTTTTTAAAAGCATAGAAAAAAGATGTTAACACCTGAAGAGCTTGGCAACATGCTTCTCAATCCTTATCCAATTCGCATTGCCTGTGCAAAATCAGAGAATAGGCATATTCGTTTTCTTCCCCCAAATGCCATCCCCTCCCAGCGACACACAGTTTCAATGCACACTCACTTCTGTCTGCTGCAAAGGGCTGGATGCGCACAATGCCAGCAGACTTCCCACAGGTTTCAACAGCACCCAACAAAGCTTTCCCCTACTCCTGAGTTAGCCTCGCCGCATCTCAGGACAAGGCAGGAAGCCAGTTGGGGCAGGCAGCAGGTTTTATTTCTAAAGCACAGATGGGAAAACACCATCAAAAGGGGGAAAGTTCACAAAAACATGAAAAAGAGGCATTCACTCTTCAAGGGAGGCTCCCTGTCCTGCTCTCCCTCTGGACGGAACACATTCCAAGGACTCCTTCGGCGGCGGCATGGTACTTTATAACCGACAGCTTCAGAATCCGCAAATGCCCTAACTCAAAACCTGTGCCTTCTGGCATCAGTGCTCAACATTTTACATCCAACCCAGGCTTCTCCCTGTTCTCCCAAGCTGAGCCAACATAACCTCCAGCTTGTAAAATATAGCCAAGAGTCCAACCTGCCAGCTAGAGAGGTGCCTTCAGACCTGGTGGGACAGACAGTCAGGGAGCAGGAGTCGGGGCTGGGTGACGAACGCATGAGAAACAATCCAAGATTGGCTTAGTGCCTCTTTTTACCCCCAAGATGGTAGCAGTTTGGGGCCATGACAGTGATTACCCAGACTTCCAGTTCTGGAGCCCTTGCTCTTCCAATCTCTTTATATTTCATTTCCTCATAATGACAACAGAAGCTATTGTCCCCATTTTAAAGAAGTGAAAACTGAGGCTTGAAGAGGTTACATATTTTTACTAGGGTCTTGTGTGTGGTGTGGTGGTTATGGGGATACTAAAGGGATCCTTGGCTTCAAAACCCAGCATCCTAATCCCCTTACAGCACTGCTGGGACCAAGAAATCCCCCTATGTTCTTTCCAGTCTGCCAGGGGAGCTGTGCTTTCTATCCCCAGGGGCAGTTGTTTCTCAGGGCTTTCTGCAACAAGAGGTGAGAAGGGAGAGGTGATTCTGGAAGGATATGGGATGCTGCTGACTCGGAGCACCTCAAACATACCCAGGTGCCCAGCCCAGGGATCAATGAATCAGGAGGCATCCTTGGGGAGTGGCCCCCACCCTTCAGAACAGAAGCCCGTGTCCACCACTCCCGTCCTGTAGCCCGCACTTGTCCCCTGACCCTAGGAGTTACCTTCTCTGTTCTGTCACCCAGCCCGCATCCCTTCCCAAGTCTGACCGCAGGGGGGATGTTGTAGGGACAAACGGATGGTACACAACTCTTTGTAAACTGTAAAGTAAGTGTTGCTGAGATGTAAAATCTTATTGTTCTTCTACCATCTTCTATTAATCTCCTCCTAACCTACCCCATGGAGAGGCCACGAGCAAACTCTGCTACCTTAACCCTCAAACAGGAATAGTCATAGGTGAGTCAGCCAGGTAACCAGTTAAGAGTAAATTCTTACTCTCCCTCTGAAGAAAGGCTGCGATAAAAGCTTCCTAAAAAGTTCCTTGCACGTGGAACTCTTCATAGAACTAAAACAAGCAGACAGCAATCTCCGAGACTGGAAGGGGGCAATTCGAAAACAAATCAAGGTGCATCCAATCATAGCAAATGCATTCTGCCAGCAACCAAAATAAAGCCAAAGTTTTATCATTTAGGAAACCACAACCCACTTGGTACCGGAAATGCAGGCAGTCTATCATCGTGATCTTTGGTAATGGGGTGAAACAGACTTACCTTTCTGGAGTTGGGAAAGCCCTAGACTCTTGGGTGAACCAGCTCCATGGAACAAGCACCTGGATGTGAGCAGCGGGGTCCCTGTGCACGGCCCCCCAGTGTCACCCCTGCCGCTGCCTTTGTGCGGCAGGCCGGCGCGGAGCGTGTGTCTGCGCGGGAGAGCTTGTGACAGTAGGCAGACTGTGGCCGGTGCAGCCAGCTTTGGCTGGCTTATATAGCCAGCTCCTTCCTCTGAAATGGGACGCCTCGCCTCCAGACATCCTTTCCCACTTTTTCAGTTGGTGAATTAAAGGAACAGCCCTCCCAGCGGAACAGCGTTAGCTCCTGAAAGACATACTCACTGCCTACTCACTGCCTGCTCTCTGCCAGGGAAAGAACCTATTTGCATACAATTTATTGCAAAAGTAGGAATTCCTTCTTCCCTCTTCTCCTGCCCCCGACCGGGAGCAGCTGTTAGTAAAGTGTGACTTTTGCTTTGCTCCCCCAAAGGGTTTTCTAATTGTGAGACAGCAGCGCAGGGGGCGAGGGGGAACTCTGGCTCTCTCCCCAGGCAGGCTGGAAACGTGGAAACAAGACCCGGGCTCCGCCAGCTCCGGGTGCTCACTGGGCAGCAGCTGCTCAGTGGCACCTCGGAGGGAGAGGGAGCGAGGGAGCGAGGGGCTGAGCCGAATTCCTGGAAAGAGGAGATAAAGCCTTTCAAAAGCCTGGGGTGTTTGGAGTTTCTGGGGCCAGCAGAGAGATAAGGGATTAGTTCTCAGCAGGTGGGGACAGCGCTGGGCACACAGATCAGGGGAGGCAGCCTTGCCCGGCTGCTTAGAGGCAGCATTGTCCCAGCCCTGGTATCCTACAGGGGAGTAGCTTTTTAACACCATTCATGCCCTGTGCAGTGAGCCTGTCTTCTAAGCTGGGTCTTTTAAGAGAGTTCCCTGAGGTTTCTTCTCAATTGCTGAAAGGTATCCATCATAAGAAAAAAAAAAAGTAGCTAGTTAATCTTTGAAACATAAGCTGCGCTTTGCTCTCCAGCCTGCAGTGGATTCTTTCCAAGCTCTGAGTCACTGGTGAGTTTGGTGGTTAGCATGCCGCGGGAATCCTCAGGGCACACACAGGCATGGGAGGGAGCTGGGAAGCGGCCAGGCCAGGGCGCCCAGGCTGGAGCTTGTCACAGCTCTTAGTACTTTGGAGGATCCTGGAGGGAAATGAGGCATCCCTTAACCTGCAGCTACTGGCAGACCCTCCTTTATTACGTCTGTATTAGGTGTCACGCCAGGGACTTTATGGACATTGTTTCATTACATCCTCTAACCAGAGAGTATAATAGGCATATCTACTATCCTTTTGTACAGACAAAGAAACGGAGGTTCAGAGAAGTACCGGAATATACCCTGGGAGCATTTAAATGACAACCCTGGACTCCATAGTTCTATCACACGATAGGAACATTGTTCAGATGATATTTAGACAATGGTTATGCCTTGTTAGATTGTAACATGGCTATATAAAAATCATATTGTATTTGTTTATGGAAGCTATGTTTCTTTGTTCCACAGGGCTAATTCAGAGATCCTTAATTGTTTTAGAATTAAGTACTAGTAACAGAGATTTCAATAATTCAGCTGTTTTCAGTACTGAAGCTATCACCCCACACTTATCATTACTGCTGTGCGCCTCAGTTTACCCATCTGAACAAAGCGGGACAAGATTGGGTCATTCCTATGGTCTCTCTGGCCCCGGTGTTCTAGGATTCTTTGCTTTAGTGACTTTCCCAGATGGCAGGAAAGCCCATAAATAGTCATGTCATTAAACAGTTCATTTGAACTTTTGAACCATTTTGGCTGATTCAAATGTTGGTTGTTTTGGAAGTTTTTAATTCTGCATTTTAGCCAAAGCATATTGTTGTAGCATGAGGCTATGTCTTCTTACCATCAGTGAGTGCTTCCATTTCCCTTAGCTTTCCAAAGTCTGTTCAGTTTATCTCCTGGGGTAGGGAATACAATATTAGAATAGTATATTATACACATTATATAACATAAAGACTGTATTTACGTATAATGCATAATCAATACATATTTGTCAGCGTGTGTATATTTAAATGGGAGAAGAGTGTGTGGTCTAAAGCTGGGTGATACCTATGGCTTCTTCTGGGAAACTCCCAAGCCCGGAACCCCATCCTTATAGTGACTTTTCCTGTGACTCAGCAGTAAAGAATCCCACCTGCCAATACAGGAGCCGTGCATTTGATCCCTGGCTTGGGAAGATCCCCTGGAGAAGGAAGTGGCAACCTGCTTTAGTATTCTTGCCTGGAGAATTCCATGGACAGAGGAGCCTGGCAGGCTCCATGGAGTCGCAAAGAGGCGGACTCCACTGAAGCAACTTCACATGCATTACAAGTAGCTCCCCCAATGGCAGGGAAAAAAAAAAAAAAACAAAGCCAAGTGTAAACAGGCTGGCACCCAAAGCAGGAAACAGGCTGGTGGACGAAACAAATGCGAACATTATAAAGCATTAAGTTAGCTGTCATAGAAGTGTATTTCAATAACATAAAAATGAGATGTTTAGCTTTATTTGTGCATTTTTAGAAGAGGCTACTTACAAAAGGAGTTTCCTCCAAAACCTTTGTGGTATTTTAAGCCATATCTTGGCGTTTAAGGAAAAGGAACCCAGATAAGACTCTTGTTTTCATGGTTCTCTGGGGCTTTTGCAGCCTCCCTTCCAGGGACATGGGTCTGCATATACTATATGCTCTCTAGTACCTGAATCTTTGCTATTGGTACACTCGCCTCGACCTTCTCACATCTGCTTGGCTTCCAATTTGGATCTAACTTCACCATGAAAGTGTGAGAAAGTGTTTATTGCTTGGTCATGTCTGACTCTGTGACCCGCCCTGGATTCTAGCCCACCAGGCTCCTCTGTCCATGGAATTCTCCAGGCAAGAATACTGGAATGGGTTGCCATTTCCTTCTCCAGAGGTTCTTCCTGACCCAGGGATGAAACCCAGGTCTCCCACATTCCAGGCAGATTCTTTACCATCTGAGCCACCAGAGAAGCCCAGCTTCACCATGGGGCTTTCTAGATGTCTTCCGCAAGAAATGCTTCCATGTGGCATAGCCTGTTATAACTCTATTAGGGCATTCATTGCCTGTACAAGGTAGAACTATATGAGTATATGTCTAGTTTCTTCTCCTACTCACTAGGCTTCCAGAGGACAGTAGTCACACCTGCTTTTCCTTGCCTAGCAGAGAACCTTGGGGATTGTAGAAGCTCAGTAAATGTTTATTGAATGAAGGAAGCAATGGAGGAACAAGGGAATGCTTGGCACACTGTGTTTTATAATTAAATTCTTCTTGTTTCACTCTTAGGACAGAAGAGGGAAACTAGATTGCCCAACACGTCCATTTCACAGATGAGGCGAGGGGACCTAGGGAGCACCGATGACTTACCCAAGGCCATCTTGGCTGCTTTCCATGTAGGTGGTCATCAGGGTCAGAACTGGGCAACCAGACCACGTTAGACACTACAGTAGAAGATGTTAATGGAGCTCATAACCATCCATCCTCCTGTTTGGCAAAGGCAGCACCTCTCGGCACCCCACCTCCTACGGTTGCATTCTTCTCCCTACTGTAAGCACTTTTTCCCACGTGAGAGGGTAGAGTGAATACGTGCACACGTCACCTCTGCAAGGAGTCCTCAGCCAAAGCCTGGCTTTGTTGTTGCTTGTTTGCTATGCTCATTCACAGGTTGCCAGTGAGGATGTGATTTGGAGGCTGAGGGTTGTAGGGGTTCACCTCAGGTGAGATCATTCTCATTTACTTGAAGGTCTGTTAGCTGCAATACATTTTTTTTTAACCCTGAGATAAAACAGCCAGTGAGTGGAGTATTGGCCAGGACCAGCACTATCTGAGGAAGCTGAGTGACCATTTCTTTGAGAAGTCTAGCAGTCGCTTCCCATAGGACCCTTGCTCCTCCTCCTCTTCTGGGGATTCATCTAATGTGTTAGCTCCTTCCAAAAGTCCCATGTGACTCTGTATTTGCCAGAAATCTCTCCCGAAGCAGCGAAGGAGCGCGGGTCCCACACGATGGGCTCGTCATTCAATTAGATGCGCTTGTTAGGGTCAGGGTTCCCAGACTTGCTGTCTGCAAGGCTTTGTTCAGCGCTCTTCCTCTCCATCCCCTCTTAGACAACTAGAGACAGGAAAGCTCAAAGGCATCGTTGGTCAGTGAGTGAGTGGAAGGACAGAAGAGAGCTTCCCTGCCTGCTGGAATACGGTGACTCAACCAAAAGTAGGTTGTCTGGTCAGCAGAGCAAAGTGGAAAGAGCTTTGGTGCTGAGTAAATTTGAGTCGTGAAGCTGCAGACCCTCCTGTGTGACTCTGAGCAAATCTCCTCTCTTTTATGGCTCTCAGTGTGCGGGTTACCAAATGAGAGATTCCTGAGGAAATAAGCAACTTAAAAATGTTAAGTAAAAAATTCAAAAAATACTTTAGAGGCCTCTAAGCCTTTGTACATTCCCAGTGCCTAAAATACCTGCCCTGGACTTTAGCCTCATGGCAAGTTCCTATATTATTTTTCAAGATTTACTTCCAAGACAGTTTCCATGACCTTACCTTCAGAGAGAAGGATGCCTCATCCGTGCTCATCTAGACTTACATTTTTTTATTTTTAGCACACTGTATGCTCATTAGGTCATGGATACTTTGAGGGTAGGTGCCGTACGTTTTCACGTGCTTGCTAACAGATCTGTCTGTAGCGGCATCTGGGTATTGTTGGCACCTATGCCATACCACAAGTTAATGGAATATTGCTCCTGCGTATCATGGTTTTCAGAATGGCTTCTGGTCTGTGGCAGAACTTTTAGGTAAACTGTAAAGCTTTCTTCCAGTGATTTCTTGGATGATGAGCACCTTTGCCTTTATTGTTATCACTGACTTACTCATCATTTCCTCAAAGGCACGGTGCAAGTTCCTTGTGGTCAACAGCTGTGCCTTCCATCTTGAAGCACTGCAAAGTCAATTAGTGGTCCTGCGAGAAGACTGAATGATGAGTTGAATGATGGAAAAGGTGGGAAAGGCATAAGACTGGCACAAGCGGATTTGGATTCCAGCCATCTTGACCATTTTCAAGGTGAATTATCTTGAGAAAATCATGTCTCTCCTCTGAAACTCAGAATCTTCTTTAGTGAGACCAAGTGCTGTCTTGTCTGCTAATGCTTCCTTCCTGCCTGCCTTTCTTTCTTGTATTTTTTTAAACTGAATTTTCTTTTACTTGTTTATTTTAAAATTGTTACTGGACTTGATATTCTCCAATAGTTGGTTTACAATGTTGTGTTAGTTTCAAGTGTACAACAAAGTGGATCAGTTGTACATATACATGCATCCACTCTTTTTTAGATTCTTTTCCTGTTTAGGCTATTGCAGTGTACTGAGTAGAGTCCCTTGTGCTATACACTAGGTCTTTATTACTTATCTGTTTCGTACATAGCTGTATGTGTGTGTCAGTCCAAATCTTCCATTTTATCCCTCCCCTTCTCCCTTACTCGCCGGTAACCAGAGGTTTGTTTTCTACCTCTGTGACTCTATTTCTTATAGATAAGTTCACTTGTAGTCTTTGATAAGATTCTACATATAAGCCAAATCGTGTAATATTTGTCTTTCTCTGCCTGACCTGCTTCACTTAGTATAACTGCTAATACTTTATGAGGATGACTTCTTAGCTGGAACTGAAGAAGAGGGGAGAGGGGAGGAGGCAAAAGACCAGCATGGACCAGTGCTAACTTGGAAGGTCTGGAGTTGTGGAAGGGCTGGGGGGCTGGTGTTGGTCATGGGTACTAGTGTGCAGGCAGCTGTGATGAATACAAGTGGGGCAAGATATCTCAAGACTTAATGCCAACTACAGAGGGGATGCACAGCTCTGAGTCAACGAAGATTGATTGATTGATTTTTTGACTGATTTGTCACAACTGAGTTAGAGATTAGCAAGGATGTTTAATTTGTCCCTTTTCCTTTTTCTCTTCTTGGTTTCTCTTAGATTTCTTTTGTGGACAATGAAGGATAGCAGTGGCTCAAGTTGACAGTGGTTCCCACTAGGCACTTTTTATGTAGTTTGCACATAAGAAGTACAGTGATCGTTACAGTGAACATATTGAGTAGATATTATCATTAGTCCTGTTTTACGGATGGAGGGCAAGGTGAGGAATAGAGAAAATTGTCCAAGACACATGGGTCATAAATGGCAGCAGGAAGATCTAAATCCAGCAGTGGACTCTATCCCCAACCTCCTGTGACTGGGCGTGCTTCCTTATGTATTTAATTTAACAGTTCCTTAAAGGCAAAGATGTCATTCTTGGACTCAGTTGGACCACCCTGAATGATGACAGAGTTTGTGCTTAACAGCCTAATGAGGCAAGAAGAGTTTTGCTTGTATTTCTTCAGGCCCCGTGGCCGCAGGAAACAGTGAGAAGTCCGCACCCTCAATGCTAGTGCAGGAATTATGAAAGTTTCTGGCATGGATTTGGTTCCATTGTAATGAACCACTAACTAGGTAGGAAAAGGCTTGGAGTCTTAGACAAATTATTTAACTTCTTTGTTATCGATCCCTCGTTTGTAAGATGGGTACATTAATAACCAATACCTCTGAAAGTTATTCTCAAGTTTAAATAAAATATGCTTAATCAAATGTTTATGCTTGCCTGACAGCTATTGGCTATTCTAGGCCTTTATTTTCTCATTTTTTTAAATGATGGAAAAGTTAACTTCAAGCCACGGTCCAGAAATGTGATCACTAAAATAGAAAGAGTTAAGGGAAAAAAATATGTAAGCATATATAAAAAAAATACATAGTACTTTTGTTACAGGCCTTGGGGTTCTGGGCTGACTAAACTGAGGGTACTTGTTACTCTGCTTACTGGAATATCTTTCACTGATTCCCCTCCATCTTGCTGTGCACCTGCGATCAATAGCAGGCTTTATGGGTCCTGTTCTTCCATGGTTTTCCCAGTCATCATGCATTTTATGTCTTCGGGTGATGCTGGAAAAGTCTCACTATTCAGAGTCAGATGGATAATACGGCTTGCCTCAGAGCTCGGGCCTTTCCCAGCAGGGCCTAGAGGTCGATGCACAGCTATCACAGAGGTACGGGAATCGCTTTCCTCCCTGGGGAGCTCCCCCGGGCTGGCCTTGGTCCCGAGAAGCAGTCTCACCTGTAAGGAGCTCCAGTTTTCCAGGCACCAATTATTGACAAGACTGTCTTTTCTCCATTGTATATCCTTGCCTTCTTTGTGATCAATTAATTGAGCACAGGTGCATGGGTTTACCTCCGGATTCTGTATCCTGTTCCATTGACCTATATTTCCATTTGTGTGCCAGTGCCAGTATGATACCGTCTTGGTTACTGTAGCTTTGTAGTATCCTTTGAAGTCAAGCAGCCTGATTCATCCAGCTCTGTTTTTCTTTCTCAGAATAGCTTTGATTATTCACAGTCTGTTGTATTTCTATGCAAGTTAAAGAAAAAAATTGTTACAGCTCTGTGAAAAATGCCATTGGTAACTTAACAGGGATTGCATTGAAACTGAGCAACTCCCCAGGTGATGCAGTGGTGAAGAATCGGCCGGCCAGTGCAGGAGACTTGGGAGGCACAGGATACATGGGTTTGATCCCTGGGTCTGGAAGATCCCTTGGAGTAGGAAATGGCTACCCACTCCAGTATTCTTGCCTGGAAAAATGCCATAGAGTCCCTGGGGTCACAAAGAGCCAGACATGACTGAGCACATACACGCTGAATCTATAGATTACTTTGGGTGCTGCAGTCATTTTGATAATATTGATTCTTCCAGTCCAAGAGTGTGGCGTATCTTTCCATCCGTCTCTGTCATCTTCCGTGTTTCTCATCAGCATCTTACAGTTTTCAGAGCACAGGTCATTTGCCTCCTTCAGTAGGTTTATTCCTAGGTATTTCATTCTTTTTGATGCAATGCTAAGTGGGATTATTTCCTTAATTTTTCTTTCTGATCTTGTGTTGTTAGTGTATAGAAATGCAAGAGATTTCTGTATATTGATTTTGTATCATGAAACTACCAAATTCATTGAGAAACTCTAGTAGCTTTTGGTAGCATCTTTATTTATTTATTTAAATTTTAATTATTTATTTATTTTCTTTACATTATCGTGTTGGTTTTGCCATACACTGACATGAATCTGCCATGGATATGCATGTGTTCCCCTTTCAGAACCCCCGTCCCACCTCCCTCCTGATTCCATCTCTCTGGATCATCCCGGTGCACCAGCCCTGAGCACCCTGTATCATGCATCAAACTGGGGCTGGCGATTGGTTTCACATATGATAATTTACATGTTTCAATGCTATTCTCCCATATCATCCCACCCTTGCCCTCTCCCATAGAGTCCAAAACACTGTTCTATACATCTGCGCCCCTTTTGCTATCTTGCATACAAGATCATTGTTACCATCTTTCTAAATTCCATATATATGTGTTAGTATACTGTATTGTTTTTCCTTCTGGCTTACTTCACTCTGCATAATAGGCTCCAGTTTCGTCCACCTCAGTAGAACTGATTCAAATGTATTCTTTAAAAATTTCTAGGTATATCATCATGCTATCTGCAAACAGTGACAGTTTTACTTCTTTTCCAATTTGGATTCCTTTTATTTCTTTTTCTTCTCTGAATGCCATGGCTAGACTTCCAAAAATATGTTGAATAAAAGGGATGAGAGTAGACATCCTTGTCTTGCTCCTGATCTTAGAGGAAATGCTTTCAGCTTCTCACCATCGAGCACGTCAGCTGTCAGCTTGTCGTGTATGGTCAGTACTATGCTGAGGTAGGTTCCCTCCATGCCCACTTTCTGAAAAGCTTTTATCATAAATGGGTGTTGAATTTTGTCAAAAACTTTTTGATCTTATGGTTTTTATTCTTCACATCCGTTAACATGTGCATGTTAATCTGTTAACATGGTGCATCATATTGTTTAATCTGCAGATATTAAAAAAAATGCATCCCTGTGATAAATCCCACTTGTATGATCATTTAAAATGTATTGTTGGATTCAGTTAGCCAAGATTTTGTTGAGGATTTTTGCACCCATGTTACTCAGAGCTATTGACCTGTAATTTCTTATAAGTACAAGAAACAAAAAAGCTGTAAAAAGCACAAACTAAACAATATGCCACTAAACAACCAATAGACCACTGAAAAAATCAAAGAGGAAATTTAAAAAATCCTAGAGACAAATGGAAATGAAAGTACAATGATCGAAAACCTATGGGATGCAGTAAAGCAGGGCTAAGAGGGAGCGTATTAGTGATCAGTGCAAAGAAATAGAAGAAAATAATAGAGTGGGAAAGACTAGAGATTTCTTCAAGAAAATTGGAGATTCCAAGGGAACATTTCATGCAAAGATGGACTCAATAAAGGACAGGAATGGTATGGACCTAACAGAAGCAGAAGATATTAAGAAGAGGTGGCAAGAATACACAGAAGAACTATACAAAAAAGATCTTCATGACCCAGATAATCATGATGGTGTGGTCACTCACCTAGAGCCAGACATCCTGGAATGTGAAAGTGGGCCTTAGGAAGCATCACTACGAACAAAGCTAATGGAGGTGATGGAATTCCAGTTGAGCTAGTTCAAATCCTGAAAGATAATGCTGTGAAATGGCTGCACTCAATATGCCGGCAAATTTGGAAAACTCAGTGGTGGCCACAGGTCTGGAAAAGGTCAGTTTTCATTCCAATCCCAAAGAAAGACAATGCCAAAGAATTCTCAAACTACTGCACAATTGTACTCATCTCACATACTAGCAAAGTAATGCACAAAATTCCCCAAGCCAGGCTTTAACAGTATGTGAACAGTGAACTTCCAGATGTTCAAGCTGGATTTAGAAAAGGCAGAGGAACCAGAGATCAAATTGCCAATGTCTAGTGGATCATCAAAAAAGCAAGAGAGTTCCAGGGAAACATCTACTTCTGCTTTATCGATTATGCCAAAGCCTTTGACTGTGTGGATCACAACAAACTGTGGACAATTCTTTAGGAGATGGAAATACTAGACCACCTGACCTGCGTCCTGGGAAATCTGTAGGCAGGTCAAGAAGAAGCAGTTAGAACTGGACATGGACTACAAAGACTGGTTTCAAATTGGGAAAGGAGTACGTCAAGGCTGTATATTGTCACCCTGCTTATTTAACTTATATGCAGAGTACATCATGTGACATGCTGGGCTGGATGAAACACAAGCTAGAATCAAGATTGCTGGGAGAAATATCAATGACCTCAGATATGCAGATGACACCACCCTTATGGCAGAAAGCGAAGAAAAACTAAAGAACCTGTTGAGGGAAGTGAAAGAGGAGAGTGAAAAAGTTGGCTTGAAGCTCAACATTCAGAAAACTAAGATCATGGCATCCAGTCCTATCACTTCATGGCAAATAGATGGGGAAATAATGGAAATAGTGAGAAACTTTATTTTGGGGCCTCCAAAGTCACTACAAGATGATAACTGCAGCCATAAAATTAAAAGATGCTTGCTCCTTGGAAGAAAAGTTGTGACCAACCTAGACAGCATATTTAAAAGCAGAGACCTTACTTTGCCAACAAAGGTCCATCTAGTCAAAGCAATGGTTTTTCCACTGGTCATGTATGGATGTGACAGTTGGACTATAAAGAAAGCTGAGTGCTTAGGAATTGATGCTTTTGAACTGTGGTGTTGGAGAAGACTCTTGAGAATTCCTGGGACTGCAAGGAGATCCAACCAGTCCATCCTAAAGGAAATTAGTCCTGAATATTCATTGGAAGGACTGATGCTGAAGCTGAAACTCCAATACTTTGGCCACCTGATGTGAAGAACTGACTCATTGCTTCAATACTTTGGCCACCTGATGTGAAGAGCTGACTCATTTGAAAAGACCCTGATGCTGGGAAAGATTGAAGGCAGGAGGAGAAGGGGATGACAGAGGATGAGATGGTGGCATGGCATCACCGACTCAATGGACATGAATTTGAGCAAGGTCCCGGAGTTGATGATGGGTAGGGAAGCCTGGCCTGCTACAGTCCATGGGGTCACAAAGATTCAGACAAAACAGAGACTGAACTGAACTGACTGAAGACAGCACTTTATAGCTATACAATCTTACCTTAGAAAAAAAGAAAAGTATCAAATAAACAACCTAATCTTACATGAAAGCAACCAGAGAGAGAGAAGAACAAATAAAGTTGAAAGCTAGTAGAAGGAAAGAATTCATAGAGATCCAAGCAGAAATAAATTAAATAAAAATGAAGAAAAAGATAGAAAAGATAAATGAAACTAAAATCTGTTTATTTGAAAAGATTAAGTTGATAAACCTTTAGCTAGATTCATCAAGAAAAAAAAATGGAGAGGGCTCAATAAAACCAGAAACGAAAAAGGGGAAGTTACAACTGATACCACAGAAACACAAAGAATCATAAGAAACTATTACAACCAGTTCTATGCCGATAAAATGGACAACCTAGAAGAAATTAATTAGTTCTTAGAAAGGTACAGTCTTCTAAGACTGAACAAAGAGCTAGAAAATATCAACAGACCAATCACTTAGGTAATGAAATTGAAACTGTTACTAATAAACTAAAAGTCCAGGACCTGACGGCTTCACAGGTGAATCTAATCAAACATTTAGGGAGGAGTTAACACCAATCCTTCTGAAACTATTCCAAAAAACTGCCGAGCAAGAAACTCTCCCAGTCTCATTCCATGAGGCCACCATCACTCTGATACCAAAGCCAGACAAAGATATCAAAAAGACCTTCTGCTGTTATCTCCTTTAATATGACTTTTAGGTGTTCCCTGGAAGATAGACAGGGAAAGGGAAGTTGGAGGGAGCTGCAACCCCCACCATTAGCCTGACAGTTTTGAAGTGGCCTCTTGATATGGAAGCTCTGCAGTGTTGAGTGATTTAGCCCAGGGAGAAGAGTGAAACTGGACTTACAACACTGCATCCTTATCATTCCAGAGTCAGCCTGACTCTAATAAATGTCAAGCTTATCTGAGCAGCTGCTCATCTATAACTCAAGAGTCATCCACAGCACACTTTGTCAAGTTGAAAAGAGCTAAGAGATCATCCTGCTCAAATCAGAGATAAGAAAAGGAGGCCCAGAGTGTTGCCTTCTCTGCCCACACACTATGAATCGTGGTTGGCTGAGGCTACACTCCAGGTCTGCTCATTCTATACTGTTTCTCACAGAGGTAGCAACTTGTTGAGATTTCTGTAAGAGCCACAAATATCAAAGAAGTTTATAGCTTAAAAAACTCTTCACATAGATTGAGAGTTTTCTCCTTAGAAAAGACTCAGAAAGGTGCTTGGGAGGGGCAAGCAGACGCATGATCTACAAGCTCCGTCTCTCTCTCTCTCTTCTGTTTCCCTCTGGTTTTCATTTGGCTCAGTGATCTCATCCAAGGGAGTTTTGGGGTATGAGGACCAAAGGCTCCCCTTAGTGAGATGTCAAGCAAGTCTTTCCAACACTGTCTCAAAGAGTGGCCTCTGTAGGGGAAGTTCAAAGGCTTTCTGAAGGCTTTGGAACACCTGCCCAGGCTAGGGTTGACTTGGCTTGCAGATGAGTGGGATATAGGAGTGTTCTTCTGAGAGTATGGATACATGACTCACAGCTTGAGGCAGATGACAGATGATTTCCTCCATGAAAATACTTTATAAGGAAATTATGGTGAAGACTTGATAATCCCCACGGACAGGAGGGAGCAGGGGCTGGGATGAATCAGTGAGACAGCTGCATCGTAGAAGACCAGCTGAGGGGTGCTTACCCTGAAGTCTATGCTGCCAGTAGCCCCTCTAAGCTAGTATAGTATTGTGGGTGTGGATTCTTCTGGGAGCCGGGTTCAGTGAGCAGAAATTCGTAGTACATGGTTATTTTCCAAAGAAGTAGAAGTGCTTCGGCTCTCTGGCAAGTTGCAACCTTGTCTGCACACTTAATCGGTAGGTGATTTATATAAAATTACTGGTATTTGACTACGTTTTACCTGCAAAAATGACACATATTGGTTCACTTAATGAGCTCAGGCCTTGCTAAGATCTCTGCACCATGATGGGGTATGGAAAGAGCAGAGCCATTCACTTCTATGGCTATGAGCTTGCACAGTAAGGATGCCTGTGCAAGAGAGGAGTGAGGCATGTAGCTGGTTCCCAGACGTCTGGGCCATGTAAGAGCCCCTTAACTCCTGAATAAGCCAATAGGTAAGAGAACCGATGTCCAACACAGCTGACCTTGAGTTTTACCAGTTATTTGGGTTTGATAGTTTGTCAGTTACTTTGCTGAGAAGTTAGCACAGAAAGGCATGGTTGAGGGAAATGAAGAGAAAGAAATATTTCTTATGCTCCAATACATACTACTGGGTTATATGCATAAACCTATCAACTTATGGCCAGCCACAGAAATGTTAGTTTTCTACTTTCTTCCCACGGAGAATAATTACAGATGACGTAATAGACTTTTCCTGTTTTCAGGCAAATTGCATGATAATTAGGGAGAGAAAACCTTCAGGTATGCCATCCTTTCCAATGCCTGAACATTCTGCTTTGAAGGATCTTTCTCTTTAGCTAGGACGTGTTTGCTGCTTAGTTAACTATTCCCTTTAAGCACCAGTTCCCTTCTTCACAGGTGCTGAGACCAGAGGATAAAGAGTTTATCTCCAAGATTTCTGAGTCCCTCTTTTTTGTCTCTCTAACCCAAAGAATCCAGTAGGAACATCTGGCTTCCTTTGGGAAACTGAGAAGAATGCCCAGTGTCAAAATCATTCTCTTAGTCTTAAATGACCCACAGGATTTAACTATCGTATTTAACCAGAAAGGAGATCAGTCCTGAATATTCACTGGGAGGACTGATGCTGAAGCTGAAACTCCAATACTTTGGCTACCTGATGCGAAGAACTGACTCATTGGAAAAGACCCTGATGCTGGAAAGAAGGATTGAAGGTGGGAGGAGAAAGGGATGACAGAGGATGAGATGGTTGGATAGCATCACTGACTCAATGGATTTGAGTTCGAGTAAATTCCAGAAGCTGGTGATGGACAGAGAGGCCTTGCATGCTGTAGTCCATGGGGTCACAAAGAGTTGGACACGATTGAGTGACTGAACTGAATTGAACTTGAACAGTGGCTGGCACTCCATAGACATTTATTTTATGAAAGGTTGAATTTAATTATCTTAGAAGTACAAAGTTAGAAATGGAAAATCTGGCTCACAATTTTTCTTTGTAAATGTGGCCAACTTTATACCGTTATTGATTGCCTGTGTTGGTCTGAAACAGTCGAAGTAACAACTTGAATCTTTTGTTTCTGGTTGTCAGATGCTGTGTGAGCAGAGTTGACAACTACTAGGGCTTCTGAGGCTCAGAACTTGTGGCATGGAAGATAACTGAGTGATGACTTTGTCCAAGTTCTAATTTGGCCGATGGGTGCCCTCTAGGGCTTCAATATCTTTATTTTACAAATTTTATTCATCAGACTTGGGCATGTACCCCACCTTGGGACCATTCATGGGGACTAAATGGTGACCCACTCAGCTCTGAAGTAGTTTATCGACTCACAGGGAAGACATGTAAAGAAATGGGTAATTGCAAAGCAGTGTGATGTATGCTTAGTGTGAAAGGCCCCCTAAGAGATGATGATAGGGACACAGAAGAACAGAGAATCTACTAGTTCCACTGCTTGAATATCTCCAGCGTCAGGAAACTCATTATCTTGGAAGAAAGCAGAAAGAATGCATTCATGTCTATGATTCACTCTACATTTTTAAAATGAGTGTCTACTCTGTGCTGGGCTTCCCAGGTAGTGCTAGTGGGAAAGAGCCTGCTTGCCAGTATAACAGACGTAAGAGACATGGGTTCAATCCTTGGGTCAGGAAGCTCCCTGGAGGAGGGCATGGTAACTGACATCAGCATTGTTGCCTGCAGAATCCCTTGGACAGAGGGGCCTGGTGGACTACAGTCCATGGGGTCACAAAGAGTGGGGCACGGCTGAAGTGACTTAACACACACAAACTACTGTGTGCCAATACTATGTCATGTGCTGGAGAGGCAGTGAATGAAAGAGATACAGTTCCCACTCTTACAGGGCTTTCAAAATCAGGGGTAAGAGATCCATTAAACACATAAAGATACAAATAAGCACAAACTTACATGACAATAAGTGATGAAAGAAAAGTCAGGTAGCTGTAGGACACTCTAAGTTGAGTCTCAGTTCAGTCTTGAGAGGTGAGTGTCTTAACCTCTATCCTGCTGAGGAGTTAGCTGAGGATCCCAGTTGTAAACTGCCTTGCCCAAAGCCACACAACTGGTGTCAGAGCAGGGATTAGAACCCAGGACCGTCCAATGTCAAGTACACGCTTTCAACTCCAAGTCTTCACTGAGGAGCCTCACGGTATATGGGCCACCTCCCTGGGGGCCAGATAATTGGAAACAGAGTCATTAAAGCTTATTCTTTTTTTCAGCATGCTGTTATATGCCTTTAACATGTGTCACCAATTAAGGGGTTAATTGTGTACTTTTCTTGTGTTGATTTATAAATGGGATTTGTTTAAGTAAGAGCATGGAAAGTCTGATTCTTTCACTCAAATCCACCCACCTTCTGTCTAGGCTGATGCTGGATGTAGACAGTCTCATTAAATACTCATTGGTTTAAATCACAGGCTTTGGAATTTTTATAATGTTGCATACAGACTCCACAATAATGGACTGAGATAATACAATGGCTCTGAGTTTGGACTTTAAATCATGCAGACCTGGGTTCAAATCCCAGCTCAGTTACTCGTGAGCTGTATGTTCCTGGGAAAGACTTTTCACCTCCCAGAGTCCCAGTGTCTTCATGTGTAAAGCGGAGATAAGAACACCTATGCTCAGGTCTGCCATTAGGAGTCCCTGCTGCTGCTGAGTAGCTTCAGTCGTGTCCGACTCTGCGTGAATCCATAGACGGGAGACCACCAGGCTCCCCCGTCCCTGGGACTCTCCAGGCAAGAACACTGGAGTGGGTTACCAGTTCCTTCTCCTATGCATGAAAGTGAAAAGTGAAAGTCGTGCCCAACTCTTAGCGACCCCATGGACTGCAGACTTCCAGGCTCCTCTGTCCATGGGAGTTTCCAGGCAAGAGTACAGGAGTGGGGTGCCATTGCCTTCTCTGAGGAGTCCATCAGATGCACTGCTTAGACACATGCTTAGGATATAGAACTGCTGAATAGTTGGCGATGATCATTACGTCTGTGTTTGCCTCTTTGTTGAACAAATATCATCTGAATGAACAAACAAAGCTAACTCCCACATTTTTACTTCACTTCTAAAACTAGATAAGGAGTTGGAGACGTACTGTATTTCACTTTTTCCCTGAATTCTTACCCCTGCCTTTAATAAGAAGAGGTCCTATTTGTTTCATTCTTCAGTTTATGGCAGTGATTTTCTATAGGGGGGTGATCTTGCACCCAAGGGGCATTTGGAAATGACTGGAGACACGTTTGGCTGTCACACCTTGGGGGGAAAGTGCTACTGGAAACGAGTGGGTAGAAACCAGAGATGCTAGTGAATATCTTACAAGGTACACGGCAGCCCCACACTATCAGCAAAGGATTACCCAACACAAATTATCCAACACAAATATATCATTACTGGCCAGACTGAGAGATCCTGGTTTATGCTCTCCAGCAGCATACACACACACACACACACACGCCCCACCATATGCATGCTTACACACACCCACGCCCGTGCCTGGGGGCTCCAGGATGATGTCATGCCGGGGAGACCCACACAAGCCTGTGGTGAGACACAGCACATGTGGGACCTCACGATTTCCGTGCAGACCCCTCACCTCGCCGTCGCCGCCGCCTCATATCCTGTTCTGGTTCCCCATGGGACCAGAGGGAAACCTCACAGCAGATGGGGTTTCGCTTAGTCACACTCTCTGTGGCCAGATCCAATTACATCAACAGCAGCTCTGGCTCAGAGACCCACAGTTGCCTGATGCTCTCCAGGCTGGCCTTTCACCTTCCAAGGTCCGAACTCATCCCAAGACAGGCTGGGAGACGAGTTCCTTTGCAACTCTTATCTACTGAAAGAAAGAAAGCTGAGGAATAGAAGCAAGTCAAAAGGTACCGGTATCCTCTCTTGAAGGGCAGGATATTTCTGTCTGTGTGTTTTTTTGTGTTTGTCATGACAGGGAAGTGTTCAGTAACTTTTAAAAAAGAAGTATATAAAAGATAGAAATCTTGAGGGCATTTGTATTTCATAAGAAAGAGTCCGAGTGGGTACTAGTTATGAGCATTTATAATATCCCAAGAGCTGTGCTGTGTGTTTAACAAATATCATCTCCTATAATCCCAAGACAGTGATGTGCGGATTGGCATCTCCATTTGAGAGCTGATGAAACAGAAATTCAGGAGCTACTAAGAGGCAAAGCATGGATTCCAACCTCACTTCCTTCGAGGCCTGGATCTTAACCACTTAGCTCGATGCTGCTCTTTAGTGAGGAAAGAGCTGATCTCTGGCAGAAAACATGGCTAAGCCAGGGCTTCCCAAGTGGTACCAGTGGCTAGAAACCTGCCTACTAACGCAGGAGATGCATGAGATGTGGGTTCGATCCCTGGGTTGATGAGACCCCCCTAAAGAAGGAAATGGCAACCTGCTCCAGTAGCCTTGCCTGAAAAATTCCATGGACAGAGGAGCCTGGGTAGAGGATCCTGGGGGGTAGAGGATCCTGGGAGTTGCTACAGTCAGTCAATGGGGTAGCCAAAGAGGCGGACAAGACTCAGCAACTAAACAACAGTGACAACTGTGTGCTCACCTATGGAGTGTGCACTTATTCAGATTTTCTGATCTTCAAAAATGACATTGTCCACTTGGGAGCAGGGAGTTTCGTGGTACATCATGGCACCAGCCATGACTGGCCTTGGTGGGAACATGCTGTTTGTCCATGGTGACTGGAGCACCACAGGGACCCCTGTGTGCGTGTCACTAGGCACTTCCCCTAGTCACATGCCCTCCTGGCCGCAGTCCACATACGATCTCTGCCACCTGTTCTCACAGAAAAGTGTGAGCCACAGAGGGCTCTGATCTCTACCCCCGTGAGGACCGCTCTCTGTTTCCCACGGACTCTCTGATACAAGGATGTCCTTCCTTCCTCCCTCCATCCGAGGAGAACCTATCAATGGCTGTTTCCACTCTTCACAGAAGAAGACTGAGTCCCCATAGAGGCCTTTGCTGACTTTCCACCCTCTAGCCGTGAGCATTCACAGAAGAGGACGAATATGAGGTTGTGCTGGGAACTAGAATCTCAGGTTCTCGTGTGTAATCTATCTTTGGATAGGAAGCAGAGCGACATGGAAAAGATTTGATAATGTTAGCAAGTGACACAATAGCAACTAGATGAGTCAGTGAGTGTTTCTTCCCATGCTCAAGTGATGTGCTTCAGTTACACAGACTTCAGGGAGAACGGCTTTCTCACCGTATCTAAAATGTCATTTCATCTTCTGATGCTCAGGGCAAATGCCACCTGCTCTGTAAATTACTCCTCAGTATTCAGTTCAGCATGTCGCTCCCTATTTAACTTGTCTTTATTCCTTGACGAGCATTCTCCAGGCAAGAACACTGGAGTGAGTTGTCATGCCCTCCTCCAGGGATCTTTCCAATCCAGGGATTGAACCCAGGTCTCCCACATTGCAGGCAGATTCTTGACTGTCTGAGCCACCAGGGAAGCCCAAGAATACATCTGGATCCTCAGTGATTATTTCCAGATGTGTCTCTCTCATGAGATTATAAAATCAGGTAACATTTATTACGAGCCCATGGATGTCAGGCACTGAGATAATTGTTCTACACATCCTGTTTCATGGAATCTTCTCAAACTGACTGTGGGGAAACATTAGTAGAGGCTTCCCTGGTGGCTCAGTGGTAAAGAATCTGCCTGCAACACAGGAGACTTGGGTTCAATCCCTGGTTGGGGAAGATTCCCTGGAGAAGAAAATGGCAACCCACTCTAGTATTTTCGCTCAGGAAATCCCATAGACAGAGGGGCCTGGTGGTCTACAGTCCATGGGGTTGCAAGAGTCAAGCATGACTTAGCAACTAAACCACCACCACAGACGTTACTAGATCCATATTAAAAATAAGCGAATGGAAGTGCCTAGGTGTTAAACTCCACCAAGGCTTAAAAATGTATGTCTTCATCTAGATCAGCACACTCTACCAGTCTGGCATAATGGGTCCTTAAAACAGTAGGAACAAAATATGTTTTCCTGAAATCCTTGGACTTCTTCCTTTCCTTACTCCCTAGTCTTACAACATCCATCAAGGCTCAATTTATATTTAGAGAATGGTACTAGGGAAAGCTCAAGAGTGGGGTAATCAAGGAGTCAGAACACTCAGCATCTTGGACTTCTGCCAGGGCATTTCCCACAGGAGGTGTATTGTTCTGTGCTTCATCATGATAGAAAGAATGTTCAGTGACATCATGATATATTTTAGACTCAGATTTGCAAAACTTCTTCCAAACAGCTGTGTGTCACCGTGTAGGAAGGGCCTGGACATCTGGACCACCTTATGTTCTGCCCCTTTGCAGCTTCTTTCCTGACCTTTAGTGGGCCCAATGTGTCTTTCCCTTGATGAAATGGCTCATGAAACACAAGCCCTCCCCAATTTCGGAAAATCGTCTAGCATCTGCTTCTAAGTGCGTGTGTGTCTGCGTGTGTGCGTGTGTTTTCGGGAAAGGGAGGGAGAGTGAGGAAATGATTTCCACTCAGTAGTCTGGGATCCAATGTATTGGAAAACTACCCCCCCAAAAAAATATTACAAGAACTCTTCTCTTGCAGAGTTTGGAGTAGATTCCTTTCTGGATATGGAAAAGCGGGTGTGAAAAATCCATCATGTTCTCATCCACAGTCAGAAGGCCTGTTCAGACCTTTAAAACTGCAGAGGGAGTGTTTGCTAGCCCCTGTTTTCAATTAGATGAGCTAGTTCCCCTGCTAAGGGAATGTGTTCCCATAGAGGAGATGAAGCTGCTTTTACCATCCCCGGGAGAGGGAGGCTGGGGTGTCCCTGATGAGTTGAAAGTGAAAGTGAAATTTACTCAGTCGTGTCCATCTCTTTGCGACTCCATGGACTATACAGTCCACGGAATTCTCCAGGCCAGACCACTGGAGTGGGTAGCCATTCCTTTCTCCAGGGGATCTTCTCAATGCAGGAATCGAACCCAGGCCTCCCACATTACAGGCAGATTCTTTACCAACTGAGCCGCCAAGGAAGCCCAATGCAAGTGTAACAGTGCAAAGCACACAGCATCTATTGTGAGAACATATAGCATTCATTGGGCTACCCAAGTGGCTCAACAGTAAAGACTCTGCCTGCCAGTGCAAGAGACACAAGAGACAAGGGTTTGATCTCTGGGTCAGGAAGATCCCCTGCAGGAGGAAATGGCAACCCACTCCAGTATTCTTGCCTGGAAAATTCCATGGACAGAGGAGCCTGTCAAGGAGGTCACACTCAAGGGGGTCACAAAGACTTGAACATGACTGAGTGACAGAGGACATGCAGCATCCATTATGAGGTGAACTTGACAATGAAGATACTTATCCATTTATTTAATGCATGTTTACTGATCACTCGCTGTGTGTTTAGTGTTGTTCTAGGCAGCAGAGAATTTAGATGAATGAGGGGGCTCGTCCTTAACAGGCATCTAGCCCAGAAGAGGAGACAAATGAGTAACAATTGTAATTCGTGCGACAGAGGACTGTGAGAGAGCAAGTAGAGGTTGTAGATGCAAGGGGGAGAAGTCTTACTAGAGGGAGTGACACCTGAACAGAATCTTGACTATGCTTTAGAGTATGGAGGAGAGGGGAAGAAGGCAGAGGGATTTGCCCTACCAGGTATGGAGCTGAGAAACAGCAACATCTTCTAGGAATCTTAGACAAGTGAGGGTAGGGGCAGGAGGACTGGTGTAGAGGCTAGCTGGCAGGTTCTTGTGCAGGGCCCTTGAGAGTCAAGGGGAGGATTTCCAACTCTTCTCCTACAGGGTTTGATGGCAGGCTATCAACTAGACAAGGACAAGGGGAGAGTCAGGCTTTAGACACATCATCCTGGCTACAGAGTGAAGGGAGACCAGTGAGGGGCAGTCATAGTCAAGGAAGAAGAGGTGATGGTTGTCTGGACCAGAGTGGGACCTGTGGAGATGGAGGACTTTGGGAAGATTTTATTTATGCTCTCTCTCTTTAGGTGCTAAGGTACGTTCGGCTCTTGCGACCCCATGGACTGTAGCCCACTAGGCTCCTCTGTCCATGGGATTCTCCAGCAAGAATACTGGAATGGGTTGCCATTTCCTTCTCCAGGGGATCTTCCTGACCTAGGAATTGAACCCAGGTCTCTTGCATTGCAGGCAGATTCTTTACCAACTCAGCTATTATTTATGCTAAAGACATGCTTATCAGGACTTGGTGACTGAACAGATGTGGGGAATGAAGTAGAGAGAAGCAGCATCCGGACTAGGGGCCCAGTCGATGCCATTCACTGAAATGGGATCAGGGGAAGAGCAAGGATGAGCTCTGTGTGGATCTGGTCATTTCAGGTCAGTGGTGCCAAAGGGCTTCTTGGTGAGCCTGGCCTGAGCCAGACACAGGCCCACGCTCCATCCTTCTCCAGACGAGGCCTGTGAGAACATACACGTGGAACCGCTTCATTTGACCTGGAGCCAAGGATAAACCACATTGATCTCTAGACACGCTCACTCTCCCCACTGGTTTGGTGTGGTTTTCTTCCCATGGCCTCCTGATAGTCAGAGAGAGACACTTTGGTGGTTAAGGGCATGTAAGCCAGACTGCTTGGGTTTATAAATAGTCTCATTCTTATCTAGTTCTTATTGCTATGTGACCTCAGGCAAGTTACTCAACCCATCTGTAACTCAGTGTCCACATCATTAATGTGGGGATTGTAGTTCCTACTTGGCAGATTAGTTGTAGAAAAAAAAAATTTGGAAACACATGTAAGGGAGTAGGTACCTGATAAACATTGATGAAACAAATAAATAGTTCTGACCTATTCTTAGCTCATTTTCTTTTCTTCTCAGTATAAAACACAAATATTTTATTTTATATTGGATGCATGATATTTCATGTATTCAGAGTTCTGCTTTTTTTTTTTTTTTTAAGAGAGGAAAAGGAGTTGAGAGGTCAACTAAGGGTTTTGTTCAGAGAATCTGTTTGCATGCAGTGCTGGGTTAGGCCATTGTTCACATCTTCTAACCCACGGTCACCTAGAATTATCACACACAAGTTCTGAGATAGTCATGCTATCTCAAATAGGTCAAATCCAAACTCCATCTCCTTTGATCCCCAGCATTTTGATGATTCTTCTATAAGAATAACTTGGGGCTTCCCTGGTGGCTCAGATGGTAAAGAATCTGCCTGCAATGAAGGAGACCTGGGTGTAATTCCTAGGTCATGAAGATCTCTTGAAGAAGGAACCCACTCCAGTATTCTTGCCTGGATGACCTCATGGACAGAGGAGCCTGGTGGGTTACAGTCCACCAGGACGCAAAGAGTCAGACACGACTAAATGACTAAGCGTGCACATAAAGAGTATCTTAATTTGTTCATGTGTTTGTCTTCCCCTAAGTAAACTACTAGCTCTTCAAGGCCAGAACCTGTGTCTGCTTGGCCTTGAAGTCCCAGATCCTAACCTAAAACTCGGTACAAACTCTGGGTAAGCTTACTGAATATGAGCAATAGATAAATAAACCCCATTTTAAAATAGAAGCAACTTGCTTTGCATTCACCCCAGCTCTACAATCTGCCAAGAAAAGGAGAGTATCTGGAATTGACCTAAGAAGGAAAGGAGATCCTAAGATATAGTACAGATATTTACTGCTTTACTTGTGTTTCCAGATAAGGCATTGAATCTAAGAGACTGACATTATTTACTGTAACTAAGGAGCCGTTTTTTAATCTCTCAACAAACACTCAGGGCTTAAAAATCTTAATTTTTCTAATGCAAATTGTTGTTATTCATTTGCTCGGTTGTGTATGACTCTGTGATCCCATGGACCACAGCACTCCGAATTACCCATCTTTCACCAACTCCCGGAGCTTACTCAAATTTGTATCCATTGAGTCAGTAATGACATCCATCTTGTCCTCTGTCATCCCCTTCTCCTCCTGCCTTCAATCTTTCCCAGCATCAGAGGCTTTTCTAATTAGTCATTTCTTCACATTAGGTGGCCGAAGTATTGGAGCTTAAGCTTCAGTATCAGTCCTTCTAATGAATATTCAGGGTTGATCTCTTTTAGGATGGACTGGTTGGATCTCCTTGCAGTCCAAATAACTCTCAAGAGTCTTCTCCAACACCACAGTTCAAAAGCATGAATTCTTCAGTGTTCAGCCTTCTTTATGGTCCAACTCTCACATCCATATATGACTACTGGGTAAACCATACAGACTATACAGACCTTTGTTGGCAAAGAAATGTCTCTGCTTTTTAATATGCTGTCTGAGTTTGTCATAGCTTTTCTTCCAAGGAGCAAGCATCTTTTATTTCAGGGCTGCAATCACTAACTGCAGTGATTTTGAAGCCCAGGAAAATAGTCTCTCACTGTTTCCATTGTTTCCCTACCTATTTGCCATGAAGTGATGGGACCAGATGCCATAATCTTACTTTTCTGAATGTTTGAGTTTTAAGCCAGCTTTTTCATGCTCCTCTTTCACTTTCATCAAGAGGCTCTTTAGTTCTTCTTTGCTTTCTGCCATAAGGGTGGTGTCATCTGAATATCTGAGGTTATTGATATTTCTCCAGCAATCTTGATTCCAGCTTGTGCTTCATCCAGCCTGGCATTTTGCATGATATATTCTGAATAAAAGTTAAATAAGCAGGGTGACATTATAGGGCCTTGACATACTCCTTTCCCAATTTGGAACCAGTCTGTTGTTTCATGTCTAGATCTAACTGTTGCTTCCTGGCCTGCATACAGATTTATCAGGAGGCAGGTAAGGTGGTCTGGTATTCCCATCTCTTGAAGAATTTTCCACAGTTTCTGTTGATCCACACAGTCAAAGGCTTTCACTTCGTCAATGAAACAGAAGTAGATGTGTTTCTGGAATTCTCTTGCTTTTTCTATGATCCTGCAGATGTTGGCAATTTGATCACTGATTCCTCTGCCTTTTCTAAATTCACTTTGAACATCTGGAAGTTCTCGGTTCATGTACCACTGAAGCCTGGCTTGGAGAATTTTGAGCATTACTTTCCTAGTGTGTGAGATGAGTGCAATTGTGCAGTAGTTTGAACATTCTTTGGCATTGAACTTCTTTGGGATTGGAATGAAAACTGACCTTTTCCAATGCAAATTAGGGCACCCAGTTACAAAGGGTGATTAGAAACACTGGACTGGGATGGACAAATAGGCTCAGATTGAGTCCAATCTCAGCTCAACTTGACAAATAACATTTATACTTAGAAAATGTGATATCCTCACCCTCTTTACACAGACTAGTTCACTAGCAAATCATATCTCCTTGAACACCTAACATTTGATTTGACCTTATTATAATTAATGAAGAGAATTCACTTTGGTAAAATACAATGGTCTTCAGGAGTTTGTTTTAGTATCCTTTAAAATGATCTTAGAAAACTATGTACTTTTTAAAGTTGATATTTGTTTTTATTGTACATTTAGGAGTTGCAAGGATAGAACTTCAAATATATTAAAAATATGGTCATTTAAAAATAAAACTGTCATATCACTGTTTTAAATAGATTGAATGAAATCTAAATTCCATGGTGATTTGATACTATCATCTACCCATTAAAAATTTATGAATAAGATCTTCTTTAACAATTAAACATTTATGTATTTCCTTTTTCTCCTTAAATGTGTATTTCAATTCCATTTCTTCCACAGGAGTTGATCCTAATATAGTATATTTTTATACTTGAAAGTGTTTCACTGGTCATTTTATTATATTCCTCTGAAATAAAATACACATAGATCAATATTAAAATTTCTTTAATGTTCTAGAAGTATAATGTCCTAATACAAAATTATTTCTTTTGTATTGAATTGTCTTAACAATTGTTAGAAGTACTCAGTTGATCAATTTGCTATATATTTATTGACATTTTGATAAATGCTTATGACATGAAAAAAAATTTTATTGGAAATGCTTTTCCAAGAGACAATTTTTTTTCAATTACATCACTTATTGCTAGCATGAGATGGTATTATCCAAAATCTACTAGTTTTCATTTTTTGGTGGTAACCACTAAGAAACCTATTCACTGAAATAAATAAAAGAGAAAGGAGGATTTTTGTTACAGCAGAGTTATGACCACCAAACAGGTTATATGCCAAAACTAAATAGGGATAATCATCAAAAAAAGCATTTTAAATGATTTCTCAACTGATATTTTAATTAGATTTTCATTCAGTTTCATTTTAACCAAAGCTTTGGAAGTCATGTGATTTGCAAAATATTACTGGATCACGAGTCATTCACTTTCAACATTTACAACAGAATTTTGAATTCTACCTTTGTTTGGTCCCCTGGGTTTTTGATACCCCAAGGCAACTCAAGATGAGTGAAACTTATGACTTCCTTTTGTAAAGTGGTAAAAAGGCATTTATGAGAAGGAAAATCCTTATCCTCAGATTCTTGACAGGGAGTGAAAATGAAAGCTGATAATCTGAAAATGTCCTTAAACCCAACCGGAGCCCTTGTAAAATCCTTGGGTACCTCTGACAGCATAGTGCATAGCAGTTTGAAAATTGCTACGTAAGATATGTTATACTCAGTCTCCCCAGAGAGGCAGCGTGGTTGTAGAGCTATCAACAGTAAGACAGGAGTGCAGAGCAGCCAAAACTCAAGTTCACATGGACTTAAATGAACCAGTTTATTTAACTCAGAAGTGGGAAAAACTAACCTGTGTTTTAACAATCTAGGTTGATGTCACGAATGAGCTAGGATTCAAATAAATCTGTGAATTATGGAAACAGGATACCAACTCTGGAATAAACTTCAGAGATCATCTAGTCCGGAAAAGGTGATTAAGCCTTATCTTTTATATCAACTTGTATTATCTGAGAGTGAACTGATCATATAACTCTTCTGTATCAGGAAGGATTCAGAGGATCTGTAGGAAAGAATGGCATGAGGGATTGGTTGTATCTGTTGGAGGAAGCAAGAAGAGAGATGGTACTGATGCTCTGTATCCACTGTCCTTGAGCTGATCTGATATGATCCCTATCATATAGACCCCAAGGAGAGCTGAAGCCAAGTGAGAGCAGGAAGGTTGATCAAAATTCCACAGCTAAGTAGTGGCAAAAAGATCTTCACGATCCAGATAATCATGGTGGTGTGATCACTCACCTAGAGCCAGACATCCTGGAATGTGAAGTCAAGTTGGCCTTAGGAAGCATCACTACAAACAAAGCTAGTGGAGATGATGGAATTCCAGTTGAGCTCTTTCAAATCCTAAAAAATGATGCTGTGAAAGTGCTGCACTCAATATACCAGCAAATTTGGAAAACTCAGCAATGGCCACAGGGCTGGAAATGGTCAGTTTTCATTCCAATCCCAAAGAAAGGCAATGCCAAAGAATGCTCAAATTACTGCACAATTGCACTCATCTCACACGCTAGTAAAGTAATGGTCAAAATTCTCCAAGCCAGGCTTCAGCAATACGTGAACTGTGAACTTCCAGATGTTCAAGCTGGTTTTAGAAAAGGCAAAGGGAGCAGAGATCAAATTGCCAACATCTGTTGGATCATCAAAAAAGCAAGAGAGTTTCAGAAAAGCATCTACTTCTGCTTTATTGACTATGCCAAAGCCTTTGACTGTGTGGATCACAACAAACTATGGAAAATTCTTCAAGAGATGAGAATACCAGACCACCTTACTTGCCTCCTGATAAATCTATATGCAGGTCAAGAAGCAACAGTTAGAACATGACATGGAACAACAGACTGGTTCCAAATAGGAAAAGGAGTACATTAAGGCTGTATATTGTCACCCTGTTTATTTAACATGTATGCAGAGTACATCATGAGAAACGCTGGGCTGGATGAAGTACAAGCTGGAATCAAGGTTTCTGGGAGAAATGTCAATAACCTCAGATATGCAGATGAAACCACCCTTATGGCAGAAAGTGAAGATGAACTAAAGAGCCTCTTGATGAAAGTGAAAGAGGAGAGTGAAAAAGTTGGCTTAAAGCTCAACATTCAGAAAACTAAGATCATGACATCTGGTCCCATCACTTCATGGCAGATAGATGGGGAAACAATGGAAACAGTTGCTGCTGTTCCTGCTGCTACTAAGTTGCTTCAGTCGTGTCTGACTCTGTGCCACCCCATAGACAGCAGCCCCCCAGGTTCAGCTGTCCCTGGGATTCTCCAGGCAAGAACACTGGAGTGGGTTGCCATTTCCTTCTCCAATCCATGAAAGTAAAAAGTGAAAGTGGAGTAGTCCAGTCGTGTCCGACTCTTAGTGTCCCCATGGACTGCAGCCTACCAAGCTCCTCTGTCCATGGGCTTTTCCAGGCAGGAGTGCTGGAGTGGGTTGCCATTGCCTTCTCCGATGAAAACAGTGAGAGACTTAATTTTTGTGCTCCAAAATCACTGCAGATGGTGACTGTAGCCACAAAATTAAAAGATGCTTGCTCCTTGAAAGTAAAGCTATCACCAACCTAGACAGTATATTAAAAAGCAGAGACATTTCTTTACCAACAAATGTCCATCTAGTCAAAGCTATGGTTTTTCTAGTAGTCATGTACGGATGTGAGAGTTGGACTATAAAAGAAAGCTGAGCGCTGAAGAAATGATGCTCTTGAACTGTGGTGTTGGAGAAGACTTTTTAGAATTCCTTGGACTGCAAGGAGATCCAACCAGCCCCTCCTAAAGGAAATCGGTCCTGAATATTCATTCAAAGGACTGATGCTAAAGCTGAAACTCCAGTACTTTGGCCACCTGGTGCGAAGAACTGGCTCATTTGAAAAGACCCTGAAGCTGGGAAAGATTGAGGGCAGGAGGAGAAGGGGACGACAGAGGATGAGATAGTTGGATGGCATCACTGACTCAATAACTCCGGGAGTTGGTAATTGTCAGAGAGGCCTGGCGTGCTGCAGTCCATGGAGTTGCAAAGAGTCAGACACAACTGAGTGACTGAACTGAACTGAACTAGTGGCAGGATGAACAGAATTACTTATATTTTCTTTAATATTTGGTGCTCACCATGAATTTGGAAGCATTGGTGACTAGAAAAAAATCTGAATGTTTTAGAGCTCACAGGGAGAAAATTCTGATTGTGCCAGTAGTAACTGGGGTTTTCATTTAGGGAGTTATTAGGTTCCTTTGTTTTTGTTCTCTGTGCTGTTTGTTGAAAGAAGGAAATAGGTCATCCATTATGAGGAGACTGAAAACCTGAAAATACTGAGAGTTGAGTTTTTTTTAGTTATCTGTTCAAATGGAGCTCCGAAAAAGTCATAAACTGTCTAAGCAAATGACCACTTATCTGGCTATTGAATCTATTTCATCCTGGGGCAGAAAAACAGATCTATATACAGAGCTGACTGAGCAGAGGCTTGCAGGATCTTTTATTCTGCCAGCTACCTAAGATACGTGTAAACCCGTGGCATTTTGCACACCTGTAGGACCCCGCATGGGTCCTTTTGCCATGTGAGATGATCACATCTTGGGATCCAGATAGAACTATAAACAAAAGTACAGCAGGATGTCTACACTGATAGAGGAGTTAACTTTATAACAGATTGGCTTTCCCATACATAGAAAGTTACATTGTGCTTTACTCCTTTTTCTTTTGGATCTCCTTCTACTTAAATCTACATGTGTGTGTGTGCGTGCTAAGTCATTTTAGTCATGTCTGACTCTTTGTGACCCTATGGACTGTAGCCTGCCAGGCTCCTCTATCCATAGGATTCTTCATGTAAGAATACTGGAGTGGGTTGCCATACCCTTCCCCAGGGGATCTCCCCAACCTAGGGATCGAACCTCTGTCTTTGAGGTCTTCTTGCATTGGCAGGCCAGTTCTTTACCACTTGCACTACCTGGGAATCCCAAATCTACAAACACCTCTTTTTTTTTTTTTTTTTTTTTTAGCTACAACATAATATTCAGTTGATTCTAGATGCTGGCTAGTTCAAATGATGCTGCAATAAAGATCCCCCTGCATGTATCCTGGCGCACTTCTGAGAATTTATCTGAAGGATAAATTCCTAGAAACAGACTGTTGTAACACACTTTCAGTTTCCATAAATATTGTCACATGGGTCTCTGAAGAGGCTACATCAGTTTAGAGGTTACGCCTAATCATGGTATATGGGAGCGCTGGCTCTCCCACAACCAGCTAACATGTATTTTCTCATGAGAAGTAGAGGAGGATTTGAATAGTTCCAGTTTTGAATCGAAATGAGACATCCCTCTTGGCTATCTGTACCTGTGTCTCACCAGTACAGCTGGCTGGTGGCTGATGCCACAGACTCTGTTCCGAAGGCTGAATGCTCCAGCTTCAGTGGGAACAGGGGGTGTTTCTTCAGTCTGTGCCCTACTTGGCATCTAGCCCTGACAGACCCAGCCAGTGTCGGGGAGCCAGCCTCTCTGACGGTAAGAGAAAGTGGATTGGAAACAAATTGATCTTTTCACAGCTGGCCGTTCCCTTCTTTCCCTTCGACTTGGACCCAGCTCAGAACAAGGTCGCTGATGTTCTCCAGCAACAAAGATGGCATTATTGAGGACTGCCTTATTTGAGGGGAAGCCTCATGCCCCAAGAGTTGTCTCTGCCATGTCAGCTATGACAAGTCCGGAGACAGCATAGCTGCAAGTCTCCAGGGGTCTCCAAAGAGACACCCAGGCTGTCCATCCTGTTGACCATGTACTTGTCTATTGGTGTCTACCACTTAATTTCAAAGATGTCAGATGACTCAGTTCAGCAGACTCTACTTTTTTGTTTTTCACTCATGCTTCCTGGAGGCCAAGATCAGAGGGTGGGAGAGTTTGGAATTCAAAAGGAGAAGAAATGTGTGAACAAAGGGGAAAAAATCTTGTGCTTATTTCTGGCACCATCACTCTTACCACGGTACATCCTGCTTCTTTTCCTTCACAGCACAATTTATGGCTGGGAGAAATCTATTTGTTTATCTTTTAATTGACCATCTTCCCTACAGTTCATGAGGACAGAGGCAGGGCTTAGCTTATGACTGCATTGCAGGTCCCTAGGTACCTCTGTGCACTCTGGAGGTGCCTGAGGTCCATTTGTTGAATGAGTTAATGATGGAAGGAAGTTGAATGAGTGAATGAAAGGTTGAAGTTGATGAGCACCTCCTGGACAATTTCATATATTTGATAACTTCTAATGTTTAAATATTAGGAAGTATAGATATTATCTTGATTTACGGCAAAAGAAATGGGGTTTCAGAGATTAAGTAACACTTTCAGAACTACACATGGATAATTGGTAGAACTGAGATTTTTGTCCTAGGCATGACTGACCCCAAAATTGTCTTCTAGACCTAATTCTGAATTTTCAAAGTTTAAATTAAAAAATATTAACGAGTTTGCAAGCAGTGTGGGGCACAGCCGTCAAGACACTTCCAGGTGGGCGTGACGTGTTCACTGTTCCTCCTTGCCACCCCCAACATGGGCCATTCCTAAAGGCTGTGCTTGTTAAATCCTTGTTCCCTTGAGAACAATAGTAGAGCCCATTTATGTTCATTTGCCCAAATTTTGGAACATCTGAACTGAGTAACAGTTCAGTTCAGTTGCTCAGTCATGTCCAACGCTTTGTGACCCCATGGACTGCAGCAGGCCAGGCCTCCCTGTTCATTACCAACTCTTGGAGCTTGTTCAAACTCAGGTCCATTGAGTCAGTGATGCCATCCAACCAGCTCATCCTCTCACTTCCCCTTCTCCTCCTGCCTTCAATCTTTCCCAGCACCAGGGTCTTTTCCAATGAGTCCGAGTTACAAGCGGACTTTCAAAGGCCCTGCTGTTCACAGTGAGCAAATGTAAGGGAGGGCACTAGTCATGTTCTGGGCAAGGAATTGTGCTTTCAATATGTCATTTCATTTCATTCTCACAGTAGCATAGTTCTGTTTGATGTTCTTTTCTCCTTTCTTTCTCTTCCTTCCCTCTCTCCTTCATTCTACCCTTTATAACATTCTTTTTTTTTTTTTTTAATTTCCAGACCAAATTTGGAAGATTTAGCTTGGGTAAGCAGTCCAGAATGGTAGGATCAGCAATTGAAGGTACATCTTGATGTCTGTAGGGACTCTTCTCTTTTTACCCACCATGCCATGAGTGTTGGGCAAGGACTCTTGTCTCAATACAGTCATAGACACGGAGGGTGCTGTGTAAATAATTGATTGGCAGACCCCTGTTGGCCTGATTCTTAGCCAGTGACCCTTAGGGCTAGTTGGTGTTTGGCACCATGCCTGCATGACTGTATCCTTTAACTGTTTCTTTCTTCTGCCAGCCAACCCCCAAAGGGAGCCTTATCTCCTTGAAATGCTGGTCTGGAATGAGAGGTCTCCATAGGGTTCCCTAAGCCCACACTCAGTGCTGTGGTTTTTTTTTTTTTTGAGAACTGGCTGCAAGGTAGTGCTCTGAGGTCAGTCTTTCCAGCCCCCAACTTAAAGATCTACAGGCTCCAGGCCCCCAGGCGTGTTGAACTGCCAGCTGTGATGAAATAATAGCAAGAAAGAAAATCACTCTTTTCTATTTTGGGATTCTAATCAGGACAACATGACTATGGATGATTTATGTACTTCTGTGTGTTTTCACAATGTTTCGTTTAAGTGTTCCTTCTCTACTCAACTCTCTTATCACTTGGACTCAGATTGATGTTTACTCAGAATCTTCCCTTTTTTTCTCCCATCTGTAAAATGACAAACACATGTCCCCATTCTGGCTCCCTGAAACTGGAAATCTTTGGGGACTTCTTTAGAAAAAGTCCTATCAATTGTGTTCTGGACACAGTGAGCCCTGGATAGTCTGTACCTGGAGTGTTTGGGAATAGAATTGTTCCTTTCAAGTATTAGAAATCCTTAAAAATAAACAAAAGGAGCTTCTACAAAGTCCTGAGAGCATTCTTTTCTTTACCCATAGCTTGTTCATTCAAGTTATCATTTGAAGAATACAAATTCTTCATTTGAATACAGGGCTTCCCTAGTAGCTGAGATGGTAAAGAATCTGCCTGCGAGGCAGGAGACCCCAACTCAATCCTGAGTTGGGAAGATCCTCTGGAGAAAGGAATGACAACCCACTCCAGTATTCTTGCCTGGAGAATTCCACGGACAGACTATGGGGTCGCAAAGAGTCAGACATGACTGAGTGACTAACACACACGCATACACACACACGTTAGGAGCTTAGTCTGTGCTAGACGCTGTGCTGGGTAATGAGAAAGGCGGGAGTAAATGAGGTGACAGCATCCCTTCCTCAGGAGTCCCGCGTCACCTGAGTGATGCGGCCAGTGGAGCCCTCCCTCCTGACTGCCCCTCTGGCAGCCCTTCCTTCCTGACGCTGCTGTCCTCCTCATCCCATCCCCCACCTTTTCCGGCCTACATTCTCGTTCCGTCTTTTGATCATGCACTTCTCTCCACTCTAAAAGGTTTTTACAGCTTTTCTCCATCCATATAACCCGTTCTTCACGTCCACACCTAGATGCCACATCCCCCAAGAAGCCTTCTCGTACGCCCCCTCCCGGGCTGGGTTTGTGCCCTTCCGCTGGCTCTCAGGGCCTCTCCTATTATGAGACCTGGTATATTGTATTGAAATCAGCTGCTTCCTTGCCTGGCTCTCCCGTTAGATTGTAAGCCTCTTGAGGACAGAGGTAACACTCAGTTCAACACTGTGACCGTTTCTTGTTCACAGAAACGACAGAAATGGGCCTACCACATGGCCATAAGTAGGTGTCCCACGATTATTTCTGAACAAACAAGTGGCCTAGAAAACAGATAACGCAAATACATCTAGAGAACTTCATAGAGATTCTTATGAGGATTAAATGAATTAATATTTGTAAACGACAATAATGCCTGTTCTTAAAAACTGTATTCCAACTCTGTATAATAAACGCTAGGATAAACCATGTTAGAAGGAAAAAAAAAAAGCTGCTCTAATGCATCCCATGAACCAGGATGGAGAGAAGACTTAAGAAACAATTTAAAACGGAGATGAGGGGCTGACCCTGAGGGAGGGAATGACCCTGAGGGAGGGGGTGGGGAGGGAGGGGGGAAGGGCCTTCAGGATGGGGAACACATGTACACCCATGGCAGATTCATGTCAGTGTATGGTAAAAACCACTACAATATTGTAAAGTAATTAGTCTCCAATTAAAATAAATACGTTAATTTAAAAAATTAAAAGGGAGATGAATGTCAAAGGATGAGTAGGTCTTACTGAGGTGGGCAGAGAGGTAGAGTCTCTAAGGTAGAAGAAATGGCATATGTAAAACCACGGAGGTAGCAGGGAGCCTGACTCGTTTGGGGAGATGTAGCTTTGTTGGGTGGGAAGAAAGTGGATTTGGGTAGGTGTGAGTAGGCAGATGGTAAGAGGAGATGTGAAAACGACTGACTATGGTTCAGTGGCAGAAGTACTGGAGGGAGCATGAGGGGACTAGAGTGTGAGCCCACACTGCGGCATTAACTCCAGGGGATCTCACGTGGGCCGCTTCGCTTTCTGGACCTTTGTGTTCTCACGGCTATAAGGTGGGCCATGCGCTAGATGGTCCCCAAAGCCCCCTTTCATCTTGGACGTTCAGAGAATCTGGTGGGGGGTAGGAGCTCCTTGAGTTCAAGGGCCCAATCCTGGTGCCTGTCAAATCCTGCTGCGATTACTGCCAAGCTCCCATACTATTACTTCGATTGGTGCCACTCTAAAGCTTGTCTAGCGTGTTACTAGCTTGATACGACTGCCATCACTACCACGTAACTGTACCTACCATCCCCACTACTGTCAAAACTCCACCCCTCTAGCATATGGCTATTAATATGCTACTTCCCCACTGCCATGACGTGACTGCTCTCACGACTGTCACGTCACGCTACACGACTACTCTACTACCAGCGCTGTTAGACTCCTCCATTACCGCATGGGCTTCCCAGGTGACTCAGTGGGTGAACCTGCCTGCAGTGCAGGAGACACCGGAGGTCAGGGTTCTGTCCCTGGGTCGGGAAGATCCCCTGGAGAAGGGCATGGCGACCCACTCCAGTGTTCTTGCCTGGAGAACCCCATGGGCAGAGGAGCCCGGTGGGCTACAGTCCGTGGGGTGCAGAGTCGGACACGACTGAGCGACTGAGCGCAGCGCGTTAGTGAACCGGTGTAACTACTAGTGTACTGTCGTTGCTGGCGCACGGCCACTATTATTGTCACTGCCAGGCTCGGGAAGAATGGCCAACATCTACTGAGGTCCTACGCAATGTCCAGCACTACTTTCCACGTGTTGACCCTTACTACCCCCAATAAGCCTAGGAGACAGATTCTCTTCTTATTGTCATTTTATGACTTTTCTAAGAGAAAAGTCTCGAGGTTCAGAGACATTAGGAAACTTGCTCAGGAGGCTGGGGCTGAAGTTCAGCTTCAGGATCCAAGAAGCTCCAGGAAGATCCCCTGGAGTAAGGAATGGCGACCCACTCTAGTATTCTTGCCTGGGACATCCTATGGACAGAGGAGCGTGGTGGGTTATAGTCTGTGGGGTTGCAAAGCGTCGGACATGACTGAAGCAACTGAGAAAGAGAAAGGAATAGCCATTTCCTAAGTCAGGTTGGCCAAGAGTCTTTATTTTAATTGTTCAGCACTTACCTCTGCATTCATCACGAATGAAGCGTTAGCTAGCTATATGAAATGAAGGATGAAGTGATTTATCAAATTTCTTCTTGATTCAGCAATATGAGAACATGTGGGTAGGCACATGCCTGACATTCCCTGAGACTTTGTGGTCCCCTTGAAGAAAGAAGAGGGGGGGTTTCATGAGAGCCCGCATGCCTGTGTGGGGGGGACTGCTGGCAGTCTGTCAAATAAGGAGTTATATGCACTCTGCGGTGTGCTTAGCTGAAGTCCCTTTCAGGGTCCCCAACATTTGGTGAGAAGGAACATCATTCGTGGTGTCAAGGGGCTGCTGATGAATGAAAGAGTCTATGAGAGGACAGGTATTAATACTTTCACATTTGATCCATCACCAAGTCCTCTAGAAGTGTATCTAGGATCTTCTCACTTTTTATTAAATTTGCTTGTTTTTAATTGGAAGATAACTGCTTGATGATACTACGTTAGTTTTTGCCAGACATCAATATGAATCAGTCACAGGTATACATATGTCCCTCGCTCCTGAACCTCCCCCCCAGAACTTCTCATTAACTGTACTTCAAGGCTATGCCATCTGCTGACTTGGAATTTCCCCTAATGGATTTGGAGCCTGTGCGTTATCTTCCTGGATCCCCTCTGCTCTGTCTTAGGCTGCTGGAACGTTTTGCTCCCACAGCTGTTGGAAACAACCCCTTGATGTAGCCAGAGACAGTTGCTCAGCATCTTAACAGCAAGACCAAAAGGGGTGAAAAAAAATGGAAGTCTCGGATAGTGAGCGACTGACCTCATGCTGCAGGAATCCTTTCTGGAAAGGGAGCTGCAGAGTGTGTGACAGGCGGTAAGTCATCTGCAAGAATGTTTACTGTGGGATTCTAGCAAAGAAATGGCTCCAGAAACTTCCTGGGTAACACAAGGGGGAGATCTGGAAAACTTTAGTCTTGTGAGGGGGGCTGTCTCTCCCCGTTTTGGGGTCGGCTGACTCTGAAGCAGCATTTGAGAGCTCCAAACTGCTGAGTGGTGTTTATAGAAGAATTTTCTAGTTCTTAAGGCAACTTGATCTAAAAGGCTCGTCATGGGATATATGAAGAAGGGCAAAACATGGTACCCTTAATTGAGCTGGGCTCAATTAGTCGCTCAGTCATGTCTCTTTGCAACACTGTGGACTGTAGCCCACCATTGGTGCTCTGTCCATGAAATTTTCCAGGCAAGAAGACTGGAGTGGGTTGCCATTTCCTCCTCCAGGGGATCTTCCCAACCCAGGGACTGACCCAGTGTCTCCTGCATTAGCAGGTGGGTTCTCTACCACTGTGCCACACAGGGAAGCCCCGAGACTTATTGATACATTTTCCTAAATTCACAAAGTTTGCAAGTTCCAGCATCTAGGTTCAAACCTAGTTGGCTCTGGCTCTAAACCTTTGCATGGTTGCCTTTTCTGAGGGCAGGATGTATGAATTCTACATATACATTTTTTACTCCATTGCAGTGTTCACTGTCCTAGGTATATCAAATCCTGAAATGGGCACTTTTAGACATCACGTGGCCTAATCTTCTCACTGTGTGGATGAGAATGGCCCATGACATAAAGGCTGTGGCCAGAATGGGGACTGACTGCCCCTCAATTCAAAGTGCTGCTTGCTGACCAAGGATGTCACTCTGATGGTTACTTAATATATTTTGCTGATTGATATAAATGTCATTTATGGCAGCACCATCTCTTCTTCTTCTAAGTGAATCCCTGTTAAATCCCATGAGTCTACCGTTTGTCCCACTGCTTGGTTATTTATACTTAGTGTATAGAACCTTTCCACTTCAGTCCAGTGAACAATGACACCGTGTGAGACACCAGAGAGACAAAGATAAATCAGCCATGATTCCTGAGCTTCAAGAGCTTACCGATGCCTGGGAGAGCCAGACACGAGAACACAGTATTCTGATACATCATATAATCACGTGACATAGACACCTGGAAGGTGTGGAAGCAGAGATGAGAGGCACCTACCCAAGCCTGGGAGAACAGAAGTGCCTTCCTGGAGGATTAATGGATTAAATCAATTCATGATTTCACCCATTCACCAAATATTTATTGGGCGCCTCTTCTGTGCCAGGTACTCATATTAGGGGATACAGTAAAATACTCCTCTATCTAGTGGGAGAGATGAAACACATAGATAAGTATCCAAGTAGCAGTATTGTGAAGAATATAACGAGGCAAAGGTCTAAAGAATGACATGGAGTTGGAATTTATTTTTTATGTATGTATGTTTGTCTTCTCTTGAAGTATAGTTGCTTTACAACGTTGTGTTAATTTCTGCTGTATGACAATGTGAATTATGTTCTGAATTATATACATGCATATATGAATTAAATGTGTACAGACGTCCCCTCCCTCTTGGACCTCCCTCCCACCCCCCATCCCACTCATCTAGGTCATCACAGAGCATTGAGCTGAGCTCCTTGTGCTATCCAGTAGGTTCCCAGTAGGATTTATTTTAAAAAGAGTAGTCAGAGAAGGCATTTTCGGGGGCATATCTTTTGATCAAAGAAGAGATGGAGAAGAACCTTGAAAATACCTTCTAGACAGAGGAAAAACAAGACTGATATCTTGAGCCTGGTCCAATTTGATGAATTTGAACAACAGCAAAAGCCAGTGTGGGTGGAGCTGGGTTAGTGAGGGTTACTGTTGAAAGTGATGGAGATGGAGATGTAGGCAAGAACCAGGTCACGGGCTGTGTGGGTCAGAGATAAGTGAATGGCAGTCAAACGGAGAAGGGCTTTTCCATCTTTTCCTTCCCAGGAGTCGTCACTGACAATATCTCACATTAACACACAAAAAGACAGAGCTAACAGCAAATGAATCACTCTGATGGCCATCTTGAGTTGTTCCTACAGGTTATGATTAATGTGTCCCTGCCCGTAAGGTCAGATTCCATCCAAACATCTCTGGGAAAATGCAGTGCTCAGAAACCCCTGCCCTGGACTCTCCTGCCCACCTCATCATGCATCCTGCATTCATCCTCTCGCTCTTGTTCTTTGTCATGTGGCTAAGATCCCTTGAAGGAGATGGTCCAACTCCAAGTAAACCTCTCTCCATAAATATTTAGACTGAATAGAAGATGTGCCAGAGATGCAAAGAATCTGTCTGGAGGGAGAAGAGACCTTTCTCTTTGTTGTCTCTTCAGTCTTGTAATTTAATTCATGGATACGTGTCTTTGAATAATACATAAGCATCAATTTACCACAAAGAGGTCCCCAGAAACCTTAGCTTCTCATCCTTCTGCTGTGCACTGCGTGGCATTTTCTTCTCATCCTGAAATATACATTCCTCTGGTTTACCTTGATCACTCCCTTCTCTACCCCCATTTTTCTGATCATATACTGTGCATTGGGCTCTGCTAAACATATCATTGCAGAGTCTATATTCAGTACCTCCTCTCTTCTTAGAATCACTTGTCAATTCATTTTGTTCAGGCTTCTCCCTCTGCCCCCGCTTCCCTGTCTGTTCCCACTGAGGTCAGTTCAGTCTCCACGTTACTAAACCCAGCGGCCTTCTTTTTTGTCCTTATTTTGCGAGAACTCACCCCTTACATGGATAGTGTGAGCCTTGGTGAGGCTCACATCTCTTTGGGTGTCTGTTTGTGCCACTTTTTTGCTTGGACCCCTCTGACCAGTCCTTCTCTGTGTCTCAAATTTTTGGCTTCTGCTGGTTGTGTTTTTGGCAGACTTCTTTCTCTCGTTCCATCCATCTTTGCCACCAGGCTCTCAACCATGCCTTGGCTTCAACTCTAATGGCTTCCAACCCTCTATGCACCCCTTCCCAGGCTTGACAGCTGGTTACCATCTGTGGGCTTGGAATACTAAGCCTAGCCAACCAATACTCGCAGCTGATGAATGGGTTTTAATGTGACCCCTGATGAATCTGCCTCGTTCTATTCCAGGCAGGGCTGGAACTCTTCCACCTCTGGTTAGTTTCTGAATGAACTTGAGTAAGTGCTTTCCCCTCTCTAGGCTTCTGTTGCCTTAAGTGTTGAGTGAGTGAGCTGGACCCCTTCAAATCTCCTTCAGCTTTACATGGGCATGACATCTGGCCACAAGGAAACATAAAAACAGTTGCAGTTATAAGGGCCTCAATAAATGATACCCCCTCTTCTCCCCGAATTCAAGACCAACAGCATAACGGAAGTTAAAGCCATATTTAAACTAGAGAATTCAAATGTCAGCTTCATCAGATACAAGGAGACCCATCTACTGGGTCCTCTTTACCTGTCTCCAAATTGTCCTAGCAGATATTTCCCCAAGCAGGCAGAGAAGCCACACTCTCAGCAAGATGGAAATTATTCCTCTCGAAGGCTTGATGATGACACATTTTTATTTGATTTAGCTTTTTCAACCTTGGGAGATATTCTAAGGCTGGAGGAATGTTTAAACTCCTTCTGACTGCTTGTTTAGACCCAGGGGTGGGAGTCACTCTTATCTTCTCCTTAAATCAAGTTCAGGCTGAAAAAAGGCCAAGTTGACAGTCAGCATTTCACTAGCCTTCTACCTCCCTAGTAGCCATGGTTTTTTTTTGTTTTTGCTTTTCTGCTTTACTGAGTGAGATGCGTTACTTGATTTCAAGGGCTGTCAATTGGCAAGAACCAGATGAACTTGCAGTGTACAGAAATAGAAAGTACATAGGCTGAACAGAGGAAGGTAAGAGGGTAGAGACCTTTCCATTGTCTTTCACAGATAAGGAAAGTGGGTCAGGAAGAGGATGTGATACCCCCAAGGTCAATGAACTTAAAAAATAGCCAAGATGTGCAACAATCTTGATCCCGTAAGCTCCTAGTACAACTTTTACCAGCACACAGTGTAGCAGAAGATACAATCCCCTCAGTGTTTCTTTAATGAAGATTGCCAACTGTTTAAATCAGTAGCACAAGTGTAAAGTTTAGAGCAACTTCCAATTCAACATTACTTATAACTTCAAGGACAGGAATTATAAGAATTCTCCCCTTGTCCCATCTGTTATGCTGCTTCATTTTAGGTCAACACATTGAAAATTATGAAACTTTATTTTTAACTAGAAGAGTAATATTTTTAGGAATATAATTTCTATTCTTAGGAATTATATTGGTATTGTAACAAATGATCTTGTAGTTAATGCAATAAAGTACAATTATAATATCATTGCTTTTATTTTTGTCAGTAAATCAATTAGTACTCCATGAACAAAAATCACTAAAGATGCAACAGGTTGGGGTTGTGGGGGCGCCCATACCTCACTCCATGCAGAAAGCTATCTGCCTGGGTCTCTGGAGACTCTGTATTTCCTCCCTCCCCCCTGCTGCCCCTCAGGAGGGGAGCAGTGACTTGATCAGGTTGCTGAGTTTGAGAGAAGTTGTTGTGGATACTTAGCTTAGATCAGTGGCTCTCAATTGAAAATACTGGAGGCTTCCTGGGTAGTACAGCTGATAAAGAAATTGCGTGCAATGCAGCAGACCCAGGTTTGAGTCCTGGGTCAGGAAGTTCCTCTGGAGAAGAGATAAGCTACCCAACTCTAGTATTCTTGGACTTCCTTGATGGTTCAGATGCCTAAGAATCTGCCTGCAATGAAGGAGACCTGGGTGCGATCCCTGGGTTGAGAAGATCCCCTGGAGGAGGGCATGGCAACCTACTCCAGCATTCTTGCCTGGAGAATCCATATGGACAGAGGAGCCTGGCGGGCTACAGTCCATGGGGTCTCAAAGAGTAGGACACTACTAAGCGACGAAGCACAGCACAGCTTAGATTAGAGGTCCCAAGACCTGCAGCATCAATATCACTAGGAAAGATGTTAGATATGCAAATTATCAGGCCAAAGCCCAGCCTATTGAATCAGACACTCCTTAGGATGGGCCCATGCGTCTGTGTGTTAAGGCCACTAGGTAGCTGTGATGCCCGTTCGAGTTTGAGAGCCACTGGTTAGTTGATTTCTCCTTTCTCTCTTTGGATCTGCCTGCCTGCCTGCAGAGGGGCAATGTTCCGGTCTTTTTTATGCCATGTGGTTAAGAAAACTGTCTGGCCTCATGGTTCTGAGGAGGGTACACAGTTATGTAGAACTGCCCTTGACTGGGTGCTTTCAAATGCTAGTTTCAGGTGAGGTGTTAGGAAGCCCATGATTGCACAGGCTTACATGCTCAAATCAAACTTTTATCTGATGACTCTGACATTTGGATTCTCCTGTTTAAATATGACTCTAATTCAATTGTGCAGTTGGTTCTGAATTTGAGGAGAGGAATGGGGTGTTTTTTATTTGTTGTTGTTTAGTTGCTAAGTTGTATCTGACTATTTGCAGCCTCTTGAACTGTAGCACATCAGCCTTCCCTGTTCTTCACCATCTCCCAGAGTTTGCTCAACACGTGTCCATTGAGTTGATGATGCCATCCAACTGTCTCATCCTCTGTCGTCCCTTTTTCCTCCTGCCTTCAATCTTTCCCAGCATCAAGGTCTTTTCCAATGAGTCAGTTCTTTGTATCAAGTGACCAAGGTATTAGAGCTTCAGCATCAATCCTTCCAATGAATATTCAGAATTTATTTCCTTAAAGATTGACTGGTTTGATCTCTTTGTTGTCAGAGGGACTCTCAAGAATCTTCTCCAGCACCACAGTTTGAAGCATCAATCCTTTGGTGCCTCAACCTTTTTTTGGTCATTTATTGGGCTTAAGCATTGATGTTTTTGAACTGTGGTGTTGGAGAAGACTCTTGAGAGTCCCTTAGATTTTAAGGAGATCAAACCAGTCAATCCTAGAAGAAATCAGTCCTGAGTATTCATTGGAAGGGCTGATGCTGAAGCTAAAGTCCAACACCTCAGCCACCTGATGCAAAGAACGGACTCATTGGAAAAGACCCTGATACTGGGAAAGATTGAGGGCAGGAGAAGGGGAGGACAGAGGATGAGATGGTTGGATGGCATCACTGACTCGATGGACATGAATTTGAGCAAGCTCCAGGAGTCTGTGGTAGACAGGGAAGCCTGGTGTGCCTCAAGTCCAAAAGGTCACCCAGAGTCAGATACAACTGAGTGACTGAACTGATTGGGCCCCTTAAAATGATGAGTCAGTTATTTATGTTTCTTTATGGTCACATGTCATGTCCATCTAAAACTGAAGGAGATTTGGAGTGGTCCATTCACTTTACACTTAAGATAACTGAAACCCAGAAAATGTAGCAAGTGAGCTTGAGTAAGCAGCTCCCAGCCCACATGTCTAGTTAACATAACCACCATGCACCTTAACCAGTTCCAAGTGGAAACAGAAGAAATTCATATTCAGAGAAATTCATCTCACCACGTTGAGGATTTGCTAACTTACATTTTAGCCTGGGAATCATGGATGCCTCTGTATCTACCTCATTTCTGTGGCCCCCTGGTGAATATGGCCTCTCTGGATGTCACGTCCTTGCATTCCTGCCCTAGCTTCTCGCAACCAACTGTCTTGACAGGAATTGAAAATGAATTGCAGCTGTTCAGCATCTCCGTGGAGAAGACCAAATTCTTAATCCGGAACTGAGTTCATTCCCAGGAAAACAGCAGTGCAACGAGGAAGTGCTCTCAGCTATGACACTCTGCCATCCTGTTTTCCTTTTAGTCATTGTTGTTTCCACTGTGCTGTCTAATGATTTCTCCAAATTGGGTTACTTGATCCACTGCCAGAGACATTTCTTATGAATTAATAACCTGGCTTTCAGAACGATGTTTTGGCCAATCTAATTTTTATTGGCCTTATACTTTTCTGACTCCTTTCCTTGGTCATCTACTCTCATTCAATTTTCGTGTTCAAAAGGTTCACAGAAGCTCCCAGCTTTGGTGATAGAGACAAACCAATTTACCTTTATCTTCCTAGCTTGACAGTGTACTAGCTAAAATTTATTGAGCAATTATTGTGTGCCAGACAATGTGGTAAGCATTTTATGTATATTAGCTTAATTACTCTCAGTGTAATCTATGAGGTAGGTAGTGTTATAATCCACACTTTTTAGATGAGAAACCGTGTCACTGTGATGTTATTTAACTTTTTCATTGTCCTACAGCTATTAATTGGTAGACCCAAGATTTGAGTCCTGGTTATCCAAATCCATAAGCTGTGCTTTAGCCCTGGTTAAATGCATGATCTCTACACACAAGGGTCTGGAAGATGTTCTTTACACTGAAAACCCCCTTTTTTGAGATGCTAGTCTTTCCTTTGTTCTGCTGTGGTAGAGGTTTGAATCTAGGGCTTGAGCTTCCCGGACAGTTCTACACCATAAGATGTAATGGTTTTCTGGGAATGACCCGACCGGGCAGGGTGGAGGGAAGGTTTGATGGGTTAGAGAGCAGTGTAATTGCCAACCTCTGCAGAAGCCAAAGTGGGGGCACATTTAGTTCAAATCCCATGCCGAGAAGAACTGGAGAGTGGTATTCTTAGGGGGAATATTCAGGAATTTGTCAGTAGTGTGCCATGACCAAGACTCATCCTCATGGACATCTTTGGGTCTGAAATTATCCAGGAACCTGAGTGTATAATAGATCCTAGAGATCTGGCTGCTGGCCTGCTATCCCATGTTGTCCCCAGGTGACAGCCAGGACCCTGGGATTTTACAGAAGGGACACTCAAGTCCCTAAAACAAACAAACAAAGAAACCGAAAGCAACAACAAAACAAACAAACAAAAGAGCATGATGTTTGTGTTGGAAGAGAAATTTCTAGTAGACAATACATGCCATATATTTTTTTATGTAGATTGAAAACAAAAAATAACCATAAATTGTCTAGCATTAAGTGTCTATGTGAAAAAATGAAGAAATGACAGCAATAGTAGCTACATCTGAAGGGAAGTCTTAGGAATGAAGCAGAAAAGGCTTATAGAATTAACTATAAATCATAAAGAATGTAGGGCTTTCCATTCCCAGGTGGTGCAAGCGGGAATCAAGAATATGCCTGCCAGTGAAGGAGACACCAGAGATGTGGGTTCAATCCCTGAGTCCAGAAAATCCTCGGAAGTAGGAAATGGAAACCCATACAGTACTTGTGCTTGGAAAATTCCTTGGACAGAGCCTTGCAGGCTACAGTCCATGGGGTCGCAAAGAGTCAGACATGACTAAGCATATACACACAGCAGAGAGTGTAACTAGTTTTGAGGTTGGATAGTATATATGATGATTTAATATATTATGAAGTTTGTGAGGGCAATTGCATAAAATTGACCATTAAGAAAAATTGTGTATATCCGCAATGATGATATGTCATGAACTGAAGATGGTGATAAATTCAATTCTATGTATCTGAGTTTCAGTTAAGAGAGAAAGCAATCAAGGGAACAAATAAACTCATTTGTGTTTTAAAATTCTTAGTGTTTTGCTAATTAAAAATAAACTTCTGTCTTTCAATCTAAAAAAAAAATGGGGAGAGGAAGGTTAAAATTTGTGATCCAAGAAGAATGGATTAGTTGGGGGCACCTAGCAGACATCAAAGATCTGAACAGCATTTATCATTAGGAAGAAGTGTAGGGATAAAGCAACTACTTTTTCATAGGAACTTCACTCGGCAAACATATCCACTCATAAACAGGCTTGTTTGCCTGATCCAGGCAAGCTAGATCATAACCAAGCTGAGTCTAAAATGGTCAGTAGGAGCTAGACGATGAAGGCAAATGACAAAGGTTGGTGTTCCAAAAATAACCAACTTATTTCCTGTATTGTTTAGGATGTATTTGGTTGCTAGTGACAGAAAACCTAACAATGGGAAAAAACAACTCTGAATTTATTTATTTTTCACCTATCAGGAAGTCCAGCCTTAGCAATGTCAAGGCTGGATTCTGCTTTTTTTTGTTGTTGCTATTTGCTTTGTTTTCCCTCACCCCATAACCATGTTAAGCAGGCTCTCAGAGCTCTAAGCATCTTACTCATCTTCAGATCAGGAAGAAGTGGGGTGAGTGACATTATCGACACTCAATCCTTTTATCAGGAGAAAGACAGTTTTCCTGGAATAGTCAGAAAATTTCCACATAATTGTCATTGTCTGGAATCAAGTTGCATGACCATTCTTGATAGCTTAACCAGCTTTTAAAGAGGAGATGAGTAAGGAAGAATGCCAGCAGGAGTGTGTGTTAAGTTAGCTAACTGACAGCATTTGCCACACCATCCCTGCTTTCCTGGGAGCTTTATGAAGGCAACATTGGTATTTACATTATTGCCTTATTTCTCCCAAGTGGGCCTTAGGAAGCATCACTATGAACAAAGCTAGAAGAGATGATGGAATCCCAGTTGAGCTATTTCAGATCCTAAAAAATGATTCTGTAAAAGTGCTGCACTCAATATGCCAGCAAATTGGAAAACTCAGCAGTGGTCACAGGACTGGAAAAGGTCCGTTTTCATTCCAATCCCAAAGAAAGGCAATGCCAAGAATGCTCAAATTACTGCACAATTGCGCTCATCTCACACACTAGTAAAGTAATGGTCAAGATTCTCTGAGCCAGGCTTCAGCAATATGCTAACTGTGAACTTCCAGATATTCAAGCTGGATTTAGAAAAGGCAGAGGAACCAGAGATCAAGTTGCCAACATCTGCTGGATCATTGACAAAGCAAGAGAGTTTCAGAAAAACATCTATTTTTGTTTTATTGACTATGCCAAAGCCTTTGACTGTGTGGGTCACAATAAACTGTGGAAAATTTTGAAAGAGATGAGAATACCAGACCACCTGACCTGTCTCTTGAGAAACCTGTATGCACGTCAGGAAGCAACAGTTAGAACTGGACATGGAACAACAGACTGGATCCAAAGAGGAAAAGGAGTACGTCAAGGCTGTATACTGTCACCCTGCTTATTTAACTTGTATGCAGAGTACATCATGAAAAATGCTCGGCTGGAGGAAGCACAAGCTGGAATCAAGATTGCCGGGAGAAATATCAATAACCTCAGATATGCAGATGACACCACCCTTATGGCAGAAAGTAAAGAAGAACTAAAGAGCCTCTTGATGAAAGTGAAAGAGGAGAGTGAAAAAGTTGGCTTAAAGCTCAACATTCAGAAAACTAAGGTCATGGCATCTGGTCCCATCACTTCATGGCAAATAGATGGGGAAACAGTGTCAGACTTTATTTTTTGGGCTCCAAAATCACTGCAGATGGTGATTGCAGCCATGAAATTAAAAGACACTTACTCCTTGGAAGGAAAGTTATGACCAACCTAGACAATGTATTAAAAGGCAGAGATATTACTTTGCCAACAAAGGTCCATCTAGTCAAGGCTATAACTTTTCTGGTAGTCATATACTGATATGTGAGCTGGACTACAAAGAAAGCTGAGTGCCAAAGAATTGATGCTTTTGAACTGTGGTGTTGGAGAAGACTCTTGAGAGTCCCTTGGACTGTCAGGAGACCAACCAGTCCATCCTAAAGGAGATCAGTCCTGGGTGTTCATTGGAAGGACTGATGTTGAAGCTTAAGCTCCAATAGTTTGGCCACCTGATGCGAAGAGCTGACTCATTTGAAAAGACCCTGATGCTGGGAAAGATTGAGGGCAGGAGGAGAAGGTGATGTCAGAGGATGAGATGATTGGATGGCATCAATAAACTCCAGGAGTAGGTGATGGACAGGGAGGCCTGGTGTGCTATGGTTCACGGGGTTGGAAAGAGTCGGACACGACTGAGTGACTGAACTGAACTCATAGAGCACAGTGTTATGCCCAAAGAAGGGATAGCAGAAAACATAAATTGCAGAGGTAAATAAATTCAGCTTATTTCAATAGCCATTTGTTAAATGGGGTCCATATGTTAGTAACTGTGTAAGTACAGATCGAGACTGAGGCTCTGGGCGCTGGTGAATGGATAGTCAACATATGCTATGGCACAAGTCAGGAAATAGGGTACGTATGGAACTCTTTCAGGCAATTCAGAGAGGAAGCACATGGCCCACTTTAGTGAGCTGGAGAAGAAAGGCAAAAAGGGAGTCAGAGATAGTCAGGATAGTTTAGATTGTGCTTAGGTAACAAACGGCCCCTAAACCCCAGTGCATAACCACAGAGTTTATTGCTCCATGATGGTAGGTGGACATCGTCCTCAGCTGTGGTTTTGGTTCACTTCAACCGCAGCCTGGGACTCAAGCCAAGTGTGTAGCATCTCTCCCGAGAATGGACAGCAGACACAGAGAATGAGGAAACCACACACTGGCCCTTAGAAGCTTCTTCTTAGAAGTGACACATGTCAGTCGGCTCATGACAAACTAAGGCACATGTCTCTAACAAAATTAACACTGCAAGGGTGTGTGATCCTCCAGTGAGAAGCGCACAGTGGGTATACAGTGATATTGTCTACCGCAGGGGGCCAGGACAGGGTCTAACCATGCTCTTTGTGCCTCTGGTCTACCTCTCCCAACTTCTGCTTTCTCTAGAGGCCTGTTGTCAAGCTCTCTTAGTGTAGGCAAGCTGTGGGATGAGCTGAGTGGCTAGGGATGAGCTGAAGGAGCCAGGACACTGACTTCACCACTGCCTGGTCCAGAAAGGGAGATGGAGAGGAGACGACTGTGTCCAGAGCTAAGAAGATCCCAGCAGGATGAGGTAGAAAGAGAGATTTCACCATCTGTGTCTTTCCTATTGCTCTTCTCCCAGCATATAGAAGCTGGTGGCCCAGACTCTGAGATATGTATATATTTTTTTGGCTGCCAGCACCAGCTCAGTGAGTGCCAGTTGTGATGATGGACCTGGTGACATGCGTGGGGCTTGGAGTCTGGGGCAGCCAGGGGAAGTGAGCCAGGCACAGGGACAATGATCGGACACTTGATTGCTGTCAGTGGAAATAAACATGCGCAAATGTGGATTTAGCACACGAAGAGCCAGGTTAAGATTGAGCTTTGGAGGAGAGATCGTCTTAGGTTTTTTTGCATCCTTAAGGTGTCTTAAGCTCCCTTGCCTTTTTCCTGCTTCTCACCTGGGATTCAAATCCTCCTTTAAACTCCTCTCCACAGAACCAGTTTTAAGATTGACTGTTAGTAAGGTACTCACAAACTCAGAGTCCTGTGGATGCCAAAATTACCCCCTTGGACTCCAGCATGGTGGTGCATAGAACACCCACCTAAGATCACATGAAGTTTAATTTCATTCCTAGCTCTGGAATTTTCTTGGGCCCTCAGGCTCTCATTAACTCTTCCCCAGTTTTCCCATTTGTAAAAGGAAGATACGGATTATAACTCTCCTTCTTACCTCAAAGAATTATTTGGGAAATCTAGTGAAAGCCTATATTTATTAAACACCTCCTGAATAGCAGACTCATCTGGACATAAGTGGGAACACAGTATCACTTAAAATATTTATCCAAGTATAATGAAGGAGGTCGGGTTTGATTCCTGGGTCGGGAAGATCCCTTGGAGTAGGAAGTGGCAACCTGCTCTAGTATTCTGGCCTGGGAAATCCCGTGGACAGAGGAGCCTGACTAGCTACAGTCCATGGGGTTGCAAAGAGTCGGACACAATTTAGCAACTGAGAACTCACACATGCCAGGAATTTTTTTAAATTGTATATAAGAAAATTATAGTTGCTTCTGCAAAATGAACATAATTATGGCAAATAAATGATAAATTCTGGTGTCAGAATCTATACTTAAGGCTTCAGAATATTCTGAACAATCTCCAGTTGCCAACTGAGACATGAAGCTTCTGACACAGAAATCACTTAAAAGTTGTCAATATTTCCCACTTGGCTTATGATGTCTCTCTGCTCCCAACTGCTCCAATCCTTTATACATGCTGCAGATGAATCTAAGGACAGTTTGCTCCTGCTGAGAATATTTTCATGACTTTCCGCTCTTCCAAGAAATTCACATTGTTTAGCTTTTCCATATTTTTAAAAGCCTAGACTCTGTCCATCTCTCCAGCATCGTCTCTTGACACATCTCTTCCTGCCTCCAACAACGCTGTCCTGCGCATTCCACACATAGACTCACAATTATGCATGCATCGTCTCTGGGATCCTCAAACCCTTGAAGAGGTCCCAGTGCCTTGAGCCTTTGAATACTTCTGTCTAGACCCTCTTTATGCTTGTAAATTATGACTTAGGTCCGACTAAAATGTGTCTTCCAGAGCTCAACTTGAAAGTCCCTCTGGGGAGCCCTGCACTGCATCCGTCTTTTTCTTCTCCTTCACAGCCTGCATCACAACTGCCATCTAATGACTGGAGTCATTATCAAGTGCTGTGTTTCTTCTCCAGAAACACAGTGTTATTAGACTCTGAGTTCTTTGAAGACAGCGATGAAATCTCATTAATTTTCTCTTTCCCTCACTTCTTTCCTTCCTTAAGTAGCGCACAAGTTCCTACTTTGGGCCAGACACTGTGTCCTGAAGCTTCTTACATCTTTAGGCCTAATATGGTACCAGACACAAAGCCAGCCAGCAATAAAGATGAGTGATGGAATGAAGCAACCGATTAATCAAAGGTTCAGTTTAAACACGCTCAGCCCTTTCTCCCATCTAAAGCTGTGTGGAGGTTCAGGAGGATCAGCAGGCTTTCTGACCTTTGCTTTTCCCCACATTGTTATTCATTTTCTGGTTTTAGCTTCTGACAGACAGAAATAGACTGCCACATTTTTCTAGGATATATCACCTAATTAGTGAATCACCCAGGCCCTTGATCTAGCTTCTTATTTTGTTTTACGGTCTTGTTAGCTTGTTCTCCTGTGTAGCAGAAAAGGCACAGGCATGGTGCCCAGGGGATTCAGGTGCTACTGCTTACAGACAGGTCCTCTGGACCAGTCATTTACCCTTAATGAGCATCCGTGTTCTTATCTATAAAAAGAAAATGCGCATATGTGGTCCTGTGAGAAATAATTTGAAAGGTGGGTTTCCCCTATGTCTTAGCAGGTAAAGAATCCACCTGCAATTCAGGAGACTCAGGAGAAATGGGTTCGATCCTGGGTCAGGAAGATGTCCTGGAGAAGGAAATGGCAACCCATTCCAGTGCTCTTGCCTGGAAAATCCCATGGACTGAGGAACGTGGCAGGCTATTGTCTAAAGAGTTGCAAGGAGTTAGACATGACTGTGATTGACGTCTAATGTTTATAGTAAGTAGTTGACCCAGTGCTTGACAAAGAATGGATTCTCCCAAAATGTGTCTGCCTGTGCCTTTCACCCAAAACCCACTCTGCCAGAGGAAGGCTCTAAAGAGACAGAGGGGGATTAAAACATACCAGTTAATGGGCATTATCTACTGAGAAGGTGGGGAGTTAGAAGCACTGGCTAAGGAGAGGTGTCATATCACTCTTAGAATTGTTGGGCAAATCATTATGCCTCATTATTTTCATGTCTAAAATTGAGATATTTTGTTTTCTAGGAGAGTGTCACGATTACTCAATGAGAGAATGAAAGCAAGGTCCCTCTCCACGGCTCTGTCACAGAGGGAGGCCTCTGTCGATTTTGGTGACGATTATATGGTATTGCCCATCTTCATTCCATCAGTTTGGATGGCTAAGCTGCACTTTAATTCTGAGATTCTTTAACTCTGACAGCTGGTCCAGACTGGCATAGATCCTGGGGCAGTGACAGAGTCCAGATACCCTCCAGAGCGTGACCCACGGATCCTATACTCTGAAGGAATGTGGTGAGACAAGAACCAGACCACACATCACTTTATTCTCAAGCCAACCACAGAGCCCAAAAGTGTTTTCTGACACCTCTGAACCTTCTTGGGGATGGACTTTCTGGGCTGGGTGCTGGGACATGTGGGGATTTTGTTATTCTCCCTCTCTTGTGGGTCTTAATGGAAAAGCTCTGTCAGCGGGAACAGAAAGAGTGGTGTCAGCATTGTTGAGACTCCATGAATTCCAATTACACATCATTTCCAGTTACAAAAAGAAAAAAAAAAAAAAGCAGAGGTACTAGGCCCTGTTGCCCAACCACGGTGTTCAGAAGGCCCTTTTACCAGAATGCATTTCTCAGCATGACACGGTGACCAGTGATCCACAGTGAGACCTTGTGTAAATCTATAACCCGGCGTGATCCAGACTGTCACCCATCTAGGAGAAGCGGAGGCCGTATGTGAGGCTCCAGCTCATGAGGAGAGGTCAGGCTCTGATGCAGGACAGAATCACGCTTAGACAGACCAGCGTGTACCACTGGTAGCAAGAGATCTCCTCAGCTTTCCTCCTAGCCTCAGTTTTAACTAGTCTCAGTTTTCCCTCCTATTAAATGGGCACCCCAGTCTTTACTGGGAGGATTAAATGAGATCATTTTATGTAAATGCTTTAGTCAGCTGCCTGGTACCAAGAAATCAGTCCACTTCTGCTTCCAGTCTTATTAGATACTCACTGAGAGCCTACCCTGTTCAGTAACCCCTGAGTGGTTATCATCACATTCAGTCCTTACAACAGCAGTGCAAACGGGCTGTTTTCGTAATGCTGAATACAAGAAAAGTGAAACTTAGAGATCTCAGATAACTCATCCAGGGTCACCTGAGGGTAAGGGGCAGGGCTGGAATTTAACCTGTGGCCTCTTTGATGCCAACACCTAGGAAGATCTTTCCACTGATAGAAAGATGTTGACCTTTGACACTTCACTTTTTCTGACAAACACAGACAGTGAATGACTAACCAGAGGGAACCAATTCTTTTCAGACAAACAAACGTGCTTTGAGCACTTTGTACGTGCCTAGTGGTGTGAGAGATGAAGGAAAGTGGACGTCCTGATCCTTGGCCACAGTTTATTGTTTATTTGAGGTTGTAAGACAGGAAGATTGATGGGAGTCCTTTGGAGCCCCAAGGATACCAGGATCACAGACAGTGGCTTACTATCTATAACCAGAATATGATAGACTGGATGGCTTTAACAGCAAACTTTTATTTCTCATGGCTCTGGAGCCTTGGAAGCCCAAGACAGAAGAGCTGGCAGATTTCATGTCTGCTGGGAACCCACTTCCCTGTTTGTAGATGGCTGCCTTCTCTCTGTGTCCTTATACTGTGGGAGGGGCAGAAAAACACTTTGGGATTTCTTTGATAAGGACACAGATCTCATTCATGAGGGCTCCACTTCCAAAGGATCTCACCTCCCAAGACCATTCACAGTGGAGGTCAAGATTTCAACCTATGAGTTGTGTGTGTGTGTGTGTGTGTGTGTGTGTGTGTGTGTGTGCATGCATGCGCGTACGCACATGCTCAGCTGTGTCTGACTATTTGTGATGCAATGGACTATAGCCTGCCACGCTCCTCTGTTTATGGGATTTCCCAGGCAAGAATATCAGGGTGGGTTGCCATTTCCTTCTCCAGGGGATCTTTCTGACCCAGGGATAGAACCCACATCTCCTGCACTGACAAGCAGATTCTTTACCACAGTGCCAGCTGGGAAGCATTATGAATTTTGAGGGGAACGTAAACACAGCAGACAGTGATTCCTGGGTCATGTGGTCAAAACATCTTCCAAGAAGGGTTGAAGACCTTGTTGGAGATTCTGGTAGAGTCATGGGAGCTGCTGTGGGAGGAAGGAAGGTCCCCCAATCCTTGGTGGTGTGGAGTTGCTATAAGCACTCAGGAAACAGCTCAGTCCTTCTCTGAGAGGTCTTCCTTGATGCCCAGGTAAGATCACCTGGAGGAAGAAATGGCAACCTACTCCAATATGCTTGCCTGAAGAATCCCTTGGCAGAGGAGCCTGGCAGGCTACAACCATAGGTCACAAGGAGTCAGACACGACAGAGTGAGCATGCACACACACCCACAGCACACCCCTTGGTACACGATAACTGCAAGTCTCTTTCTCACAGACTTGTAGGGAGGAATGAGCATCTGCCTTGCTGGCTGGATTGCCCTGATGTAGGCTGATGATGTGGGGAGCTGTTTCCCTGTCGGCTTTCTGGCAGAGGGTTAACAGGCGCTGGATTTCAGAGGAAAGAGGCACTGCCTGAGTCCTGAGCTTTCCCTCCAGCTCTTTGCAGTGGTAAGTTCTGCCTGTTCCTGAAGCCATGGGTTGTGATATGTTTGGTGAGCACTGTCCCCAGCTTGTCATGCTTCCCATGCGAAGTTTCCCTGTGCGACAAGATGGCTCCTTGCGATAGTCTCACCTGTAGTATCTCTGGGGCTGTCAGGAATACCCACTTCAGGGGGTTCAGGACCAGCTGGGTACATATAAGCCAAAGCTAGCATCCATCCTTCAGCTTTCAAGATATACTGCTTTCTTTTGCTCACGGACATTTTTTCCTTCTTCTCTTTCACTTCAATAACTCCTACTGCCCTTTTGAGCTCAGCTTAAATCTTCCATTGGAAGGTACCTCCTCTTTGGGCCTTTCTCCTCATGGCCATCATCCTGCGACAGATTAATTATTGAATTACTTTTCTACAGTGTCAGTTATCTTTAGCCTTGACTAGTTTATTAAGTGAGTTTATCATCTGTAGAACTTTGGAGACTTAAGAGAAATCTTTCACAGAACTGATAGTTTTTGATGAAGGGGAATAGGAAGCAAAAGGGATATGCACCCCAGTGGGGGTCTCGGAGCCTCAGAGCATTGAGCAACTTTCTGAGGGAGTCCCAGGAGGAGAGGCTGGAGAGAAGGAATATAACAGTGGAAAACTTGACTCACTTGAAAATTCGTCCATGAGCCAGTCCTGAAATCAAATATGATCTCATCGAAGCTTCCCCCCTAGATCATAGTCATATATTAACGCATATGTGTGTGAATGTGCACGCGCGTGTGTGTGTGTGTGTGTGTGTGTGTGTGTGTGTGCTTTTCAGACAGCAAAGGGCTGTCACACAGTGTTTCAGCAGCCTTGTGTATTGAGCACAATAGAGTTCCTCTCATTTGTTAGTGAGAAGGAGTCTAGGGCTTAAGGAGTGACCTGCCCAAGCCCTGCAGCGTGGACACACGGCCTGCACTTCTGACCCCCGTGGCAGCCAGTCGATCCCATTTTCATGCCTTGAACCCGAAAGATCTTTAGATGCCTGGGAGGTAGGTGCTTGCCTTCATCTCTTTCCTCCAAGAATCCAAGGCACCTTTCTGTGCTGAATGTTGGCAAGACAATTTATAATGATATCCCATAGTAGTATTGTATGGTATTTTTTACCATGGACTAAGATGGCAAAAACCCACCCTGGCAAAGGGTGAGTAAATGCAAGATATCAATAAACAAATGGAGAGACAACCTATGGACTGGGAGAAATAATTTGCAAATGATGCTACTGACAAGGGGTTAATTTTCAAAATACACAAACAGCTCTTAGAGTCTAACACAAAAAAAGACAAAGCAAGTAAAACAACCAAATCAAAACTGAGAAGACCTGCATACACATTTTTAAAAGAAATCATACAGATGGTCATCAGGCACATGAAAGGATGCTCAATATTGGTAAAATTATTAGAGAAATGCAAATCAAAACTACAGTGAGCACTGGCCACTCAGACCAGTCAGAATGACCACTGTTAAATTTAAAAGTCTACAATAAATTTGCATACATAAATAAATAAAAGTCTACAATAAAGTCTATCTAAAAACACTGGAGAGGGGTGTGGAGGAAAGGAAATCCTTCTATACTGTTGATGGGAATGTAAATTGGTTCAGCCACTACGGAGAACAGTATAGAGGTTCTTTAAAAAACTAAACCAGAGTTACCATATGATTCAGTCCCACTGAAATGACCATATTCAATCCCATTCCTGGGCACATATCTGGAGAAAATTCTAATTAGAAAGGATTCACACACCCCTATTTTCATGATAGCTGCAATAGCCAAGCCATGGAGACAGCTTAACTGTCCATCAACAGATGAACGGACAAAGAAGATGTGGTTCAGATATACAATGGAATACTACTCAGTCATGAAAAGGAACTACATAACGCCATTTGAAGCAATATGGATGGACCCACAAATTATCATACTAAGTGAAGTCGGACAGAGGAAGACAAATACATGATATTGCTTATATATGAAATCTAAAATAATATACAAATGAACTTATTTACAAAATAGAAGCAGACTTACAGACAAATTTGTGGTTACCAAAGAGGATGGTGGAGGGTGGGAGGAGAGATAAATTAGGAGTTTTAGATAAGCAGGCACACATTACTATATGCAAAATGGATAAACAACAAGAACCTACTGTAGAGTCCAGGGAACTATTACCATATTCACTATCTTGTAACAACCTATAATGGAAAAGAATTTGAAAAAACAGATACATACATATATGTATGTATAACTGAATCATTTTTCTGTGCACCTGAAACGAACATAATACTATACATCAACTACACTTCAGTTTTTTTTAACAAAATGGTTAAAAATGTAGGAAATCAAGATCAAGGGAAGAGAAGATATACATATGCAAACCCCATGCATCCTCAGGATTGGAATATTTGAGGCTCACTGAGGGCTTTGACTTCCTAGCAGCCAAGATAAAAAAGGAAGATGTATTTAATGACTTGTACTTAGAAAAATAATTGTTTCTGAGCCACAGGAATCATTTGCAACCTTTTAGGTATCAGAGAATTCTTTTCAAGGGGCTTTAGCATTAATTCAACAAATACTTACTTACTAGTTACCAGGCACTGTACTCAGACATGGGCGCAAAGGATGAACAAATTTTGTCCTTGTCCCTGTGCAGATTAGTCAATGATTAATAATGTCTTTCTTGCCTCAGTTTGCTCAGCAGGAGCCATCTAAGGAGAATGTGTGTGTTAGTTACTCAGTTGTGTCTGCCTCATTTGCAACCCCATGGACTGTAGCCCACCAGGCTTCTCTGTCCATGGGATTCTTTGGGCATGAACACTGGAATGGGTTGCCATTTCCTTCTCCAGGGGATCTTCCTGACCCAAGGGTCGAACGCAGGTCTCCTGCATTGCAGGCAGATTCTTTCCATACTCAAAACCCAGATGTGTACCCCACACGGCCATTGTAGCTCTCATCTGGGAAAGTCTTCAGCAAGCAGTTGGAAAGAAGCTATTTTGGGTTCTTTCCATATACTGTTTTGATCCTAAGTGGGTAGTTCGGTCCCACAGTTGCAGTGGTGAGAAGCTGGATTGACAGCTTCTGGCACAGCCAAGTCTCAGTATCACAGGCAGACTTTTTTCCCTGGTAAATGGGTCTTCCTCTGAGGACAGATGCTAGCGCTTCTTGATGACTCACTTCTGAGGGGCTCAGCCCCATCAGGGTCTGAAGAAAGGAAGAGCGCTGGTGCCAGGCCCAGTTCTGGTGACATCCTGGCTGCTTGCCTGCCTTTTAGAATTGCCCCAGTGGGCACATCTGTGCCCGGAATTTGTCGACTTGTGTCAAAAGACAATGAAGATTTGTTGCCAGCATCCGAAATGATGACGTCATGGTTCTTTTAAGGGAGAATAACAGTTAGGATGGAGGAGGTGTGAGATTTGTGGCATTAAAGGGACACATCGTAATGTTTGAGTCTCGTGTTAGATAAAATCTAGAACGCTTCTTATATGGGAAACTGTAAAGTCCAAAGCATTAACCTTGTTGGCCATACAAGAACCCAAGTCTCCTCCCATTTAGCTAATTTTAAAAGGAATGATGAATCTCCAAGTCGCTGGGGTGACGTGAGTAGACTTCTTTTCCTTTCCTGTGCTGAAAAGCATGATGTACAGCAGTGGCTTTTAAAATTTTTTGACAGTGATCCATCGCGAGAAGTACATTTTATATTGTGACTCTGAACATACAAACGTACTGAAAAAAGTTTCATGGAAAATGCCACTGCAATGCGTAATACCCGAGAATGGTTTCTGTTATATTTTATTTGTTCATTTACTTCATCTATAAAAATCAGCTTGTGATTTGGTTCCAGGACTTCCTAACAAGTCATGACCTCCAGTTGGAAAATATACATGTGGAGGAAAGACCGTGGGGTCTTAGAGGTCTCAAAACAATAAGACACTTGTCTGTCACTGACATTAGGGGCCCTATGCATTGTAGTGACTCCGGGACCCAGGTGGCCGGAGTCTCCATGTTGATCCCCTTCTCCAGTGGCTCCCATCCAGGAACCCGGGACAGTCACGGCCCCAGCACGGTTTCACGGGTGTGTGACCTGTGCAGTCACGGGACCTTGTGCTAGGTTCACTGCTCTGCTGTCGCTGTCTTGAATTATTAATACGTTTTGAAGAAGCCCCATGTTTTAATTTTGCACCAGGCCCCACAAATTATGTAGCCAGTCTGCATACAGTGTCTCTAGTCTCCATTTTTTTCATCTGTAAAATGGATGCTTTTGATAAAACTCTTAAAAGGATTAAAAGAAGAATGGCGAAGGGTTCATATAGACGAGCTCCTGTTTTCAGCTTGCTGGTCTCATCTTCAGTGGTACCTCCACGGAAGACCTCTGCTTAATTAAACATGTCTGGTCAGCTTGAAGTGCTGTACTTCCTTACACTGCCTTCCTTTCTCCCTTCCGCTTATCTGAGTTTTGTTCATTACTTAAGAAATCACTCCAGTGTCTCCTTGGGGGCCAACTTCCTTGACTTCTCAGCACCCCTACAGCATCAGTCATGGGTCCTTCCTCCATGATCCTATCACTTAAATTGTATCCTCTCCCTCTGACTCCCTCCACCCCAGCTCAGGAGCCCTCACTTCCTGCCCGGAACATTTAAGCAGCCTCCTAATGAGTTGCCCCATCTCTAGTTGGCCCTTCCATTCTATCCTCCACCGTGCCAGGCTCATTTTCCAATTATTCTCAAATGACTTTTCTATGGTGCCACTTCCATAGGTGGAAAGCTTCAGTGGCTCCTGTAGGCCTTGGGCTTGCAGTCGTTGGCTCCATGGCCCCTTCTATTCTGCTCTTCCTCTGCTCCCCTCCTGAGCCCTGCCTGCCTGCTCCACGCATCATCTCTGGAATCGAGTTTATTCTCTGGCCTTTGGTTCTTCACACATTCTCTTCCTTCAGGCTGCCCTCAACTCTCCCTGGGAAGATTTCAATCCACCTTTCACTGCTCATGTGAAGCTCAGCCTCCTCCCCAAAGATCTCCTGGGCAGGATGGAATGACTCCCTCTTGCCTCTGAATTCTATAGTGTTTCTTGGAACTTAACCTTCATCTTGAAGTTATTAGGCCATTCATCCAAGGTCTTAATTGCATTTTCATCTGGGTCTGTGTTCCAGAGCATAGAGACAATTAGGTGATACGCTTGTTGCATCAGCCATTCTTTAGGGGAGGCCCCTGGAGCGTGGACTCCTGCAAAGATTGCTCGGGGCTTGGCTGGTCCCCTCAGCTGGTCTGAATCATCCCGCCTCCTCTGGCCCTCTTGGCTGTTTGCACATCCCTCTAGCATAGCACTCACCACTTTCCATTTGAGTTATTTCTTGACACGACTGGCTTCCCCACTAGGCATGTCTTATTCATTATTGCAGCTCCAATGCCTCCCTCTCCCAGGGCTCGGTGCTCAGTTAGCACTCAGGAAATGGATGAATAGATGAAAGGATGGAGATCCAGAGAGAAGGGGAAATTGCTGGCTACTGTGGGTATGTGTGGAAGGAGGGTCTTGCATGTATCTCGAAGATAAGTGAGGCTGAGATGACAATTGATTCTCAAATCCTATTGACTCCAAGCAACACAAGAAGTCATTCAGACTTGTGTATGTTGTGAGCAGTAACAATTCTGCTCTGTTCTCTCTTTATTCTGGGACCAAGGCTGATGTTGGTCACAGACAAGACAGTCTATGGAAGAAGAAAAGGACAGAGGCATGCAGTGGCTCTGGGAAGAAATGGTTCAGATCATTTCAGCTCACATCTTGTTGACTGAAGCAGGTCTTAGGGCTCCAGGAAAGATAATACTCTGAGGGGGATAGGCCAAGGAGAGAGGGGCAGTGGGTATTTTGAAAGCACGACCTTCTACAGTGGGGCAATGCTTCAAAGTGGGGCAGCGCCCCAGAGTCACTGGTGTAATGCTCCGGCTCTCTGTGTTCCCATACTCACTCTGACACTGGCGGGGCTGGTGGAGGGGCTCTTCCACTTGGTGTGTTTGGAGCCAGGAACTGTGTCCACAGAGTTCTGCATCTGGTCTATTCTTTCTTATCCAGCATGGGTTGCCCATAGGGACTGTGTGTTCTACTTTGCCCTTTTAGGGATGGAGGGAGAGACTCTCTAATCCAGGGTTCCTGTGACTTGGTAGGTTCTGTCTAATCCTGAAGTCCCATTTATCATTGGCAGAAGCCACATTCTCTGATATCAAGTGTACATATAACAAAGGTGATGAATAAGGAGATGTTTCCTTCTCCTTATTCTTTTGTCCCATTTCTCAACTGGTTTGGAGCTTGGATAAAGAAGAAGGTGCAATTTTTTGAGACCCTTCTAGTGCCTCAGTACCTGAGTTTGCAGAAGTACCAGGTTCTGAAAATGATGTCCACTCAAACCCAGAGAGGCTCCAATGTCGCTCCCACTAGTGTTGCTTCACTTAAGAACTTGGCCAGTGGGAAAGGGGGACCGATTCTCAAACACAGCGTCTAAGCGTGCTGCTTCCTGCCCCAGGATCAGCTACAAAAGACTGTTCAGGACTTCCCTGGTGGTCCAGTGGCTAAGACTCTGAGCTCACAACTCAGGGGGCTTGGGGCTCTATTCCTCGTTAGGGAACCAGATGCTGCATGCCACAGGTGAGACCCAGAGTGGTCAGATAAATTAATAAATAATAAATAAAATTAAAATTTAAAAAAAAAAGACTGTTCATGGTGGGCCATCTGGCTCCTGTATAATCAGAAATCAGAGCACTCTGTGGTGACCTAAATGGGAAGAAAATCCCGAAAAAAAGAAAAGGATTTTTATCCATATATGAATATGTATGTATATGTACAGCTGATTCACTTGGCTGTACAGCAGAAGCTCATGTAACATTGTAAAGCAACTGTACTCCAATAAAAATTAGCTAAAATAAAGAGAAATCAGAACACTGTAGGAAATGGCCATGGGGAACATCTGAAGTGAATCAGACCCTCAGGGAAAGTCCTGAAACCTGACTATTCACACTCATTTCGACCAGTACATACGGCGTCCAGAGGTCCTTGCGAGGGGAACACACCTATCCGTACTTAGCAGGGTGTTCTGCAGAGGCCGGGCCTGGGATTCATCTATTTCTGGCAAGTGGAATCAGTGATACCCTTCCCTACCAAGCACCTCTGTGTATCAGCTTTTATCTAGGGTGGTGCTTCAGTTCTTAACCAGAGCAAGAGGAACGAACACCTTCTGATGGGAGGAGGAGGTTGGTGGGTGGGCAGAGAAAGAGGAGACAAAAGTGAGAGGGGAGGTGTCAGCATTTGTCTCTAATCTGTCTGGCTGCATGATAGAGTATGAGGAGGGGAAAGATGTCTAGAGCAAAAGTCCTATTTATGGAAAAGTGCAAGATGCAGGGGAGAAGCAGCGCAGCTTCGGGAACAGGCACCAAATTTGGCAATCTGCTCAGAAGATTTCTCCTCCCTCTGGTTCCAGAGCTCAGTCCTTGGCGAGGCTTGTAGGCCACAATGTTGACCACAGGAGGGGCAGAGAGAGAAGCAGGGCTCTCACCAAGGGTGCCAGGTGTCTGTGGCATCAAGTTTTTTTCCTAACACTCTTCGCTCATAGAATATTTCAAAGAGAGACTGGGTGAGCTTGTTCCTGAGCCGATTCAAAGTATGGTGCCGAATGATTCTGCATGCGCGCACAGGCGTCTCCGACTCTTTGTGACTCCATGGACCCTCCTCTGTCCGTGAAGTTTTCCAGGCAAGAATACTGGACTGGGTTGCCATTTCCTACTCCAGGGAATTTTCCCAACTTAGGGATTGAACCCGCATCTCTTGTGTCTCCTGCACTGGCAGGCAGATTCTCTACCACTAAGCCACCTGGTTAAAGACTATGTTATTGAGAACTGATGGTGGTGGTGGGGAGTAGTTAAGAATCATTATCATTTATCCATTGACGAATTTATGACCCTCATACACATTCCCAGGATGTTGGACCCTGAAACATAGGGGTGCACCTACAGGTAAGCCCTCAACACTGGGTGACTACTGTGCTTATGATATATCCTTCTGTACTAGTTTCTTATTGCTGATGTCGCAGTTTACATTGGAAGGACTGTTGCTGAAGCTGAAGCTCCGATATTGTGGCCACCTGATGCAAAGAACCGACTTACTGGGAAAGACCCTGATGCTGGGAATGACTGAGGGTAGGAGGAGAAGGGAGCGGCAAAGGAAGAGATGGTTAGACAGTATCACCAACTCAATGGGCATAAATTTAGGAGATAGCAGAGAACAGAAGAAGCTGGTGTGCTATAGTTCATGGGATTGCAAAGAGCTGGACATGACTTAGCAACTGAACAAAACAACAGCTTAGCACAAACTTGGTGACTTTAAAACAACCATAAACTTATTACCTTATAGTCCTGGAGGTCAGAAGTCCAAAATCAGTTTTACACAGCTAGAATCAAGGTGCCAGCTGGCTATGTTTCTTCTGAAGCCTCCAGAGAAAAGCTCATTTTTATTTTTTTTGTATTTTCTGCATTCTGGCAATCATCAACTTTCCTTGGCTCGTGGCCTTTCATTCATCATCAAAGCCAGTGGTATAGCATCTTTCAGTCTCTTTCCCCTGACTCTGACACTCCTGCCCTCTTTTGTAAGGACCTTGTAAAACCATCCTCATCGCCAGATCCTGAGCTTAATCCCTTTTGCCATATATTCAGCCTACTATATCCTCCAAACAGTTTCCTTTGGCTTTCGTTCAACCTTATCAAGAGGACACACAACTACAACATTTATTAAGCATTTTCTGTATACTTTTTCTCTGCCAGAAGCTTTTCATACTCTTAGAAATGAATCCCCACTGTGACTCTGCACATGTACACACGTTCGTGCTCAGTCATATCCGACGCTTTGCAACACCATGGCCTGTGGCCACCAGTCTCCTCTGTCTGTGGAATTTTCCAGGCAAGAATACTAGAGTTGCCATTTCCTCCTCCAGGAGATCTTCCCAACTCAAGGATGGAAGCTAAGTCTTTTGCATCTCCTGCATTGGCAGGCGGATTCTTTATCACTGCGCCACCTAGGAAGCCTCTGCATGAGAGGTATTTCTTATGTCTATTCTATAAATGAGGAAGTTGAGGGTGGCATATGTTAGATTATTTGTTTGTTTGATAAGAGACGGAAATAGGGTTTGAGTGTAAATGGGTCTGGCTTAAAAACTTTCTCTTCCCCTACGATTTCAAATACTCCATCTCTGAAGCTGATGCTTTCTCATGATTGAAATGAATCGGTAAAAAAAAAAAAAAAAGGCCAAGAAATGTCGTGTTGGTGGCTAAAGAGGAATGTTCAAGGGTCCTTTCAGTACTTCTTGATAGCCACATTCTCTATCCTGGCAGTAGGGGACACCCCTGATTTCATTGTTTGCCTGGGGTTCTGACCAGGATACCCTGGCTTAGTGGAAGAGACACACCCAAAGTCTCCAGATGAGTCATGGACTGTGCCCAGAACTAAAGTGTGGTGAAGAGGGCAGAGTTCTGCTGCCCCAGGCTGTGAAATGGTTTCCATTACGGTATTCCTGCCGAGAGAGCAGCAGAGTGCTGCCCTTTGATCCCCTGCCCCATGACTGTGGAGCCTCAGGCGTCTGACTGAGTTAGCGGAAGCATGAATAGGGTACTGGAGAAAGCCTGGGACTGCAGCTCAGCCACCTGGAGGCCTATGTCAGCGTCACTCATCCTTTGCTCCATCCTGAGTCTCAGGTTCTACCTGGACTAAGTGTCTGCAGCCTTCTCTTTCCTTACTATTTAGAGTGTCACTGCTTAGCCAAAGGTACTGCTCTCAGTGGAACAGATAAGTATCAGAAAGTTACCGTGCACATGGAGATAACTTTGCCATGTGCACTTTCTCCATAGAGCCCTGCATCAGAATTCTCCTTCTTCCCCTACTGGCTGGGTTATCTTGGGTTATCACTTTCTTCAGTTATGAAATGGGGATAATGATAATCATACTGCCCTCCTTCTGAGGTTGTTGTGGGGGTTGCAGAGACACTAGACTATCACTGGAGACTCTTCAGTTCTATGCGAATGCTCATCTCATGCCTCCCTATCCACTCTTATGGAGGCTCTAGTAGAGGAAGGAACTTGGGCTCTTGAATCAGAACCACTAGCCTTTTCTATTAGACTCTGCTACTCATCAGCTGCGTGACCTTAGACAACTCAATTCAAACCCTCTGATCCGTAGGACTTTTCGTCTATAAACTGTGGACAATGATAATAGAGACATCTTAATGGGGAGATGAGAATTAATAGGATAATATACGGAAAGTTCCAAGCAGAGTACCTGGCATATGGAATCTATTTGCTCCCTTTGGGTCACGTGATTGACTTCTTTCGCATTTCTAGGATGTTTTGAATGTCATTCCAGTTTCAAAGGAAACATTTTAACGTTTTAGGTAAAGTCAGGCTTTTATATTGAGGTCACGTATTTGTAAATATGTGTATTAAACTACATCCTGATGTAAAACAAGTGGTACTGATTTTTCCAGTGCCTTCCACCCCCTAACTTCTAACCTCAATGTCTGCAAATAATTAATGCAGAGAGGAGGTTTACAGTTGGCTACACAAATGCACATTAAACATTTAATTGGAAAAAAGTAAAAGGATGAATCCAACAAGCTGCAATAATCTTCAAAAGCTCTGTTAAAGATTTAGACATATGGTATTGACTTACGGATAAAACCAAGACTTTTGGCTTTGGACTCACTAAAAAACTGTGGAACCACTGCTTCTATATGGAATATCAGAAAATGCTGCAGAGGGGCTCCTGTGCCCTGGTTTCTGGTTCAGACTGACCTTGAAAGTAGAATCAGAGAGCAGTAGCCTTTGCTCAACTTTTGGCTCTTCCAGATGCAACCAAATATTCAGAAGATTTAGGGCAGTGAGAGTATACTGGACAGAGACCTGCCAAAGGAAGAAAACAGGTTGGATCCTCTTTGGATTTAGCTCTTTCTTTTCTACTTGGAATAGAGGCAATGGTAGCTAAGACAACTAGCACTTACTAAGGAATTTATGATTTACTGGATGGTTTTATATTATTCCCACTTTACAGATGAGGAAACTAAGGCTCAGGAACTTTCCATAACTTGCTCAGAGCCATATAGTTCATAAATGCAAATCAAGAATTTGAATACAAGTCTATTTGAGCCTGGACTGCTTTTGTGAAGTTGTTAAAGGGAACCAACAACATCTAATAGAAATGGTTCATCCACTGATCTATTAAACACTTGCTTAAAGGCTGAGCAATGGATCAAATGACCTCTTGGAAAGCCAAGATTTTGGTAGTTTAAGGCTCTTTCCATCTTTCTGAGTTGGATATGTTGTACATTTTCATGAGCCCTTCCAAGTAAGCTGCTCTGCATTCCTGGCCTGTGGAGGCCTTGCAACTATTGCCTCCTTGCAAAAGCAAAGCGTTGATTTATATCCACTCAGAAGCTATTTGTCCGCCTGCTGTTACCCGGAGAGTAAATTTCCTGTTTGACCAAATTCCTACAAAACTCTCAGTAAAGCCCAGGACATGTTTTTAAATGGATAATATTGTTTGTTGAGCTTTTATTTCCCTAGTTTTGATGGAGGGAGGAACAGAAATGTTTCCGTTGGACCTTATACATTGACTATTGCTATCAGTGTGACCTTGATCCCAAAGTTTGGGGATGGGATTTTCTGCTCTTGGTCTTGGGCCTTGGTTTGCAATGTTTCCTGAGATGTGGCACCCATACCCACCCTCTCACCATCCATCACCCATCCATCATGGTCCAAACTACCACTGTGCTTCACCTAAAATAGTGAATGACCTCATTGTTCCCTCTGACTAGAGCTTTACTTCCTCTAATTCATTTCATTTATAAAAAGGTTGTTGTATTATAAAATAACACAAGTGTATGCAAAAGTATCACATGATATAATGAATTACAGTTCACTTAGGATTAGAAACTCTAAAAATTACACATATGCATTCATAAAAGCAATATGTAAAGAATTGCTTCCCATACATTTAAACTTGGCATAAATTGTATCACACTACACAAATCCTTTGGTAAGTTGTTTTTTTCCAGGGCAGCCTTGTGTCTTGAAAATTAGTCACGTTGTTATGTGTAGATGAAATTTATTCATTTTGAAACTGCTCTATGGCGTACCCTTGTGGGAATACCCCATAAATTTAGTTTTTCCACTCTCTTATTTGTTGGTGTTCATCTCATTGGTTTCAATGGTACCTGATTACAGATAGTCCTACAGTCGGGATCCTTGCACCTATCTCCTTGTGCATTTTTGTGTAAAGCCCTGTGGAGTGTATACCTACATATGGACTTTCCAGGTTATATAATATGCCCACATTTATATTTGCTAGATGATACCAGGGCTTCCCTGGCGGCTCAGATTGTAAAGAATCTGCCTGTGATGAAGGAGACTTGGATTTGATCCCTTGGTTGGGAAGATCCCCTAGAGAAGGGAAAGGCTACCCACTCCAGTATTCTGGAGAATTCCATGAGCAGAGGTGCCTGGTGGGCTACAGTCCATGGAGACTGTAGTCGGACATGTTATCAAACAAATTGGTTTCCAAACTGTTGTGCCAGTTTACCTTCTCAGCTGCATGTTATGGAGAATCGAGAGTTTCCACTTCCCTACATCCTTACTAGTAGTTGATATTGTCAGATATTTACAATCTGCTGGATCTGACAAAGTATCTCATTTCCTAAATTGGTATTTGCTAGTGAGAATATTTTTCTTACTAATTATATTTTAATTTCCTTTTGTTAGTGAGCATGACTATCTTTTTATGTACCTATAGTGGTAAAGAATCCACCTGCCAATGCAGGAGACTCAGGTTTGACCCCTGGGTTGGGAGGATCCCCTGGAGAAGGAAATGCTTATCCATTGCAGTATTCTCGCCTGGGAAATCCCATGGGCAGGGTAGTCTGGCGGGCTGCAATGCATGGAGTTGCAATGAGTCGGACATGACTGAGCCACTAAACAAACAAACAACAAAAAACCAAAAACTGGCTGCCGGGAGTTTTCCCTATCACATAGTTAGCATTTTTTTTTTTTTTTGTCTTGCACTTTTAGTGTCTTATTATTTTGTAGAAATATTTACCCTATGTGGACTGTATATTACTACTTTAAAGATCTGCAAATAACTTCTCCAAGTCTGTGACATTTGTTTGCATTTTTTGTTATGTCTTTATCATGTAAAACGTTTTTAGTTTCACTGTAGTCAAGCATTTTGCTTTGTTTGATTTAAGCTTTACTATCTGCTTCAATGAATTCTTGATTCTGAGATCAAAGAGTTATTTTTCAATCATTTTCTTAAAAAGTTTTACTTCTCATATTGTGATCTTCGATGCACTTGACATTTATTTTGTTATAAAGTAGTTTATTATTTTGTTTTGTCTCCATATGGAAAGTCAATTGTCCTTGTACCATTTATTGAATAGTCCATCCTTTTTCTGTTTATTTATAATGGCATATCTGATTATGACACGTTTCCATGGGTATGTTTCAAGGTGCTTGGTTCTACTATATTAATTTGTTTGTTTATATACCAATAGCACATTGTCTTGAATATTCTATTGTTAGAATAAACCTTGATATCTGATTTTGGTAATCTTTGTTATTTTTCCAAATTTTCTTATTTCTTTATGCTTCTATAGGAACAATATGAGCATTGACCTGTCAATTTCAATGAAAATTTATTGAGATTTTAATTGTAAGTACAACAAACATATAAATCATCTTTGTGGCAGAACAGAGGCCTGTTTAAAGCTGAATCTTCACTTCTACAAATATTTATTCAAGCTGTATTTTATGTCCTTTAAAAATGTCTTAAAGTTTTTCCCCTTAAAGTTTATTTACATTTTTATTAGAAGTATTTATAGGAGCCCTGAAGTTTTGCTTGCTATTATGAAATTATCTTTAATTTCCACTATATTTTATAATTGATAGGGTGGTTTTCTGAGAACACTAATGAATTTGTGAGTTGATCTTGTAACTTGCAGAATTCTCTTATCTTTTCTCATATTTTCTCTGCAATTTTCTAATGATATTTTCTGCAAGTGGAGATCCATTTTATCTCTTTTTATCTATTTTAAAATCTTTTGTTTATTTTTCTTATTGCATTAGCCAGGGCTCTTGGATAATGTTGAATAGTAGGGGTGATACCAGGCCTCCTTGGCTTCCTCCAGATTTTTTTCAAGGAAATATTTTTAGCATTCTATCATAGAGAGGCCATTCAGTATAGTGGTTAAAAATGCAAGCTCTGGGGTCAAGTGAGTTTGAGATTAGACTCTATCACTAAAGTGTTGTATTACTTGGAGTACAGGAACTTCCATACCGTTCTGCATATTGGCTGTACCTATTTAATTTCCCACCAACAGTGTAGGAGGATTTCCTTTTCTACATACCCTCTCCAACATTTATTACTTGTAGATGAGGGCCATTCTGACCAGAGTGAAGCGATACCTCATTGTAGTTTTGATTTGCATTTCTCTAATAATTAGCAATGTTGAACATTTTTTTCATGTGCTTATTGGGCATTTGCATGTCTTTGAAGAAATATCTATTTAGGTCTTATGTCCATTTTTTTGATTGGGTTATTTGTTTTTGGTTTGTTTTGATATTTAGCTGTATGAGCTGTTTGCATATTTTGGAAATTAATTGCTTGTCAGTCACATTGTTTGTAAATACTTTCCCCCATTCTGTAGGTTGCCTTTTTGTTTTGTTTATATTTTCCTTTGCTGTGCAAAAGTTTTGAGTTTAATTAGGTCCTACTTGTTTGTTTTTGTTTTTATTTCCATTAATTTAGAAGACGAATCTAAAAAGATATTGCTGTGACTTACGTCAAAGAGGGTTTTGCCTATGTTTCCCTCTAGGACTTTTATAGTATCCAGTCTTACATCAGTCTTACATTTTGAGCGTAGTTTGTGTATGGTGTTAGAGAATGTTATTTCATTCTTTTACGTGTACCGATCCAGTTTTCCTAGCACCACCTATTGAAGAGATCGTCTTTTCTCTATTGTGTATTTTTGCCTCTTTTTCCATAAATTTATTGACTGCAGGTACAAGGGTTTATTTCTGTACTTTCTATGCTGTGCCATTGATCTATATGTCTGTTTTGTGCCAATACCATACTGTCTTGATTACTGAAGCTTTGTAATATAGTTTGAATTTGAGGAGCCTGATGGTTCCAGCTCCATTTTCCTTTCCCAAAATTGCTTTGGTTATGTGGGGTCTGTTGTGTTTCCATACAAATTGTAAAACTTTTTGTTCTATCAAATGCCCTTGATAATTTGCTAGAAATTGCACTGAATCTGTAGATCGCCTTGGTAGTACAGTCATTTTAACAATGTTGATTCTTCCAGTCTAAGAGCACAGTGCATCTTTCCATCTTTCTGTGTTATCCTCAATTTGTTTTGTCAGCATATCATGGTTATTGGAGTACAAGTCTTTTGTCTCCTAGGTTTGTTTTTTGATGTGATGGCAAATGGGGTTGTTTCTTTAATTTCTCTTTTTGATCTTTTGTTGTTAGTGTATAGAAATGCAACAGACATTAGTTTGTAGATAAGCCAATCTTATAATGACTTATTTCTGTCTGTCTTTCCCTTACTCAGCTATTGTGATATTGATTTATCTTTTGAATTTTTAAAAATTATTTTAATTATATTTTTCAATTACAGTTTTTTTAGATTCTTTTTCCTCTTCAATATTCCTGCTCCCATCTTACCTACTTTTGGTAATTTTTGTTCTTTACTGTCTCTTTGATGATTATATCCTTACTTGCTACTTTTATTAGATTAAAAAAATGTACTCTGTGTAATTTATTTATCTCATGATCATTGTTTAGATTTCTGATTTTTATATGGTTTGATGTTATTTTAAATTTTTATTTGGTTTAGATTTTGCTGTTTGGATGGTGTGCTTTCTTTTTTGAGATTATTAATAGCTTCTTCATGACTTTTGTAATTTTGTTTTGCAGGCTAATCTTACACAGAAAGAGTTTTATTTTCTTCTGATGTAGTTCCTCCCTTTTCTAGAAGATTTGTAATGTTTTTCTCCAGTGGACTCTGGGTCTGTTATCCAGAACTATGTTTTATGTCAACCATTTGCGATTACTGCTCTGTGGACACAGTGGGGATATTTTGATGCTATTACTTCAGGCAGCTTATGGCCTGGATCACATTGATTCCTGGCTACAAGGATGGGTCTGCATACACTGGTCTCTTTTTTCAAGTGGCTGTGGCCCCAGGCAGTGGTCACAGCAGCAGCTAATTTTCCATCTCTTATTAACAGGGGAGCTCAATCTCCATCTTGAGTCTCAGCAGGGAGCCTAACTGAAATCTTCAACCTTGCTTCATATTAAGCAAATTGAACTTTATTCCCTGAAGAAATTCTGAATGCTCCGGCCTGCTTTGGACTGGGTGGGTATCCAGGGCCCTGTAGCTTCAGCCTATTTCTTAGCTTGTTTTTATTCTGTTTCTCATCCACAGAGATGTTTATGGTGGATTTGAGGCCAGCTCTGTGTTTTGAATGTCCTCTTTGAGACTGTTATTTATCATTATTGTGACTTTGGAGCATTGCCATCTGCCTGGATTTCTCCTTCTGTTTCCTACCTGGCAGGACAAATGGTATTCCCTAAATTCTGCATGCCATCCCCCTGTTAATAAGATTTCTTTATGTTTCCACCAAATGTAGAATATGTGAAAATGCATTACCAGGCACTTGTAGATCTTTATTCACCTGGCCTCTGCCCTCTGTTTATATGGAGCTGCTTCTAACTCCCTGATTACACTTGCTTCCAGGTTTTAATTCAGGCTGTTACTCCAACTGATGCATGTTCAACCTTCTGTCTGGTTTGGATGTGATCTCCCTGATCTTTCTCATCTGCCCCTAATGTCACTTCCTCCCTTATTCCTCATTCCACATACTTTCATTCTCCTGCCCCCACCTTATATTCGACAACACCTGTCTCCTTCTTGAAACTATTATTTTATCAGTCTCTCCTCCAAGACAGAAGATCCTTGTGAGTGTCTCTCATTCAGTCCTTTACCACTATAGCTAGCACGGCAGAGACACCTAGTAAATGTTAGGAAAACAGATAAATGCAAGGAAGCACAACTCTCTCTTGCACTTCATTTCTTCCTTGCTGTCCAGAGGGAGCCCTCATTTGCATGCGATGAGGAGGGGAGAATCATCCCATCCACATCGCCAGCTAGATGATTAGTTCCCAAGGCTCAGCCTTGAATTCATTAAGGAAATCTGGAGCTTTGTGGAGTGATGGGAGGGCGAAGAGGTGGGATTCCAGTGTGGAACTAGGAGGGTCCAGAAGAGGTGAGTCGGGATGTCCAGTGCTCTGTGATAAAGATACCCCTCCACCACTGCTTTGTGTTGCTGGAGAAAGGGCACATGGATTTTCCAGGACTGCTGTGATTTGTGGCGCTGTGGTAGTTATTAGAGTGTATCCCACCTCTTGTACCTGCTGATCCTTGTAGATTCTAAAGTGAAATCTGGCCTAAACTCAGAGGTCCTGGGAAAGCAAGAGTAGCTCCCTCCATTCTGAAGCAGACATGGTCCTGTGTATTTGGACATAGTCTTGTGACCCTGGCTGAAGCCAGTTGGTGCTGGGGAATCTGAGTTCTAGCGTTGATCACTGAAGCAGTTGTTGAGCCTGGCTTTCAAGGCCACCCCTCTTGGGAAAGCTTTGACGTGCCAAAATCTCTCACCCCCTTTCCTGCACCATTTTTATATGCAATCTCGTTAAAATCCTTGCCTTTCATGTGGAGGCCAAGATGGTGACTTCACAAAGGTCAGGAACTGGGGAAGTGAAAAAAATTTTTTTTTCCTTGAAAGCTTTAAAATAAATTATTTATAGGCATAATAAACAGTAAACTGAAAAATTTGAGACGACGAGCCTTGTATGTAGATGAGATGAAAACTGTGATATTGGGGGGATTGTTGCCAAGCTTTTCCCAGGACTTCAGTGGTTTTATCTTTGCATTTTCTCTACTACTCTCACATGCTACCCCTCCTTTAGAATGAAGCTATGTGTAAATTTCTAAGACTTCCTTCTTCACAAGAGGGAGGGTTTACATGTATACTTACAACTGATTCATGTTGCTGTATAGCAGAAACTAACACGACATTGTAGAGCAATTGTCCTCCATTAAAAATAAATTCCTCCTTTAGACTACGGTGATGGAATTGTGCGATCCCATCCCTTTTTCATGAAATCCTCTGTTCTGCTGTGGGACAGGAGACAGCTGTTCAGGCTAAAAGTGCGGTGAGGGGAGGGGAGGAGAGACATAAGCCGAGCAAGTCAGAATGCCCTGCCGTTGTTTTGAAGCCTATTTATGAAAGAAGCTGAGGAGTGTTTTGGGAAGAGTGCGAAGTTAGGCAGGAGAGTAACCCACCACTGTCTTTGCCCCTACAACTTTACTAACCAGATGGCCTTGGGTAAGTCACTGAATACCTGATAGTCCACCAACTCTCACGGTCTCAGTTTGCCCACCTATAAATGGGAGAGTTGGGTTGATTCCAGGATAGTCAGTTAAATCACTTGTGTAAAATAAGCAGGGAATTTAAGCAACCAGAGCAACGGCAGGAATCCTGGCAAACAAAGAACTGTGTGTTACCAGAATGTAACCCCAATACATGGTTACCACGCAGAAAAATAGACCAGGCATCTTTAGCATTTCTAATCATTTCAAGGGAAGCCCCAGATCTAGATTTTTATGTGAAATATCCTCATTTCACATCTAATTAGCAACTCATTAAAAAAATAGAACGAACTAGCAATGCCCTGTTGAGGTCAAGTAGACATATCTGTGGGTTGAACACAGTCTGTGGACAGTCAATTTGCAACCTCAGGGGCAAATAATCTTTGACTCCAGATTGACACTCTGTCTTCAAACTCAGGGAGCATGGATTGACCCCGCCCCGGATGAGGATTCGGAGATCCTGGTAACTGACTGCAGCAGCAGCTTCCTCTTGGAGGCTGGGAATGCCATCTGACTCCTGTCTAGATAGCAGTGTCTGCAGAAAGCTTTAACCCTAAGACGTCTTGTTTCTTTGTTAATAAGGGTGATGAACCAGAGTTCAAGGGGTGCTAAAGGCACGTCAGCATCAAACTGAGACTTTCTCCTGGAAGTAAACAAGAATTGAAAGGACACTGTGCAGGGAATAACTTTCTCACAACGAAATTTGATGTCAAAATGCCCTCTCCATCTATACCCCCAAAACTACCTTGTAGGGTTGCCTCCGTATTTAAGTGTTGTGATTGTTTAGTCCCTCAGTCATTCCTGACTCTTTATGACCCCATGGACTGTAGCTTGCCAGGAGCCTCTGTCAATGAGATTTCTCCAGCAAAATACTGAAGTGGGTTGCCATTTCTTCCTCCAGGGGATCTTCCCAACCTAGGAATTGAGCTCCCATCTCCTGCATCACAGGTGGGTTCTTTACCACTGAGCCACCAGTGTTATTAATTTAATACCTTTTTGTTATTGAAAGATGTACCATTTATAAATCCCTGTTGCATTTACTGGGCTCTCATAGCAGATAAGAGAGAAGACCTGTCCAGGTATTATCATTCTAAATGGATAGTTCTGGAAACTCAGAGAAGGGACATAAGGCATTCCAAATCCTTCAGCTAGGAGTTTTCAGAGCTGGGTTAGAACCTGGGTCTCCTGACTCCTCTGTTCCCTCTACCACCCTGTGCTGCCCACACAGAATCAGTTCCCCAGCCTCTTCACAGGTGGGGTTTGCACCCCAGCACAATCCCTCAATCCCTGAGCAACTGTAACACATCAGGGCTTGAAGAAAGGGTGGCATGCATGCATTCTAATGCTTAGTGCTCCAAACCCCATGAGGTGCTCAAATGAACACCCAGTCTCTTGAACTCCTTGGCTAACTTCCTAGACCTTACTTCTCAACTTCACTGTTTGATTTCAATTCCCCACCCCCCCACAAAAAACCAAAACAAAAACATTTCTAAATCTTCATCCATCTTGGATTTATCCAGTACTAAAGAGAGAAAGGGGCTTCCCAGGTGGCACTACTGGTAAAGAACCTGTCTGCCAATGCAGGAAACATGAGACTTGGGTTCGATTCCTGGGGTCAGGAAGATGCCCTGGAGGAGGGCATGGCACTCCCTCCAGTACTCTTGCCTGCCTGGAGAATCCATGGACAAAGGAGCCTGGCAGGCTAAAGTCCATTGTGTCACAAAGAGTCTGACACGACTGAAGTGACTTAGCACACACAGAGAGAAAAATTTATTGTAATGTTCAGGAGTGCTTGGAGTCGTGTGATTCTCTACCAAGTAGAGTAACATTTTGGTGAGTTTTGGGTGACAAAACATTCAAACTGGCTAGAAAGCAAACATATTAAAGCATTTGCTGGCATAGTTTGGTGGCTAATTCTAGACCCAAAAATATTTCTGGTTTTTTTTTTTTTCACTTGTGTTCTTTGTTCTATTTAAACACTGATTGTCAGAGTTAGTAATTAATTTTATTTTACTAAGACATTTTACAAGACTGCAGCCCTGGATGGTTCTGATTTTCTTATTTTGCTAGAGGACTAAGGAACTGTGGGGATCAAGGAACAAGGGACCATAGTGAGTGAGCTTTTAGCAGATGGTAGAGTAGTTGACTGTATAAGTGAAATCACATTTTTATGAAGAAACACATTTTGATGTTTTTCTCTTTTTCAAATTAGTTTTGAACTGCTAAATAGCTCTCCACCCCTATCAACATTCTACTTCCCTGCAAGTTTGGAAACTAGTGATGTCCAGGGAGGAGAGATCTCCTGATAAAGGACTTGCTTCAGGCTTCAGACTTGAGCCCGTTTTACAGCTTGCATATAAAACTATGTAAGTTGGCCTAATGATGGAAAGGCTGATGTTGTCAAATGCTAACTGGTGCGATTAGAGGGACATTCAGATCTCTCTGAGCCTGTCCTCTCTTCCTGGTACCCAAAGGCACAGGTCTTTCCTGGCAGCAAATCTGTCTCCTCATTAATTTCTGGGGTCAGCACACAGGTCTGCTCTGCCATGTCAGGCCCAGTGAGTCAGCAAAGCCAAGCTTCTGGGCCAGGCTGGCGTCTCCTGCACCAGCAGCTAGGGATGGTTGCAAGCAGGCAGAGCCACGGCGATGCCACAGCATGGAACTCCAAAAAGCACAGATATCCCAGGACCTGAAGCGGTGACAAAGGCCCAGGGACATCTCACACAGGTTGCTTCTGCTTTCCTGTTTGATCTGATCTTACCCAATTGATGGTTTAGAAGAGGGTATGAGAGTGGAGCTATTCCTTGTAGTTTTTAAAATCCAGTTTGCAACAGAAAAGCTAGTTCAGATCATAATATTCTGTTCTGCACAAACTTATTTCAACATAGGTCACAGTAAAGCACTTAATCATTAAATTCAGGCCAAACCCTAAAGTGTGGGTCTCCTGGTCGTCTCCTTCAACTACTCCATTATATAGTCTGTATCAGGAAAAGTGACTTTTGTCAGTAGCAGAGTCAGAAATAGCAAAACTTCTGAGAGTGTCATGTTTAACACAGTATTTTAAATTTCAGATATGAATATTTGAGCTAAATATCTAAATGTCACTGAGATATTTATGAAGAGGTGGTAATAATAACAAAAATAATATGTTGATAGCAGCTGGCACTTGTTCAGCATATACTGTACTGTGTCCCAGCCACATGGCTCAGAAATTTACCCTTCAGGAATGCTGCCTCCACGGTGGGCTTCCCTAGTGGCTCAGCTATGACAAATCTGCCTGCAAACAAGGAGATGCAGGAGACAGCTTCAGTCCCTGAATCAGGAAGATCCCCTGGAGGAAGAAATGGCAACCCATTCCAGTATTCTTGCCTGAGAAATCCCATGGACAGCAGAGCCTGATGGGCTACAGTCCATGGGGTTGCAAAGAATCAGACACAACTGAGTGACTGAACACGCAACACACACTCATGTCCATGAGTCCCTCAGCTCTAAATGGTTGTGTCTAAACTTTCAGGCAATTATATGAGGTAGTTGATATCATCTTCAGAAACATTTGTTACCAACAGATTTGCATTGAGTGTTTATTATGTTCCAGTGTGATTCTAGGTCCTTGTGATCCATAAAAGTTCGATGAGATAGATATGCCCCCTGCCTGGTGCTTGTGGTCTTGTGGGGAGAAAGCATTAACCATAAAATACTTCTCTTACAAAGTGATGAGAAGAGAGTTAAGATAAGGTCTGGAGGGAGGGCATCTGTCTGTGTGATGAGTTTGCAGACTGTCCCAGACTGTCCCAAGCTCTGAAGTGGGCAAGATACTGGCATGTTCTGGAAGCTGCGAGAGGGACCGTGTGATTAGTGATGGTGATGAGAGTGATAAAAGTGAGGGTGAGCTCTGGTGAGGAGCCAGAAGTGACCAGAGAAGTTCACATCTCCTCTCTGAGTTCTTTGTCTCCTCTTCACACCCAAAAGAGAATCCTGTGAGTCCTGGGGGAACTGAGATGAGGAAACTGAGACAAGGAGACATTAAGTCTTCTCTTTTTCATGGCTGCATAGCTTATAAGTATGAAATGATCAAATGGGGATTTTTTTTTCTCTCTCATCAATATATAAACATTTACCAGCCTCTTTCCTCCTTCTCCATCCTCCACTTCTCCCATTTCTCCTCCTTCTTCCCCTTCATCTCCTCCTTCTCTTCTTTATCTTCTTCTTCTCTCTCTACCCATCCTACCTCCATCAGCAACTATGTGCCAGGGATTTAATTCTAGGCTCATGGTATGTGATTGAGTTCTCATACTCATGGCTCCTTTTTCCTCTGAGTTGCCATTCTCATGGATCTTGTTTTCAGTAACTGATGATGCAAGCTAAAGTAGGGAAAAGGGCTATAGACAGAAGGGGACTGTTTAAGATAAGGTGCCTCACACAGAGGATACCTCTGAGCAGGGGCATGAATTCCTGAGGAAGAAATCATCAACCCTGCAGTTAAGAGAGCTTTGTAATTAGCATTATTGAAGTCAAGGGGAAACGTTGCTGTCCTCATGGAGTAGGTTGACACACACTATGTTGCGTGTGTGTGTGTGTGTGTGTGTGTGTGTGTGTGTGTGTGTGTGTGTGTATTAGTCAAAGTTTTTCCCAGACCAGAGCCAGCAAGGAAAGGTCAGCCTAGGTTGTATAAACAAGGGGAATTTGGAGCCTTCAGGTTAATAAAATTTTACTCACTTTAGAGAATCATGGAGGCAGCGTTCACAAAAAGAAACACTCTAGCCAGATGGAAGTTTGAGTCTATTTGGGCCATAAAGCAAGGCAGCCTTTGGTGTCCACACATCAGGAACACCTGGAGAGACAATTATGGCATTTTCAGTAGAACATTCTTTTGGCTCATTCAAGAGGAGACTTCCATAAAAGAGTGAGGGAGATTAATGAGCCCAGCAACAGCCAATAGGAATTCATGGGAAGACCAAATGCTAATGCTTAATTGCCATTGGGTCTGACAAGTGCACTCTATCCCCATAAAAGACTAAAGATTAAGCCATACTTCAGTCTCTCCGTTTTATTCTCTATTTTTTTTTCTTTTTCCGAAAAGAATTACTGTTGCTTGGAAAATTTAATACAGAGTGGAATTCTGCACATGATTAGGATTAGCTGTTATAGTATAAGGTGAATGGCAAAGGATCATTTGTCATGTTGATTTTTTGGAATGTCTAGACATGAATGAAAAATTAAATGGCGTAATTATTCTTTTTTACGGTTGTCAAGTGGAGTCATCTATTTAGGATTAAATCTGACAATTCACAGATCAATTCCACCCATTTTGAGTTTCTTTATGGCTATGGCCAAGATATTTCAGAGGGTGCTATGTGATTTATTGGGTTTTGTGCAATTATTGTACAGAGAAGAATGATGTGCCTTTGACTTGTTCTAGAAATTGCCTGTACATCTAACCATGTTTCTGTGCATCCATCCAGAAGGTCTTTATGGAATATCATGAATGACAGAGAGATGAGTAAGTCAAGACTTTTGTTCCCAACATGCTTTCAGGCTACTGATCAAAAAGCAATAGGACATTACCCCCTAAAAGTGGAGAATTGCAAGATGGTGGCAGAGATCAGATGCTTTGGCACTATGGGGGAAGGACCTTAATAGAATGAGGGTGCTGGGAATAGTTTCTCATTAACCTCAGTGATGATGCTCAACCTTGAAAAAGAATGTGTGGGAATTGTGCAGGCTGAGAAGGTGAGAAGTTCTCCAAGAGGAGGAAATTCTAAGCCTGTGCACAGGCAAGAGGGTGGAAGAGCAAGACTTACTCAGTGAACTGTAGGAAGCTGGCCCAGCTGAAGTCTAGTCTTCATAGGTGATCAGATACTAAGGGTTGGGGAAGGCTGGGGAGGAGTGCTCAGCCCTGAGGCTCAGAAGGCTTCATGGGCAAACTTATGAGAGCCAGGTTATGAAGTCTGGGGACCATGAGCGTGAACTTAGGTTTGATGCTAGTAGCTATGAGGAAGCATGACCGTATTTTAAGTTGAACGTATCTGGCCAGCATCTTAGAAGTTTCACTGACCTCTTATGGAATAATTGTTTTTATATGGGCAATTTTTTGCAAGGATTATCTCAGAAGAGTAAGGCCTAGAGTAAATGGTTATAGGTTATGAAGTGTGGCAGCCACTTGCTTCTTTGTCTGTAGGTCCTAACAGCATGGATAGCTCTTTCATAGAGTATGTCTAGATCAAGTAAATAATCCCAACATGAAATCTTGCAGATAACTTTAAAAGGAAAGGGGAAAAAAAAACTTCTAAAACAAAAAGTTCTTTATTATACTTCTATGACACATGTTACCTTGGAAACGTGGTCATGGTCTGACATGGTTTCTTGTTTGGTCTGGAACTCTTTCTGTTTTGCATTCTCACAGTGCCTGCCCCAGTGCCTGGGGCTGAGAAGGATACTCAGTTAAAGATGCAAAACATTAATTTGCTAATGACTGAAACCAAGCTGTGGGAGACCCGTTTGAAAATTCTGTGAATCCCATGTGTGTTGAAGGTGGGGAATACCAGTGACAACAGCAGGTCACCAACAGCGCTGGAGCAACAGCTTAATAGTTGCATCTTACTGGGGACCTAGCGGAAGCTATAGCCTGGTGTGCCAGGCTCTCCACATCATCTGGCTTGACCTGCCCCTCCCCGCGCTGCTCAGTGTTACCACCCGCTTTACAGAGAGGAGTGCTGAGGTCAACTGAGTTCACTCTCAAGATCACACAGATGAAGAATAGAAAAGCAGGACATGATTGCAGGTCTGCCTCACAATGGTGTCTATGACTTTGCTTTCCTATTGCTATTTCCAAATATTTCCAGGTGTTTCTTGTGAAAGAGGAAGCACAGTTGTTCCCCTGGCCCCAGAGGAGAGAAAGCAGGCCTGGGGTCTCCCCTGCTGGGACAGTGAAGGGCTTGGCAGGACTTTGTGACTGCCGTGGCCCCCAGAAAACAAAGCTGAATTTTCTGCAAGACTGTGTCCATCCTGGCCCTAGAGAGGAGACACTGCTGTGAAAAGTAGATAACTATCTCTCAGGGGATCTGTAGAATAATTTCTACTCTGGCTGGTAGAACAAAATATATTTACTTCTATCTTTACAATCTTTTTTTTTTTATTATTGTTTTTGCCATACATTGTCATGATATCACCATGGGTTTACATATGCTTCCCCTCCGGATCCCCCCTCCCTCCTCCCTCCCCCCCGGGAAATCTTGCTGCACCAGTCCCGAGCATCAATCCTGGGCTGGCGATTGATTAGACACATGACAATTAACATGCTTCAATGCCCTTCTCCCATATCATCCCACCCTTACCCTCATCCACAAAGTCCACGAGTCTATTCTATACATCTGCGTTCCTTTTGTTGTCTCCCATGTTGGGTTCTCTTTACTGTCTTTCTAAATTCCATATATATGTGTTAATATACTGTATTGTTGTTTTTGCTTCTGGCTTACTTCACTCTGGATAATCTTTACAATCTTGAGATGTTCTTTGGATAGTAACAGCCATTCCTGACATCTGGATAATATTTCACATTAGACAAAACACTTACATAGAGCATCTTATTTAATCTCAAATGGCCTCCTTTTTGGGAAGAAGTAGCTGCTGCTCAGAGAAGCAGCAGAACTTGCCCAAGGATATGTGGAGTGAATGGAAGATGCAGAAGGCAGACCTGGATCAAATAATTCTGAGATCAGAGCTCCTTCCTATCTGCACGTTGTCTGTATAATGGAGTGAATATCCAGGTCTGTGGGGAAGCATCTTATACTGTAGATCTGGGGAGTCCCTTCCCACCATGAGCATGGGCCACATGCTGAGGCTATTTCTGAGACAATCCTCCATTTCTCATGCTCAATATCTGCACCCTTCTCCGGGAACAAAGCCTCCTTCAAGGTCTCCCTTAATCATCCTCGTCAGCATAATAGGTTGCTTCCTGTCCAGCTGTCCCATTTCCATAGGCAATTTATACATCCAGAGATGCTACAGTGTGGATTCTCACTCCCATCATTTCATGTCTAGGTTCTTCCTCCCACGTGAATCCAGGACACAAGTCTAAGTCCAGACTTCACAGCCCAGAGGGGCCACCCCCTGCTCAGCCAGAAGCATGCTGACTCCCGACTGTGGAAAGTTTGCTGAGTCTAAGTGCAAGCAGATGTCTCCAGCTGCTGGATCATACAGTCATATGAAACCAATCAACCGCTATGCACAAACATGCATCATCAGGCCAAAGTCTGAAGGTGCAACCGACTCATGCTGCTGCCCATAAGGCAGTGGGTGAATAGAGAGTGTGGGGTGTGGGGAAACTGGTCAGGGCAATCCATCTAAGGGAAAAATGTGTAAGGTTCAAAGGCATCCATTCATCCTAGGTTACTTCAGTCATGTCCAACTCTTTGTGATGCTATGACTATAACCTACCAGGTTCCTCTGTCTATGGGATTCTCCAGGCAAGAATACTGGAGTGGGTTGCCATGTGCTCCTCCAGGGGATCTTCGCAATCCAGGGACCAAAGCCACATCTCTTATGTCTCCTGCATTGGCAGGGGGGTTCTTTACCACTACTGCCACCTTGGGAGTCCTTCAAAGGCATAAGGATGATGAAATCGGACCAAAGGATGTGCTGCTCAAAGTTATAACAGACACTCAGACTCATCCTGTGATACCATCTGAGCACCTTCCACACTGTACTCATAACAAAGGTTTTGGGGTGGGGGTGATGACTTCCTCATGATCTGTATTACAATCTAGTAGCCCAGACAGGGCTATATCAAAGATCGAAATGTCCAGTCCAGCACTCTTTTCATCACTAAGGCTGCCTGTGCCCTTGCCTTCCTGGTGGGCTTCTCCATGTGCAGTCTCTTTTCTTTTTTTTGAATCCTGTTAGCTTTTGGGGTGACTTTTCCTAGCTGAGTAAACTTTTCTACAGAATGATGATAATTCATGCCAGTTAATGAGGGTTAATATCAGCTTAGGTTAAATGTTCTATGTAGTGTGTTACACATAAACATGTTCAAATACCATTAAGTAGGCTTTTCCCTCTTCTGTTTTGAAAAAGAGGAAGTTGATACCCAGGAACAGAAAGTTGCTCAAAGTCACAGAGCCTCTGTAGGTGGTACAGTCTAGATTCCTATCAAGATGAGCCCCAAAGTCTTCCTTTAAAGGAACTGTCAACTGAAAAATTATTCACAACCTAAAAGTTGAGAGCTGTGTTTTATTCGGTGGGAATTTTTAGGACTTCAGGCCCGAGAGGCAGCATCTCAAGTAACCCTGAGAGAACCGCTCCAGGAGGTGAGGTGGTAGCTGCAGTCCATAGGAGTTTTGCAACAAAAGGCAGGTAGTCGGAAACATCAAACGGTTATTGCAAACTAAAGGAACGCAGGTGTATAGAACAGACTCGTGGACTCTGTGCAAGAGGGCAAGGGCGGGACAATATGGGAGAAGGGCATTGAAACATGTTAATTACCATATGTGAAATCAGTCGCCAGCCCAGGGCTGATGCTCGGGGCTGGTGGGCCGAGATGTCCCAGGGGGAGGGAGGAGGGAGGGAGGAGGGAGGGGGGTTCTGGAGGGGGAGCATATGTAAACCCATGGCGGTTTCATGTCATTGTATGGCAAAACCAACACAATAAAGTAGAGAAAATTAAAAAAAAAAAAAGAAAGAAAAGCAGATACCGTAAGTTAAGGAATTTAGCACTTTTCTAGGTATGGGAAGGTGCAAGAGTCTGGGATCGTTAAATTCATTCCTTTGATAGGTACCTCAGCTATCTGGGGCCAGTATCTTGGGTTTTCACATCCTGGGTTTCTTCAATGCTTACCCTAGGGAGTGGCTGCCGTCCAATGGTGCTAGATGGGAGGTATTCTTTCCTCCCTGAGTTCCCTCAGGGCTCACCAGCTCACCATCCAGGGCAGCTGTGATCACTGATGACTATGCCATCCTTATTTACTGATACAGCAGGAACTTTTCCATTTCTCAGAATCAATATATCATACTGAGGCATTCAGTGGATCAGCCCTGAAAGATGGCTGGGTAATGTACATTTACACAGTTGAAGGGAATTTTTTGAACATCAGTTTTGTGCTTGGCAGTATAAGTGGCTTCAAAGATGAATATGACACCATTACATCCCTCTGGCAAAGCAGTCTAGTGGTAGAGTCAGAAATAAAAACAGCCTCTTAGTAGGCATTGAAGTCACGCTTAAAGGGATGACTGATTAGGTACAACTAGAATAGGGTAGGAGGAGCATGTGTGTTTGCCCAAGTGGTAAGAGATGGTTTGTCAGAGAAAGTGGCGCTTTCTCATCTGTCAAATGAGTGAAGAGGATATTCAAAGCAGAAGCTGACAATACATGTAGAGCCATTCACAGGACAAATTGTGACTACCTAGGACATACAGATTACTCAGCATTGCTAGTTTGTTAAAACAGAAACAGGAAGCTTAAAATAAGTAGTTTAAAAATGTATAGGTTATTAGGACCTTGAATGTTTTGCTAAGAGGGTTGGAATTTTCTCTGAGGTCAGTTGGGAATCGTGCATGGGTTTTAAGCTAAGAATGACCTGATTGGTCTTTTATTTAGGACTAAGTTTGATTGCTGGTAATGGAACATTCTAAATTAGTACTGGGAAATTAGTATCGGGAAAGCTCTTCCCTCCTCCCTCCCAGTTACCTAGGCTTTGCTTGGTCTTCCCTTTATTTCTCCACTGTTGAATCAGGGATACTATGCATCTGGTTCAGCAATTGAGTCATACTCGGATTGGGCAAACCTGTTTGGATATGCAGAATGGACCTATAATATGAACTGGTTTGTATTGCATCCTTCATTGACTTAAAACTGTTTGCTGTACTTCTGACCTCCAGTGGATGTATCAGCTTTCTTGTTCTGATCATTTATAAAGCCAGGATAGGGAAGAGGAAGTTTCTATACATATTATTCAGATTAGCAGAGTTAGTACATTTTAATCTATGGATATTCATAGAGTTAATTGGTTAAGAGCAAATGCTTTAGGGGGCTTCCCAGATAGCTCAGTGGTAAAGAATCCACATGCCAATGCAGGAGACATGGGTTTGATCCCTGGATTGGAAAGATCCTCTGGAGAAGGCAATGGCAACCCAAGACAATATTCTTGCCTGGGAAATCCCATTGACAGAGGAACCTGGTGGGCTACAGTCCACTGGGTTGCAAAAGTTGGATACAACTGGGCAATTAAACAACAACATATGCTTTAGAACCAAAAAAATATCAATTCAAAACTCTGCCATGGTCAGTGTCTCAGGCTGTCTGATTTCAGAGTCAGTCTTCTTAATCACCATGTTGTCTTGCCTCCTCTCGGGACATTGTGTTTTCTTTTCCCACCTCCCTAAACTTCCTTCAAGTAAGATGAGGGAAACAGTCATAGTAGCTGGATGAGTATCTCTAGACGGTGGTGGCAGAAGAATGGACTTAAAGATCCTGACTGCTCTTCTCTGGCTGCAGCCCCTTTAATAATCAACACCTGTCCCAGCAAAGGGGTCTATGGCTCCATGAAGGAGAGAGCCAGGCATATGCCCAAACACCATCCCCAAGCCATGTGCTCTCTCGGTATCTCACTGCTTCTGTTCACGTCTTCTGCCCCCTGCTTTCCTGGCCTCTCTAGTTACTCATCACACCTTATATTAGGCACTCACACTATATGGATTTGTCTCATTATCGCAAGATGATTTTTCCTTATATATTTTCAAGCTTTCAAGCCTTTTTGTGAGGGCCTGCCAGTTAATTCTCATAGACTCGGTAGAGCATGTTATTGTCTTTGCAATTTAGGTGCCAAAGAAATTGAACTTAAGTACTGTTAATTGTTTCATGATTCCCCTTTATGGGACTTTGGGGCAAGTGACTCATCCCTACTGACCATGCTGGGAGGGCCTTGGGCCTGAACCTGCTGGACTCCAGAGAAAAGCGCCTGGTTTTCTTTGAGGATTTAAAGCACAAGTCTGCGACGGGAACCCCTACTGCTTTCTGGGCTGTAATGTGATCATTCCTCTGCTTGTGGTTCTGAGGTTTTTTGCTTACCAAGTACTGGTCTTCTGACCCACTGGAGAACATCACCAAAGGTCTGCAAGACAGGATCAAATGAGTTTATTAAAAAAAACCAAAAAACAAAAAACAAAACAGAATCCCTCTCCATTGCTCCCCTACCTGGTATAACAGAATTAGATTCAAGAAGCATTTGCTGAAGATCACATTGTTTTCATGAACTTTCCATTGATACATCTGGTTTTCTTTTTGAAAAGAGCCCTCAAACCTCATAAAACCAAAGTCTTTTGAATCAAACCACAAATTCCTTATAGCTAACCTCAGCGAAACTCCCTCCCCCTCTGTGTGTTTAGTCCCTCTAACCCCATTTCTCCTCTCTTCCATCTTCATTAATTTAGCTGAAGTCAAGCTCACAAGAATAAATCATTTTTTAAAAAATTCACTTCATATTAATAAAAATTACAGGTTGTTTTTTCTGTCTGAGACTTTTGATTTAGAATAGACACCATTTCTTGAGCCCTTACAATGTGCCAAGTGCTTTGCATAGTATCACATTTAATCCTACAACCGTCTTGCAAGGTAGGTGGTATTTTTCCAGTCTTTCCAATGAGGAAAAAGAAACAAAGGAAATCAAATAGCATGTCTTGCTCCTGTTAAGTGATGGATTTAGTAAATCGAATCCGGTTGGTCATCTCTAATGCCCTCAGTTCTCATGCTTGTCTCACTACATAATGCATGCTGAAAGTTAATTTCCAAACGTTATTTGCTATTTAAAATAACTCCTTGTTGACCTCAGACAATTGTTATCCCACTTATTAGCTCTGCATTGATGATGATTCTTGCTCTTACTAAAAATATTGGTCACTGTTCTCTGAATAATCACTTACCATAACTTGAGTTCTTGCAACAGTCTTCTGAGGCTGATGTTGATATCAGTGTTTATAAACTGAATTGCAAAAAGGCATGTTAACCTTCCCTAGGTCACAAGCAATCAATTAGTTGGAATTGCAATTTTTAAATGAATTTTTATTGGAGGATAGTTGATTCAAAATGTTGCGTTAGTTTCTGCAGTATAGCAACAGGAATCAGTTACACATACATCCATTCTTTTTAGATTGTTTTCCGTATTCTTTACAGAGGTCATTACAGAGTATTGAGTAGAGTTTACAGGTCCTTACAGAGTACTGAGTAGATAGTACACAGATTCCTGTGTTATATATTAGGTTCTTTTCAGTTATCTATTTAATATATAGTAGTGTATATATGCCAATCCCTGAAATAAAACCTTTATATGTGCCAACACCTTTAAAATATTTTATCCAGTTAACTCATTTAGTTTCCACAACAATTTTGTAAGGTCAGTTGCATTACCATTTGCATTGCACAAGTGGGGAAACTGAGGCAAAGAGAAATGAACTTGCTTTTGAAAGCCACATAGCTAGACAGTGGTGTAGGGGGCTTGGCCATGAGTCAGTTCATCTCTGCTTTCTGACTCGGAGCTTGTAGTCACCTCTCTCTGCCTGACTGATTTCAGAACCTCTGTGCTCTGGACAGGTGTCTATGTGAATGGATTTTAAACTATATTACTCGTCTAATTCTTTTAGTCTCTGGTGACCTCATTGTGTCAAAAGGACAGGGTGATGCATGTTATGTCAGTGGCAATCATAGTTACTGGGATGGATCTGCCCTGATGTCTGGGAGTTTGAATTGAATGTTAATGACAAAGGTGTCCTGTGAGAAAAATACTGCTCTATCGGAAAGCTTGAGGTAAACAGGAGAAGTCACGACAGACTGTGACCGATTCCCCTCCCATCAGACTCTTTTATGAGCAATGTTCAAGTAGACACAGCTTATCTAAAGGCTGAACAAATCACACTGGAATCTTCTGGAAAGTGGGAAAGGGATGGGGGCAGGAAGTAAGTATGGGGTATGAGTGGGGACATAGGTAGGTGGTTCAACAGGAAGATGGAACATGAACTAGAACAAAGGGAAAAGTGATGTCAGCCAGTTTTCTTTTCAGGAACAAAGGACCAGAAATGGAGGAAAAAGCAGAGGGATTTTCTTTACTTCAGTTCAGTCGCTCAGCCATGTCCGACTCTTTGCGACCCCATGAACTGCAGCAAGCCAGGCCTCCCTGTCCATCACCAACTCCTGGAGTCCATCCAAACCCATGTCCATCGAGTCAGCGATGCCATCCAGCCATCTCATCCTCTGTCATCCCCTTCTCCTCCTGTCCCCAATCCTTCCCAGCATCAGGGTCTTTTCCAATGAATCAGCTCTTCACATGAGGTGGCCAAAGTACTGGAGTTTCAGCTTCAACATCAGTCCTTCCAAGGAACACCCAGGACTGACTTCCTTTAGGATGGACTGGTTGGATCTCCTTGCAGTCCAAGGGACTCTCAAGAGTCTTCTCCAACACTACAGTTCAAAAGCATCAATTCTTCGGTGCTCAGCTTTCTAGGTAGTCGTAGCCCAGCTCTCACATCTATACATGACTACTGGAAAAACCACAGGCTTGACTAGACAGACCTTTGTTGGCAAAGTAATGTCTCTGCTTTTTAATATGCTATCCAGGTTGGCCATATCTTTCCTTCCAAGGAGCAAGCATCTTTTAATTTCATGGCTGCAATCACCATCTACAGTGATTCTGGAGCCAAGAAAAATAAAGTCTGACACTGTTTCCACTGTTTCCCCATCTATTTCCCATGAAATGATGGGACCAGATGCCATGATCTTAGTTTTCTTAATGTTGAGCCTTAAGCCAACTTTTTCACTCTCCTCTTTCAATTTCATCAAGAGGCTCTTTAGCTTCTCTTCACTTTCTGCCCTAAGGGTGGTGTCATCTACATATCTGAGGTTATTGATGTTTCTCCCGGCAATCTTGATTCCAGCTTGTGCTTCATCCAGCCCAGCATTTCTCATGATGTACTCTGCATATAAGTTAAATCAGCAACATGACAATATACAGCCTTGATGTACTCCTTTTCCTATTTGGAACCAGTCTGTCATTCCATGTCCAGCTCTGACTGTTGCTTCCTGACCTGCATACAGATTTCTCAAGAGGCAGGTCAGGTGGTCTGGTATGCCCATCTCTTTCAGAATTTTCCACAGCTTATTGTGATCCACATAGTCAAAGGCTGTGGCATAGTCAATAAAGCAGAAATAGATGTCTTTCTGGAACTCCCTTGCTTTTTTGATGATCCAGCGGATGTTGGCAATTTGATCTCTGGTTCCTCTGCCTTTTCTAAAACCAGCTTGAACATCTGGAAGCCTAAAGTGGACATGTCTATTAGAAATTAATTAAATATCAGTCAGAAATGAATTACATGTAGGCTTTTTAAATATGAAATACTTGTTTAGATTGGTGTTCAGTTAAACTTCTTAAGTTTAATTCAGTGAAAATGATGCCCAATATTTATTATCGGATGAGTATTCCTAAGAATGGTGTTTTTTATTTTTTAATTGGTTTTGCCATACAATGACATGAAACCACCATGGGTTTACATATGCTCCCCGTCCAGAACCCCCCTCCCTCCTCCCTCCCGATTCCCTCCCCCTGGGACATCTCGGTGCACCAGCCACAAGCATCAATCCTGGGCTGGTGATTGATTTCACATATGATAATAACATGTTTCAATGCCATTCTCCCATATCATCCCACCCTTGCCCTCATCCACAGAGTCCACGAGTCTGTTCTATACGTCTGCGTTCCTTTTGCTGTCTTGCATGCTGGGTTCTCGCTGCCATCTTTCTAAATTCCATATATATGCGTTAGTATACTGTATTGTTGTTTTTCCTTCTGGCTTTCTTCACTCTGGATAATAGGCTCCAGTTCTGTCCACTTGAGTAGAACGGATTCAAATGAATTTTTTTTTTAATGCTGAGTAATATTCCATTGTGTGTATGTACCACAGTTTTCTTATCTATTCGTCAGTTGATGGGCATCTAGGTTGCTTCCATGTCCTGGCTATTATAAACAATGCAGCGATGAACATTGGGGTACACGTGTCTCTTTCAATTCTGGTTTCCTCGGTGTGTATGCCCAGCAGTGGGATTGCTGGGTCATATGGCAGGTCTATTTGCAGTTTTTTAAGGAACCTCCACACTGTTTTCCATAGTGGCTGTACTAGTTTGTATTCCCACCAACAGTGTAAGAGGGTTCCCTTTTCTCCACATCCTCTCCAGCATTTATTGCTTGTAGATTTTTGGATGGCAGCCATTCTGACTGGTGTAAAGTGGTACCTCATTGTGGTTTTGATTTGCATTTCTCTGATAATGAGTGATGTTGAGCATCTTTTCATGTGTTTGTTAGCCATTTTTATGTCTTCTTTGGAGAAATGTCTGTTAAGTTCTTTGGCCCACTTTTTTGATTGGGTCGTTTATTTCTACCTAAAGAAACAAAAGACTTGTATATAGAAAACTAGAAAACACTGATGAAAGAAATCAAAGAGGACACAAATAGATGGAGAAATGTGCCATGTTTGTGGATTGGAAGAATCAATATAGCGAAAATGAGTATACTACCCAAAGCAATCTATAGATTCAATGCAATTCCTATCAAGCTACCAGAGGTCTTTTTCAGAGAATTAGAACAAATAATTTCACAATTTGTATGGAAATACAAAAAACCTCGTATAGCCAAAGCAATCTTGACAAAGAAGAATGGAACTGGAGGAATCAACCTACCTGACTTTAGGCTATAACACAAATCCACTGTCATTAAGACAGTATGGTACTGGCACAAAGACAGAAATATAGATCAATGGAACAAAATAGAAAGCCCAGAGATAAATCCACGCCTCTATGGACACCTTATCTTTGACAAAGGAGGCAAGAATATACAGTGGAGAAAAGACAACCTCTTTAACAAGTGGTGCTGGGAAAACTGGACAGCCACTTGTAAAAGAATGAAACTAGAACACTTTCTAACACCATACACAAAAATAAACTCAAAATGGATCAAAGATCTAATCATAAGACCAGAAACTATAAAACTCCTAGAGGATAACATAGGCAAAATACTCTCCGACATAAACCAAAGTGGGATCCTCTATGACCCACCTCCCAGAATATCAGAAATAAAAGCACGAATAAACAAATGGGACCTAATTAAAATTAAAAGCTTCTGCACAACAAAGGAAACTATAAGCAAGGTGAAAAGACAGCCTTCAGAATGGGAGAAAATAATAGCCAATGAAGCAACGGACAAACAATTAATCTCAAAAATATACAAACAACTCCTGCAGCTCCATTCTAGAAAAGAATGGTGTTTTAAAAAGCAACTTCCTATTCTGGATTTACAGGAAGATACCCTTCAGCAATGCAGAGGCTCAGGGAAAAAAAGTTTGAAGGAGACTAATATATTTATTTGTGACCTATGTTGGGTTTGGCATTGTACTGTGCATATACCATTTCATTTACATGCGCAGTATTTTTTTTTTCTGTTGCCAAATCATGTCTGACTCCTTCCAAGTCCATGGACTGTAGTTCACCAGGCTCCTCTGCCCATGGGATTTTCCAGGTGAGAATACTAGAGTGGGTTGCCATTTCGTTACTATTATTTTTAAAATGTTTATTGAAGTATAGTTGATTTACAATGTTGTGTTAGTTTCAGGTGTACAGCAAAGTAAATCTATTGTACAAACACATATATCCATTCTTTTTAAAATTCTTTTCCCATATAGGCCATTACAGAGTACTGAGTAGAATTTCTTGTCCTACACAACAAGTTTTTATTAGTTATCTACTTTATATATAGTAGTATGCATGTACACTAATCTTCCAATTTATACCCCCTGCCTTACTCCTTGGTAACCATAAGATTGTTTTCTTCCTCTGGAGCTCTATTTCTATTTTGTAGACAAGTTCATTTGTACCTCTTTTCTTAGATTCCACGTATAGTTGATATCATATATTTGTCTTTGTCTGACTTGCATCATGGTTATTGTTAATCCCTATATTGCAAAGAAACCAACCAGAAGAGTGAGTTAAATTACACAAGGTCACATGACTGGAACATACAGGAGCTGGGATTTGATACACGGTCTGTCTGACTCCAAAGCATGTTCATTCATCAAATCATCCAACACCGCTTTTCAGGGTAAAACAGAGACTTGTCATTATTAACTTAGATCCTTTCAGACAATTAGATCAGGAGACTTGTTCTCCCCAGGGAAAAATCAAACCAAACAAAACCCATGAATTTCAGTGTTCTAATTCGGAACATCAAACCTTTTGAGTCCCGTTATGACCCTTGTAGCATGTGAAGTTAGGGCTATCTTGTGTCCCCACTGGGGACCTCTATCTCTTTCTTCTGGATTAGAAGGTAAATTATTTATGAAGGGGGCATTCATTTTAGTGAGAAAATAGATCACATATTATAATTTGATATGCTGTGCATTTGATTCATGTCAAATATTTTGTTTGTTTTTGGTTGGAGATCAAACCACTCAATTCTAAAGGAAATCAACCCTGAATATTCATTGAAAGGACTGATGCTGAAGCTGAAACTCCAATACTTTGGCCACCTGATGCGAAGAATTGACCCATTGGAAAAGACCCTGATTCGTTTTTACTTTGGAGCACGTCTCTGACTTTGTCCCATATACAGTAAGCCCCCTACATCTGAACTTCAAGCTGCAGACTTTCAAAAATGTGAATGTGTGTGCTAGGCCTGTATGCCAGATGTTGTACTATACTACTCTACTTTTCAAGATACTGTACTATAAGATTAAACATGTTTTCATTATTTTTGTGTGTTGGTGTTTTATGTATGTATTATCCTGCAGAATGTATTGAAATGGAGCAGAACCCTATGGTCTTTTCGTCCCATGGACTGCGTGTACATTACTCCCATGTACTCCCACGAACTCCGTGCCTGCCTTTTGTCTGTGGAAAACTTTAGTCAAGGAATAAGCTTAATCGGAGAAGTGAGAATAAGTAGAAACAAAGGAAAGCAGTCAAAGGAGACTAAATAATACTAATGTGGTCATTAAGCATAGTCAAGGATCTTTAGTTCTGTAGGTAATATTCTGAGCCACATCCCGTGAGCTGTCTTATAGATACTAAGATAGCAGGTTGAAGCAGTTAACTATATGATGGCCATACTGTACCCATGATATAAGTTGCCACAGTTTGGAGAGTTGGCCTCAAAGAAATGGGAACAAATGGACCCTGGAACTAAAGATGAACTATACCTAAAACAACCAAGATGATGCTGGACAGACCACCAAGGCCAGCTTGAAGATGAGTGTCAGAGTTGGTTGTGCTGTGTCTACATGTACCCTCCTCGTTTTGTCTATAAAAGCTCTTGCCCCACTGGTTTCCAGTCAAGGAGGAGTCAGCCTTTGAACAGATGTCCATCACCCTCTCCTGGGCCCCCAGTTGCCATCATCTGAAATAAAGCAAGCTTTTGTTCCACCGCCATGGTCTTCTTAATGGCTTTTGAGTGGTTGTTTCTACCATGGTCCTTTGTGAGCAACCGGACCTCACACACTCTTTCAGTAACAGTACCATGAACCTCTTACAGTACGGTACTATGGGCTTCCCTGAGAGCTCAGCTGGTAAAGAATTCATCTGCAATGTGGGAGATCTGGGTTTCATCCCTGGGTTGGGAAGATCCCCTGGAGGAGGGCATGGCAACTCACTGTGGTATTCTTGCCTGGAGAATCCCCATGGACAAAGGAGCCTGGCAGGCTACAGTCCATGGGGTCACAAAGAGGTGGACATGACTGAGCAGCTAAGCACAGCATAGCACAGCACTATATAGCCGACTGTGTCTGTTGGGTACCTAGGCTAACTTTGTTGAGCTTAGGAACAAATTGGACTTACGAACACGCTCTTGGAATGGAACTCACTCGTATGTAGAGGGCTTACTGTAGTTAGATGTTGATTTGCTAATTGGCCATCTCTTGCAGTAAAATGCCAGAGGTACTTAGTACCTCTTAAGTAGTGAACACTCAAAATAGACATTCATTAGGTAAATGAAATAAGTTAACGAACGTGCAAGTTTATCTTTAGATTGAAAATCACAGGCATATAGTGGGCACTCTATAACGGTTGGCAGAGTTCACAGGCCTGCGTGCTCCTGGTGAGCAGGTATCACACAGAGCAAGCAGCGTCTCCCTGGCTTCACACCCCTGCATGTTGCATAAGGAGTATCCAGACGCTTTCCCTTTCCAGCATGACATAATGCGGAATGAGAAGACCTGCAGATCGTGCTGCTCACAGACCAGACGATGATCTCATCCCCTTCTTGGGCATTCCCAGGCTTTGCCGTTCAAGAGAAATAAATAAAACCTGCAACATTTGGTTCACCGGTGGTCGTTTCAGCTGCGGTCCTGTGTTGGCAAAATCCTGAAGCTCAGCTCTCAGCTCTCTGGGAGCCAAGGGGGAGGGAAGTCCTGTCGGATATTGTCTGGGCTCTTCCTTCAGCCAAGTGGAATGGATTTAGCCTGAGAAACTAGGACATTTAGGGGGAGAAATGCATTTTAGCATCAGCCACAGGGGACAGGCTGTGAGTAACTAACTGGGGGTGATGGGAGAGTTTAAGACACAAAGTAAGCAAAGTATTTCATTGACACCAGAAACCCGAGGTTGTTCTTGGGATGGTTTCAAAGGTTTAGGGCCTGAAGAAAGAATGTACCCAGTTTTTCTTACATGGCTCACTTTCGTATAAAAATTCCTTTGGTTTCGATGTCTGTGTATATATTAAAATAATCTTATGATTTATAGATGTTTATTGTTCTACAGTTTGCGATACCTTTCTTGGTCTATTTTTAAACTATTTTTTAAAATACAGTTCTTTGTTTTATAGGAACATGTAAGTCAAATTTTGCCCCTGTGAAGTTTTTCTTGTTAATTGAGGTAACATTGGTTTATATCATTATATTTGTTATGTGCACAACTTCACGACTTCTTACTTCTGTTTGTACTATGGGGCGCTCACTACCTAGAATCCAGTTTCCCTCCGTCACCATGCAGTCGGTCCCCTTCACTCGGTTTGCACACTCCCTGCCCAACCAGCAGCTGCTACTCTGTTATAACTACATGTGTTTTTTTTGTTTGGTTTGGTTGGTTTGCTTATTATTTGTTTTTTACATTCCACATCAGAATGAAATTGTATTGTATGCAATGCCTTTTAGCACACAGATTATCACAAAAACCCTGAAAGTGAGGGGTATAGGATTATTCCCATTTACAATTTAGGAAGCTAAGGTTCTGAAGAGATGCTTTGATTAATTATTTCGTGCTTACACAGCCAGAGTACAAGAGAACTGGCCATAGAACCCAGATCTGGTTATCTGGTTACCGGAAGCACAAACTCATACAGTGAAAAGTTCAAGACTTAAAGGGTGATCTCTGTTTGTCCATCACAATGTCTGTATTCCTGAAGTTTTCCGCATTTTTTTCCTTCCCTGGTCAGCTACCCTATTTTAGACTCTTCGCTGGGGCAGTTTTGGGCAGACAAGTCTGTGTACAAACCAAACTGAGGCTCACCTAGATGTCCCATGAACAAGGACCATTTATCTAAATGGAGCTGTCAGTTCTGCCCCTCAAACTTGCCCTCCCCACTCTGCTGTCCTCTTCCTACCAATTTCTTTATCCAGAAATTGGTTAAATCACCAGTTGCTCAAGTCCTAAGAAATCACCCTTGGTTCCTCCCTTGCCGTAACCACTTTCTCCAACCAATCCGTGATCAAATCTTCCAATTTTCATTTCCAAAGTTTGTCCTGGCTCTGTCCTCTCTTCTTCCTTTTTATTAAACCAGCTTCTTAGTTCAAGTCAGATTCATGCTCCTTAGGTTTTTACAAAAGCCTCAAAGCAGCTGACCCTGTCCCACTCTCTACCTCTCCCATTCATTTTCTCCAACAGAAACAAAAGCGATTGTCCTGGCATTTTTTTTTTTTTTGTACTTAGATCCCCCGAGTCTTCCTGGTGCATTTGTAAAACCCAAATTACTTCACATGACCAAGTATTTCACATGATCAAGCATGTCTCTTATTGATCTAGCCCTTGGCTTTCTCTCCAAACTTATTTGTGCCCTTTTTGCACTTGCTTATTCTATTCTAGGAGCTACTGTGTGGAGGGAAAAGTTTCATGAGAATAAAGTCCATAGAGAAGAAGGAAGGAAAGTAGGGCTTGGATGCTAGCAGAGGTGGAATGCCGATGACACCACTTGAGCTGCAGAATCCCGCCTCAGCCCAAGCGCTGCACTGGCTTATTGAGTGAATCGATCCTCGATCCTATTTTGAAAAAATTAAGGTCATACCGATTTGCATTTACTATTGTTTGCAATAAGATATTCTTGGATTTTTTAGAAATTCATAGTCAGATGGGGGAAACTCAACGTGTGAATAGGAAGACACTCAACAAAGTGGTTGGTATGATGCAAGTGAATACCAGGAACTTTTGCCCAGCCTGGGAGAGGAGAAAGCACCATGGAAGGCTTCCTGCAGGGTCTGAATCTTGAAGCATGCCTAAAAGTTGACAGGATGCATCTACCAACCAGAGGACAGTGGCAAGATATTCCAGGGCTCAAGAAAAGCATGAATCAAGGTATAATGTGAAACCATATGATAGGTTCAAGGAACCACACTAGTTGTTCAGCAAAACTTTAATGCATCACAGGCAATGGAGTTAAGGAAAGAGAAACTGGCGAGGGAGGCAGAGGCCAGACTAGGAAGAGACTAATAAATAGGTCACCCTAACAAGATGAATATTATCTTGGAAGTTTGGAGGGAACATTGAAAACTGAAATCTCCACTTTTAAAAATGGGCATGCCAATCCCTGCCTAGCTTCTCCTAAAAGATAAGGGTGAAAGTCTCTCAGTAAAATGGCTGCAAAGATGCTTTGAACCAGATATGAATAAGCGATTTAGGCAAAGGAGGAAGAAGACTGAAATCTATTGGTCCTCTCCTATTTGCCAGCCTCTGGACCAGGAGAGACTCAGGAAGGAGGGAGAAACTGAGAAGCTGTGTAGATGGGTTTGGTGAGTCCCCCAAGCTTTTTGTTCCTACAGTAAAGGCAGAGGTGGAGCCCCTTTGGGAGTTAGGAGTTACCCCTGAAGGGAAAGCAGAAAGTATTGTTTATGAGCCCAGCCTATGTCACAGGTGCCCCAAGCTGGATTCACTCTCTGTCCCTCTGTGACCCCTTCTGGCATCCCAGCAGCGCGATCCCAGGATGGCTTTTCTGATGCTTAAAGCCAAGCCACTTCAGCAGTGGGCAGCTTTGTTCTCTTTGTTCCCTTCCTGTTAACTCTCTCCCACCCAGCCCTGGATCATTACTTGAGCAAAGCCGAGAAAATGCCACAGCTGCAGGCTTTCATAGCTCCAGTGTAGGGAGATGACTGGCCTCTTGGGGGATTTGTGGTCTGGAAAACAGGGCTGTAATTAACAAGGCACCAGACCCCAGGGTTTGTCCTCCTGGGAAGATCCATCCATGAGATCCGGAACTCTCAAACTGGACTCTTGGCATCAGTTTTTCTGGACCATTTACTCCGGCCTCAAAGTGTGTGGACTGGCCCTGGTCTAATTGTTTCCAGTAATTAGTGAGCTGGGATGGTCACCCTGAGGTCTGAGATGTTGGAATGTGGATCTACCAATCAAACCGCATAGGATTGCCACAAGAAACGAAATAATGTATCTCTTCAGTTTAGAAGGTGATTTGGTAATATTGAGAATTTTAAAGCATTCCCTCTATTTCTTTTTTTTTATTTGTTTATTTTGCCACATAGCGCCTTAGTTGTGGCTCATGGGATCTTCGCTGGGTCATGCGGGATCTTTTCTATTACAGCACACAAGCTCTCTGGTAGCCTCATGGGCTTACTTTCTCCATGGCATGTGGGATCTTAATTCCCAGACCAGGGATTGAACCTGTGTCCCCTGCATTGCAAGGTGAATTTTAAAGCACTAGACCATCAGGGAAAGTCCCCGCCTCCATTTCTTAGGAGTGGAAAGAATGTGAAGGATTATATAATGCTTTGATTAATTATTCCCTTCATTCATTGATTTACTCAACAGTTACTGAGAACCAGCCTTTTGGTGTTGGGGTAGGTCCAGGATAAGATAAATAAGACCCTTGTCTGCCCTCCAGACGCTTGCAGTCTGTCAGTGGTGTTAATTTACAACCAGAAGGCAGAGAACTGCAGTCTCTCCCTAGCTCTGCCACAGGGCTGTGTATCCCCGTGTAGAAGGAGACAGCATTTTGTCCACAAAAATTCTCTCTTGGCAAACAGGAACCATGTTATAATCAATGTCTGACAAGTCTTACATATTTATGGGCAATCCCGCAATTGCTTTATTTTTAATAGCAAGAGCAGTATTTGCGGAAAACATATTAAAATCAACACCAAGTTTGAATATGTATTGCGATCACTTGAACAAATGGTAAAGCAGGAGGCAAAGTTGATTACATTTTGCAATTATTCCTCATAAACTGCATTGTGGAATTCAGTACTATACATGCTGACAGAATGAATTTAAAAAGAAATGAACAGTGTTCTCTTGCTAAACAAATTTCTACTTGTGGCTTGTGGGTTTAAAAAAGAACTGTAACTCATATGAATTGGATAACTGCAAAGTTGATGGGGCCTGGAAAGCAGTTAGATGACTTATAATGGATGGATCTTGATGTCAAGAGTTTGTCTAAAAGAGGTTCATGAAAATTAAAAGTTGGAAGAATAAGTAATAATGAAATATATTAATAATTTATGTCTTTAGATACATGGTGACTTCATTGATAAATTAAATAAGTAGGCATTTTATTATTTTATCCAAACCTCTAAAGTTTAAGTATATAAATAGGCCAAATAACTTGTCTCTCTGAGTCATCTTGAAAAGATGAGGGATACACCATCGTTAGATGCTGTCCTGGGCCTGGGCAAATGTGATAAGTGGCTAATAAGCTGCTTGGTTTTCACGAAGGTACTTCCATCTCCTAGTCTGTGAAATCAGAGGGATGAGGTACTTTACTTTTCCCTTCATTTGGAATCATGGCTTTTGTAAAGGCAAATGCTATGGGAAGACATACAACTACACACTGGCTTTGTTTTGAATCTCCTCTCCCTTTATTCTCAGCTAATTGAGTTGGAAAACTTCATTCAGTCACCTCCAGTACTTAACAATACCCTCTTCCCTAAGACTCTAAGTAGGGGAAGCAAATACTTTTTCGTTTCTCTTATCTGTTACAGAATTGAAGATGTATAAGGCATCTCAGGAGGAAGGAAATGCTTGTTGATTTTCTGATACTGTTACCTCTTATTGTCCTCATCCGGATGGATCAGAGCAGGACGTATTGTATGAGGAGCATAATGACATTTAAGGGAGAGGATGTGGGAGGTTATCACTATTTTGAAGCAAATGAAGCTTTTGCAAACACACTTGATCCTTTTGCAAACCCAGTTGATCTGACACATTAGCTGTCCCCATGGGATGGGTCATTCCATGTGGTCCATAGAATCTCCTGAGGTATCTTCCATTAAATGGCCTCTGCCACTACTATATTTATTTTATCCTAGGGAACTAGAAATCCAGTTGAGCTATATAGGTGGGCTCCGGCTAGTTATTAAAGTCTGCGTGTAACTGGATTGGATACATCTGTAGAACAGAGAGGCTGGGCATGTTTTTATTTAATCTAATTAATGTAAACTCTTCAGAACTTTGGGCGTTCAGGATTTACGTATGACCTATAACTGCTGCTTTCAGTTGCAGAGAAAGAAAATCGTGTTTAATAGCTTTGTTAAAAGTTTTTGCTTTTTCAGACCTCATTGCTATAGAGTCTAACTCAATCTGTGTGTATTTAAGAAAGAAGGGGAAACAGGCTGGGAGCAAAATTGTCTTCTGGTCTCTACCCAAAACATCCTTTTTTTTTTTTTTTTTTTGTAAACTCTGAAAGCCTTTAAAAAGCTGCTTTGATTAACTTCCACACCACAGCCCCAGCTCAGAGTGAGATGCTGGTTTGTGGCCCCGGATGAGAGAAAAAGGGGAGCTGTGACTCTCACGGGACAGCTCGGCCACTCAAGTCTTCCAAACCCAAGAGACTTGACTAAATTGGAGATGCCCTGGAAGGCGACCAGCAGCCTTTTGAGCTCTTTACCCATCACTAATTCTGGCTCCAGCTGGACTCCAGCTCTGGTGATGAAAGGGGCTGAATGCAAACACTTTGGATGGAATCTATTCAGTCTGCACTTATTCACCCTACATCATGCAGTCTCCATGGCAACAAGTGGATGTTTCAGGGTGTCACATGTGGAGGGGCTGTGCCTTAGAGTCTTCCCTTGTCAGGAAAGTCTGGTCATGTGTCCCTTCCTTCCTTCTCATCTGACTGGGTGCAACCAGGAGCCGGTCTCTTTTCTTTCCATGTGATAAGCAGAGACAAATGCTAGGGACCAGTGTCTAAGATCCTGGACTGTGGGTCCCCCTGGAGACACAGGAGAATGGGTCCAAAGACTCTTGGCAAGCTTGTGGAAGATCAGAAATTGGGCCACAGGCCCCTTTCCTGCTCTCACTTGGCTCCCAGGCTTGGCTGGGTTTTGAGGACCATGAGATGAAAAGATCACCTGGACACTGTCCATCCTGGTTCTGCTCCAAGAAGTGTGATTCGTTAGGCAGCTGGAGAACTGCCAGAGAGAACTCCTTGCGTGAGCCTGGAATAATTGTTGTCTGTGATATCTGTCTATTAGTCCTTTGACAAACCTGAGAGTTGGCTGTTTGCTAACAGATCATGGAGTTTCCCAGGTGGCGCTAGTGGTAAAGAACCCACTTGCCAATGCAGGAGACATAAGAAATGTGGGTTCGAAACCTGGGTTGGGAAGATTCCCTGGAGGAAATCATGGCAGCCCACTCCAGTATTCGTGCCTGGAGAATCCCATAGAAAGAGAAGCCTGGTGGGCTATGGTCCATAAGGTTGCTAAGTCGGACACAACTGAGTGACTTAGCATGCATGCAAGCAGTTTATAGGCTCGTCAGATTGCATTCAAGAGGAATCTAGTTTATTATCACTATTGTAAGAGAAACACTCTCTCTCTTCTCCTGTTTCCACCCACCTCAGTTCACAAAAATGGGGTCCTCTGTCATCTGAGAAGTTTCAGGAAGAAAGAATTGATTCTTCTTTCCAATCCCTCCATTTACTCATCCCTTAAGACAAGGCATCATTTGTCTGGTGGTAAACAAGAGTCTGACTTCCCCTGTCCATATTTCTCTGTAGGGTGGGTCTGTGTGTTAAAGACTGTGTGATACGTGAGCTGTCTTAGGTCCTCCTGCGTCTTGATGCCTGTCCTCTTTACTAGATTGTATTTTCCATTTTTTTAAATTTATCTAGTTCTCCAGTTCAGAAATTGCATTTATGAATCGATAATGATTCAGAGAGGAAAATCAATAGCCCTTACAGCAGATTTGATCCATTGATGCTTTTTATTGCTTCACTTGGAGACTAACCATGGAGTTTTGATTTAGATATCAATCTTTGAGCATTGAGAAGTTGTACAATAAAATTCCAGATTTCCAATTTACCTTGGAAAATCTGGCAACATGGGGCCTATAGGGTAATGATGAGTAGGAGGTAGCCAACTTTACCCTTCTGGCTGTGGATATTCTTTCCAGTTTGCCAGAGCTCCCTCCATGCCCACTTACGTACTCACAGTATTTAACACCTGGGTGGGTGTTTGAGCACATGGACCCCTGCTAACTCAAGATGTGTGCCTCACTCTGTAAGACTCACATATTACAGTTTGTGTGATGTGTGACCTTGTCTTTTTGTGGGTTTTGGTGGGGTACATAGGAAGCCAAGATGTCCCTTGTGGCTGATTGGGTTAGGGTTTTGGAGGACCAGCCTCCCTATATCAGAATGCTGAGATCTAATGATATTCCCAGAAGTCCAGTTGCTGCTGAGATGGCAGGGAAGAGTGAGAAGCAGCTTCACCTGGGGAAGAGCAGAGAAAATAATATTCGAGCTGGGTTCTGGAGCATAAGTAGGATATCACTAGGCAAAGAAGGAGGACAAAGGCTTTCTGAGCTGAAGATCCTAATATGAGGGGAAAAGGCTATTAAGAAGCACATTGAACCTCAAAAGATGATACATATTTTGGTATGCCAAAAATGTCAAATGTGGGAGAGGGTGCTTGGATAGAGAGGCAGGGACCAGGGAATAGAGGATCCTCCATGATCAGTGAACATATAATGAAATTTAATTTAATTTGTAATGATATAAGTCATGTAAAATTGCATCTTATTTGAAATGTCTAAAATATTAAAGATAAACTTGGATATCTATGTAATTTTCAGCCATCTGGGTTTACCTGGGGCTTCTCAGCCTTGTTGCTACTGATATTTTGAGCTGGATAAATCCTTGCTGGGGCTGACTGTTCTGTACACCCTGGACTCTGTCCACTTCATGCCAGCAGCACATCCCTCCTTCCAATAGTTTTGAAAGCCACCAGCTTTCTGGAGATATTTTTGCTCCCAGATGAAAACCAATGACCTAGCTTTCACCAACATCCTCCATTTGCTATAAAAGCTCATGGACTTATTTCCAAACATTTCCCTGGTATCTCAGTGGTAAAGAATCTGCCTGGAAAGCAGGAGACTTGCAGGAGATGTGGGTTCAGCCCCTGGGTTGGGAAGACACTCTAGAGAAGGAAATGGCAACCCACTCTAGTATTCTTGCCTGGAAAATCCCATGGGCAGAGCAGCCTGGTGAGCTACAGTCCATGGAGTAGATCGAGCAAAAGAGTTGCAGAAGAGTCGGACACAACTGAGCAAGTAAACAACAAACAGAAGCACCTGTATATATATTTACCAGGTTCTGGCTGTTTTTGGTTTCTGTTCTGTTGCTCCTCCTCATGTATGTAGTATTATGCTAGTAAATGTCCTGTTTTCCTTTTTTCACAAATACTATTATGCGAAATGCATCAATTTTTAACTTGCTTAGTTCACAAATCTTTATGTTTTTGGATAGTTCACATACCCTTATGTTTTGGTCTTCTCTGAAGGCTCAGCTGGTAAAGAATCTGCCTGCAAAGTGAGAGACCAGGGTTCAAACCCTGGGCTGGGAAGACCCCCTGGAGAAGGGAACGCCTACCCACTCCAGTATTCTGGCCTGGAGAATTCCATGGACGGTATAGTCCACAGCAAAGATTCGGACACAACTGAGCGACTTTCACTTTATTTTCAGATACCTATGTATGTGCTGGTAAAAAGCAAGCTGTCAGGTTTGTTTTTTTTTTAATGGTATAATATTCTGTTGTAGGGATAGAGCACAGTTTGTCTATAGCTCTGTTATTCGATCTTTAATTTGTTTTCCTTCCTTTCTTTTTTGTATTTCAAACAATTTGGCTGTGAATGTCCTGGCATATCACCTCATGGACACAGAAGCCTGTCTCCAAACGACGAAGCAGCCTTGCTGTTATCCATTTCCAAAATGACGAAACCATTAACTAGATTCTTTGTGCTTCTTAGGAAAATGCTTCTTTTCTATTAGAAACAACCCTAAAGGGAAAAGAAAAAAGGAGGCAAAGAAGAGAAGGGTGGAGGAGCAAGTAAAAGTGAAGAAAACAAAGATGGGCTTTTCTGGCCACTCCAGTGATTGGAGCTGCGCATTGCGAGTTCAGAAAAAAAAAAGAAAGAAAAAACATATTTTTTTGGTGAGAAGATGAATAGCTCGACAGGGTATTTCAAATGTCAAAGGAGGCATCCCTGTGCAAGCAGGAGGCAGAAAGAGAGATGAAGCTTCCAAATTTCTTTCCCCAAAGCTTCTCAAGACTTTGCCTCCCAGCCTCTGATTTGCCCTGCAGCCAAAACCAGCTGACCTCTCCTGTTCTTTATTCCAAAGAAAAAGAAAGGTGTCACTTTAATTCCGGCTTAAGCCAATTATCTGAGACAGGTCTCCTGTTCTGAAAAAAGCCCATATGCTTTTAATAAACCCCTTCCTTCGTGGACTGATCGGCTGCCCCTGGCCTGGACTCCTTAGAGGGGAATTAGTTCATAACCTTGCCCTTGTTCATCCCACCGCATTAGTGGGTGTTCAGTTAGGGTTAGCCTTCCCTGTAATTCATCCAGAGGGAGGAGGGCCAGAGCCTTAGGGATTAATCAGCTCTGTCCTGGGAGAAACTGAAGCTGAAGGTTCCCATTCTGCCTGTGTCCTTGACATGCCTGATCAGCGATCTCCCCCACCCCATCCTTCAAGACCCGGTTTCCCTTGGGAAATGTTTTAACCCCCTTGCTCTCCTGACCCACTGCCTGGATGCTGCCCCAGCTTCAGCCCCTCCTACCCTCGCCCTTCCATAATAAGTTTCCCCGTGTACTTATTACTACCTCAGAACCTCTGATGCATCCTCTTGTATGATCTTGATCATCCCTTGGGTCAAGGTGCCAATACCTTAGGGGCAAGACTGTATCTAAGGCAGTTCCTTGTCCCATATTCTGTGTTCAGTGCTGCATTCCATTGATCAGTGAGTCACAGAGTCCGCCCAAACTCAAGGGATGGAGAAAAGAACACCACCTTACAAGGCAAGGAGAACAAAATTTCATGTTGCAAAGGAGTCTGGATACAGGGAGGGATTTTTTTTGCATGGATTTTTTACATTTTTATAAACAACCTATTCAAAGCAGTTTTATTAAAATTAAAAATGCACATACTTTAGGACCCAATAATTCACCTTCCTCTATCTGAGAGACAACTTATGCGGGTGCATAAGGAAATATATGTCAGGACAATTATTGCAAATTTATTTGAAATATGAAACAAACAAGATTCACTACCATAGATACAGATATAATATGATACATGCATACTACAGAATAGTATGTCATTTAAAAAAAAAAAAACTGATAGTTTCTTGTGTACCAGATTATTTAGATATCCCAAATACTAAGGTTTATGAAATAAGCAGGTTAAAAATTAATGCGTATAATATAAAAGAATATATGTGAAAAAGATAAAAAAGAACATGTACTATTGGTAAACTGTTCTTAACAGATTTGTGGTTCTCAACTGGGAGTGGTCTTGCCCTCAGGGGATGTTTGGCAATCTGAAGATGTTTTTGGTTGTTATGACCAAGGACGTGAATGAAGCTACCAGGCCTGTAGCAGGTGGAGGCCAGGAATGCTGCTAAGCATCTTCCAGAGTACAGGACAGCCCGTCCAGCCAAGAATTACCCAGCCCCGAATGTCAGACTTACCAAGGTTGAGAAGCCCTGCTGCTCTAGACAGACACAAAAAAGATGTTTTAGACCATTTTTAAAGAAAATATAATTGTGAATTATATATGTAATTACAAATTGATTCAGATTTAACCTTCAGTAGATTTCTATTGACCTCAGAGGTCTATATGTACACCCTGTTCTCTGTCTTGTCTCTCCCTGTTTCCTACAATGCATCCTATATTTTTGGCATACCAACATATTTGTAATCTTTCAAAGCTTCATGTGTTTCATGATGATTTTCTTTATTTCACATCATGTTCTGAGATCTATACACTTGGCGTGTCTAATTTCTTATGGAGTGTCTAATAACTAAGCCAAAATTAACCTGCACAGAACAGACCTCTTTTCTTTACGAACTTTTAAAAAGTATTTGCTTGTTTGTTTGTTTGTTGTGGCCACGCTGGGACTTCACGGTTACACGCAGGCTTTCTCCAGTTGCAGTGAGCGGGGCTTCTCCTGCCGTGGAGTACGGGCTCTGGGGCTCTCAGGCTGCCGCAGTTATGGCATATAGGTTTGGTTTCCCCATGCGTGTGGGATCGAACTGGCGTCCCCTGCATTGCAAGGTAGATTCCTAAGCACTGGACCACCAGGGAAGACCTCCTGATTTCTATCAGCTTCACATTTGTCTTCTTCCCCCACACTTTCCCTTCCCAAGACATGGCGTTTCTCTCCTCCTCGTTGTTCACTTTACTTCCCCACATCCACTCCAGCAACAGGACCTAGAAGCTCTATCAGCAAACAGTACTTTGAACTGACCATTTCTTGCAACCTCCTGTCACTTTCCTGCGTCTCCAAGTAAGCCATCTTTGCATCTTTCCTAAGCCACAGAAAAGGGCCAGAGGGGATAAAGGGGGCTGGTACTATGTGGCTGAAAGTGAAGTGAAAGTGAAAGTGGCTCAGTCCTGTCCGACTCTTTGTGACCCCATGGACTACACAGTCCATGGAATTCTCCAGGCCAGAATACTAGAGTGAGTAGGTGTTCCTTTCTCCAGGGGATCTTCCCAACCCAGGGACTGAACCCAGATCTCCCACATCGCAGGTGGATTCTTTACTGGCTGAGCCACAAGCGAAGCTCAAGAACACTGGAGTGGGTAGCCTATCCCATCTCTGGGGGAGCTTCCCAACTTAGGAATCCAACTGGGGACTCCTGCATTGCAGGTGGATTCTTTGCCAACTGAGCTATCAGGGAAAGCAGATTGTGGGGAGTGAAACAGAGCTGAGGAGGGCATATTCTCTAAGAGTTTCAGTGAAGACGACAATATAGAAATATGCCCCCAATTTTTGGTACTAGAAGAACATGTGAAATTAGAAGGATGCAAAGAAGATATCCAGCTGTGTTTTAAAGAAGCTTTTCCAAGCTGGGTTTGCATATGGTAATCAGATATGTGAGGAGGATTTCCTTAGAGGGCACAGCAGTCCTTGTTAGTGGGACTGCATGGGGTTTTCCATGGCAACGGAGGGGACTGCCGGATGTTCTTGAGGAGGGGAGCAGAAATGGATCCACTCAGTGAGTAGACTGGGAAGCCGATCCAGATGGGAGCTTGGACTGCAGTCTCATCTATTAATGGGATTGAAGTGGAAACTGGATTAAGTTTGATGAGTCCTGGAGTTTGAGATGGAGAGGTTGGTATAAATTCCAGTCTCAGCCCACACTAAATGTTTGAGCTTACTAAACATCTGAAAGTCTCATTTTCCTACCTATAAAATAGATTTAATAATTTCTGGCTAGCTTCTATTCACCACTGTACTGTGAGTCCTAGCCAGAGGAATTAGAGAAAAAAAAAAAAGTATCCAAATCAGAAAGGAAGAAGTAAAAGTGGCCCTGTTTGGGAATGACATAATTAGTTATGTAGAAAACCCTAAGTGCTCAAAAAAAAAAAAAAAATTGTTGGAGCTAATAAATTCAGTAAAGATGCAGGATACAAAATCGACAAAATCAGTGGTATACAAACAATGAAATCTCTGAAAAGGGAATGATGAAAACATTCCCAATTACAATAGCAATAACAAGAATAAAATGTTTAGGAATAAACTTAACTGAAGTGGTGAGAAATTTATTCACTGAAAAGTATACTATGTTAATGAAGGAATGAAAGAGGATACAGTCAACTGAAAACCCACCCCAGGTTCCTGCATTAGAGTAATGAGCGTTGTTAATCTGCAGTGCAGGAGACTTGGGTTCAGTCCCTGGGTGGGGAAGAGCACCTGAAGAAGGGAATGGCAATCCACTCCAAAATTCTTGCCTGGGAAATTCCATGGACCGAGAAGCCTGGTGGGCTACAGTCTCTGGGGTCACAAAGAGTCAGACACAACTGAGACACTTAACAACAACAACTATCTAAACCCCAAGCAACATTCTTTACACAATGGTCCTAAAATTTATGTGGAATTATGAAAGACTCAGAATAGTAAAAACAATCTTGAGCAAGAAGAACAAAGCCAGAGGAATCACACCAACTGATTTCCAAGTACACTACAAAGTTATTGTACTCAAAATATGATTATTCCAGTATAATCCTGGACTAATAGTATAAATATTGACCAGTGAAACAGCATAGAGAGACCCGAAATAAATTCATACATCCATAGTGAACTGATCTTTGACAAGGGTGCTAGGAGCACCCAGTGAGGAAAGGATAATCTCTTGAATAAATGATATCGGGAAAAGTAGGTACCCATATTGCTAGAGAGTGAAATTGGATTAAAACCTTAAATGCAAGACCTAAAACTACAAAACCACTTGGGGAAAACCTTCTTGACCTTGGTATGGACAGTGATGTTATGACCCCAAAAGCACCTTGTCAACAAAAGCAAAAAGAGACAAGTAAGACTGAATCAAACTAAAACCTCTCTGCTCAGTAAAGAAAATGATAGGGTTTTGAAAAGACAGCTTGTGGAGTGAGAGAAAATATTTACAGACCATGTCTTTGATAAGGGCTTAGTATCCAAAACACATAAGGAACTCAACTCAATAACACACTTAGTTTTTAAAGTGTATTTAATGTTTCATTGGGATACAAGTAAGATACCATAAAATTCTTTCTGAGTGCATAACTCAGTGATTTTTAATATGTTCACGACGTGGTGAACCCATCATTACCATGTAGTTTGAGAACACTTACATTAGCACAGAATAAAGTCCTCACTACACCCGTTAGCAGTCACTCTCACAGTCTTCTCCCAGCCCTTCACAATCCAGTAACCTCTTTTCTGTCTCCATAGTTTTTGCCTATGGTGGATGTTTTATACAAATGGAACTATATGATATATGCCCTTTAGTGTCTGGCTTCTTAACTTACCATATTTTCAATATTTACCCATGTTGTAGAATTTATCAGTATTTCAGTACTTTTTCATAGCCATAAAAATAAAAAAAGAAATGCTTAATTCCACCTTATGAAAACATGACCATGCAAAAATGTGTATGCAAATGTTCATAGCATAGCATTATTCATAATAACCAAAAGGCATAACAGCCCAATGTAGTGCAACTAAGAATGGATGTATAAATTTATAGGCTCAGAGCTCCTTAATGGCAGGAACCATGTATTATTTGGTGTTTTATACATTACAGGCCTTAGATGAATGTTTGGTCAGTTAATGAACGAATGACCACTACTGCTATGATAATATGTGATAATTGACTACTAATAATGGAGATAACGGTATTGACAATGATGGAAATTACTGCTTGGTTGAGCTTGGTTAGATTTCTGACTCCCTTTGGATTTCAGTTCCTTTGCTAATGAAACAGGGCTACTAGTGATGGTTAAACTGAGATCAGGGATGTAAACATTAATTCTATATGTAAGTTTCGTTCCCCATTGCAACCCTCCTTTGCCAGGCCTGCCATATATATTACAACAGATCATCACTGGACATTTAAGAAATGTGCCAGTGATCAAGAGTAAAGGACTCGCTTCTCAAGAATCTCTTTATATCAAGTAAATTTCCATTTCTTTCATAATTAAAAGATTGCTTTGGCTATACGAGTTTTTTTGTATTTCCATACAAATTGTGAAATTATTTGTTCTAATTCTCTGAAAAAGACCTCTGGTAGCTTGATAGGAATTGCATTGAATCTATAAATTGCTTTGGGTAGTATACTCATTTTCACTATATTGATTCTTCCAATCCACGAATACGGCACATTTCTCCATCTGTTTTTGTCCTTTTTGATTTCTTTCATCAGTGTTTTATAGTTTTCTACATACAAGTCTTTTGTTTCTTTAGGTAGAAATACTCCTAAGTATTTTATTCTTTTTGTTTCGATGGTGAATGGAATTGTTTCCTTAATTTCTCTTTCTGTTTTCTCATTGTTAGTGTATAGGAATGCCAGGGATTTCTGTGTGTTGATTTAATTAAAAGAAACTCTATATTTCTCCTGGAGAGTATAAACAATTAGTTATAAATGGTTTATGAATATCTGGAGAAAGGTTGAGGTTGAGGCTCACATATTTTAGGATTTTAGTGTTTGTTTCATGTTTTATCAGTTTCAGTAAAAATCGTAGAATTTCAAGCTTCCTCAGGCAGGCTGTATCTTCGTCATTGCGTTTTCAGTGTCAAGTAGCAGGGCTGGTGCTTGAAGTGCAATTTATTTTTTGCAGATATATACATAGAGAGCATTTGACATAACAAGGAGTCAAGACTGATCTCTAGGTTCTATGTCTAACTCCAACACAATGCTCCATAGATTTCACCTCAAACAAATCCCAGCCACAGAGAATTGGAGTAGATCCATCCAAGGAAATTGTGCCTTGCAGCCTGTTTCCCAGGCTCACTTCTTGAAAAACCATATGAACTCAGTGCAGAAGGACTGTCCCCACCCCCTCCACCCCTTCCACTGCACTGCTGTAAGCCCTTTAGGAGACCCAGCCTTCCAGGATCTGAGTTTGCTGCAGGAGAAAGTCATGTCATGAGAAATCAAATATAGAACCCATGGCCTTTTACAGGCGGAGGGGCAAAGGCAGATTATTTGTGGTCGAGACAGAGACAGTTATTTTAACCAATATCTCCAGACATTAAAAAAAAAAAAAAATCTAGCTAGTCTTTGTGGCCAAGTCCTGAAGAAACTAACCTCAGAGCCATATGGCTGATGGGGATGAGGAAGCAAATTTCATCTGTAAAATGATAGGCCTGGAGGAGATAATGATCACTCTCTTCCCTCCCAGCTCAGCCTTGCGGTTTCTTTGTGAAACCCTTTGGAGGGGGATGTGGGATCCCAGGGGCCTAGAGGAACCTAGAGAGGTCCAAGAGGCTGCATGGGGGTCCTGCTGGGGGTTTCTGACTTTTCCCGGCAGCTGTGTGCGCCCAGCTTCCTCCTCTTTCTGCATGCTGAGCTTCTCCTCTGCACACTCATGCTCTCCTACAGCACATGTGTCACCTACACAACAGAGATGCTGAACCTGGAGGAGGAAGGCTCTCAGCCAAGCTCTGGTGTCCAGAGCCATCACTGTCAGGGGTGTGTTTCTGAAACACCAATCTGACATCCCTCTGTGAATTCTTCCACAGCACCCATTGCTTTGGGTTAGAGTAAATCCTTGCCACAGCCCCTAAGACCCTGGACTGTGGGTCTTAGCCAACCTTTCCTGGGTATTCCCTGGCTACCCTCTCCTCCAGCTGAACTTGGGAATTTTCTTTCCCTTTTCTCTTTCTTTGTTTCGTTTTTTTTTTTTTTTCACATAGCCCATGTCCTCTCTCATCTGGAACTTTTGCATATACTGTCGACCCTTGAGCGGCATAGGGTTGAACTGTGTCAGTCTACTTACAAGCAGATATTTTTTTTTTTCAGTAGAGGAGCTGCACTAAGTAAGTGTGGTTTGATCAGAGATCATTGTATTCGAATCGAAGGAACTTAGGGCTTGAGTTCTGATTCTATTCAAAGTGTTTAAGCTTTCTTCCCCCGAGTAGGTCATTTTATTAGCTCCTTGGTTTTTGAGGCAGAGAAAGCAGTTAGTGGATTTTTGACTGCGTGTAGGCTCAAAGCCCTTAACCCCCACATTGTTCAAGGGTCAACTGTATTGTGCTTTATGCTCTTCCAAGAATTAGAGTGATCTCTAAACATGAAAATTGGATCACAGCTCATTCCCATTGACACCTCCAATGGCTTCTCATCACATTTAGAATTTGAACATCTTACTATTCCCTACATGATTCTACAAGAACTGGCCCTGCCCTCATTCCTCGGTTTCCTTTTTCTTGCTGTGACAGCCAGATCACCTTCTTTATGTGCCCGGAACATGTTAGGCTTGCTCTGAATTTAAGAGCCTGGTGTCAGCGTTTTTCTCTGTTTATACTTCAGTGGTTCACATAGTTGCTTGCCTGGCCTTTCTCTTCTCTCAGATTTCACCTGAGACGGAACTTCCCTGGAGTGGTCTTCTATGACCATCAAACCTGAAAGAGCTCCTTTCCACTGCAGTCTTCATGTCATGGATCACTTCCTGGTGTTCTGGTAATTATTTGTTATTGATCAACCACCTGGAAGTTTGACTCTATAAGATCAAAAACCTTGTCCGTCAAATTCAATACTGTCATATTCAGTTTTTATAATAACTCCTAGAACATATTAGGCACTCAGGACTTGTTGGTTGAGTGAGTGAATGAACACCTCTCATCATCCTTTCTCTTTGTTCATGGGTCTAGCTTTTGCATATCCCTCAGCTTCTTGCTTAGACTTCGCTTCCTCCAGGAAGCATTCCATGACCCTGGAAGATGAGCCAGGTAGTCCTCATTTGTGTTCCCTTAGCAGTAGCTACTTTCATAAACAGAACATTATGATGCTGTGTCATTCTTGCCTTAACTATGTCCTTACGGACAAAACCTTTAACAAGTACGCTGCCACATGACTGAAGTTAGACTAGTTGTGAACAGCTCAGTAGCTTTAAAGATTCAGAATAAACTGTGTATGCTTTTGCTAAAACACTGAGGTGCTTCCTAGGTAGTTGCCCTGCAATCCCTCTGGGTTAATCCTCAAGGTTGAGGATAGGGAACTCTCTGGGGTTGCTAGACCCAATCCAGCTTGTATGTGTTGGGTGGCTTCCCACAGAACAGCAAGCAATTCTTGGACCCTACTGGCACAGTGGAGAAGAATCAGCCTGCCAGTGCAAGAGACACAAGAGACGCAGGTTTGACCCCTGGGTCAGGAGGATCCCCTAGAGTAGGAAATTGTAACCCAGTCCAGTATTCTGCTTGGGAAATCCCATGAACAGAGGAGCCTGGAAGGATACAACCCATGGGATTGTGAGGTTGAACACGACTGAGCACACAGAACACACACACACACACACACACACACACACACACACACAAACACACACACACGCTGGTGTTCAAGAATTCGGCTCAGTTCTGACACCATCTACCCAGAGATAGCACTGGATCCCACAGGCTAAGCATTCAGTCATATCAGACTGCTCTCCTCCCTATTTTAGAAACCAGTCCCAAGTCTAGGTTGTTACCTGTTTTTCTGACTAACTGGCTATAAATCAGATATTTCCACAACCTCCTCCTCAGTTCTGACTAATTTGCTAGAGTAGATAAAAGAACTCAGATAAACATTTTACTTATGAGATTGTCAGTTTATTATAACAGATATCCTATTCCATCAGGAACGGCCACATTGAAGAGAGACACTGACAAAGCTTGGGGAAAGGGCTCAGAGCTTCTGTGCCTTCTCTGGGCACACTGCTGTCCCCAAATCTCCACATGTCTACCGGCCTGGAAGCTTACTGAATGCAGTCCTTCTCGGGGGTTTTATGGAGGCTTTACTATGTAGGCATGATTGGGTGAACCACTGGCCATTGGTGGTTGAACTTCATCTCTAGCTCCTCTTCCCTCCCTGGGGGTCAGGGAGGTGAAACTACTTTCCAACACTCTAATCTCTGGTTGGTCCTCCTAGCATCCATTCTTCAACCTTAAATGCTGTCCAATAATCACCTCAGTCACACAACAAAAGATATCTTTATGCTCTCATCACTTGGGAAATGCCAAAGGCTTTAGAAACTCTATGCCAGAAATGAAGACAGTGACCAAATGTAACTTTTGTCTTATACCTGGGTGCCTTGATAAGTGTTGGTTATTACTTGCCTTTTCTCCTGTTACTCTCAGCGAGCCCTTCCTAGGAGAAAATGCTGACTCCATCCTATGGGGGAGGGACTCGAGGCTCAGAGAGAGCGATGACTTGGTGAGAAGACAGAAGCAGTATTCTGTCCTAACTCTGCGTTTTCTCCTCTTTTCCTCACCTGTCCGCAACAGTGCAGAATGCACAGCTGGCCCTCCCTGAGAATTTGACTGGTAATCTTCACATTAACAGCTTCCCTCTGACCTCCCAGGAAGGAGGCCCTGATCAGAAGTCCGGCCTCAGAAGTAGAAGAGCCCCAGAGGCTCTGGTTCCAGGTACCCTGCAGGGAAGCAGCAGCTGGAAGCCAGTGGTATTACTCAGCTAAGCCCCGGCGTCCATCTGCCCTCTTTCCTGAGAGGGTCCATATCTGACCCGAGCAGTGTTTACCAGCAATATGATTCGATCCTGCAGATCGTTAGATAAGAAATGAGGGCCCTTCATGACTGGCTGGTGATGATTTGTTTTTGATCTAAAAAGTAGATTTTGGAGTAAATCCCAAGTGCACTGGTGCCAGGTTCTTTCCACCCTGGCATTTAGGTAGCTGGCAGGGCTGAGGACGGATCTCTGTATGCAGACATTTTCTGTCTCAGCGGTTACCTGCTCCATCAGTTAATGTCTTTCAATGCTTGACATCCCTCCTGGTCTTGCTGAGTCTCCTGCTACCCTCTGTTAGCATCCTCAGAGCTCACTGCAGTGGATTCAGGAAGAAACCGCAGCCAAAACTATGTGGGCAACTAAAAGCCCCACAGTTTGGACAGGTGCAAGCTGGGCTTTGCGCATGAATCAGCTGCTCTGTTTCCCCTCAGTCGCCTCTGGAAAGCTCAGAGTGGACACCTCTGTCTTAGTGATTCTTCTTCCTCAAACCGTGAAAGCCTTCCTCATCTTCCAGAATCCAGCCCTTCAATGGTGAAAGAGGTTGCCTTTCCTTTCCCAGCCTTAATGGGACATATATCAGAGCCCCTCAGGACACCTAGCGGGTGGTCTTACTATAAACTTGCTGTGTGACCTTTTGAAAGTCATTCTACCCACTTGAGCATCAACTAAATGAGCCATTAATTGAATGATTCAGCTATGTATTCTTATCTCAAGATCCTCCTCTGACTTCTTAATTTTGTGATTTTAAAGCCACACTAAACTGACAGAGGATGGCGTCTATGGCATCACTACAGATTAAATAGAAAAGTCAAGTTACACAACAGTCATCAAGGGGGTCTTCCCGACCCAGGAAACAAACCCAGATTTCCTGCACTGCAGGCAGATTCTTTATCATCTGAGCCTCCAGGGAAGTCCTCAAAAGAATCCCACATTTGTTTCACTTCCTATGTCTGCATTGTATGTATTGTTTCGGTAATTTAAAATAACTTATCAGCCGTGTTTGGTAAGCTGCTCATTCCACCAAATACTGGATTCATTCCAAAGGCTGTGTTGAGTGCCTACTTGATATCAGACATTTGGGATACAGAAATATGAAAACAGGGTCATTGTCCTGCAGGAATTTGAAGTCTAGGGAGTTTATGGGGACTTATGATTTATTCTTTAAAGATTTTCACAAAGTAATTGCTCTGCATCGAGGCTGGCCTGCCCCCGTGTCTGATACACCGAAAGAACACTGAAGCTCATTTTCTCAAGACAAAGAGTGACTGTTGATACTCTCTTCAGCAGCACATCCTCTCTTTAGTGCTCCCACTGGACTCGCCCTTCCTGAACTCCTGCCCGACCCAGAGTTTGTGACAGTGATTTATTACTAAATCATACAGCATCTTCTCCTGCTATTTTCCCCTCTTTACCACCCTTTCTTTCCTTAGCTCACTCCAACCAAGCTCTGTCACCTCCCTTCCACTGCAAATATTCTTGTCAGGGTTATAATGGTATAGATGTTTCATTCCACACACACACACACACACACAAGGGCAAAAAGGTGCACTTGCAATGTCTAATGCTAGATGGACTGGTGAAGTCCACCCGGCACTGCCTCCTGGGTCCTGCGGACTGCGGGGTGGCTCCTTAGTGTCGTGCGTGTGACCCTTCGTTTTCTGGTCTCTGTTTATACTCAGTCCCACCCGTACTTTGCTATCCCAGCATTCTGTTTCCTGTGCCTGTCCTTCTCACCACCAAACATTAAGCTGTGCGGCTCTCCTGTGCTTTGCTCTGCCTGAATGATTATCTTTGTCTTGTCCAAGTAGAAAATCCCCACTCTTGTTTGCAAGAGAGGCCTTTCTGTCTTGTTTCCCACACCCTTTAGGGGGTTAAGTTGTCCTCTCTTCCCTCTTCCCAGAGCACCTTAATTTCCCTTTGTGGAATTGTAGCTCCCCTACTGTGGGCAGGAAAACCCTTCGGGGTCCTTCACCCCACCTACTTGGGGCAGTTATGGAACGGGCACTGACCTACCCTAGGCCAACTGGACTTTCTCTCCAGGTGAATGAATTAATTCTCTCATTCCAAGAGTGGTTCCGGCCTCCATCTATTCCAGTTTCTTTCTTTGGCCTACTCACTTGATCTCAGTTTACTCTTACACTCCTGGCATATGCTTTTTGAGACTCCCATCCAAAACTGATTTCTGCTTCCTGCAATGGGAAAGCCTTGCCTTGCTCCTTTCTGAGTATGTTGGTGATACTTTCTGAGCAGTAACAAGACTGATAACATCTTTCGAAATTCAGAGTAGCATTAACTGTCTATGCAAAGTTCACTGGCTTCCTCCTTTACCTTCCTTGGTCTCTGGTTGCTCTAGTGGATTCCTCTTCTATGGCATTCACAGCTCATTCAAAGCTGTGTCCCTAGGGCCTAGAACAGCTAACAGTTTTTTTTTTTTTTTTTTATAGAATGTCCTTGTAAGAGATTTGACAGCATTACATTTAAAGCTACAGATGCCCTTTGTATCCATCAGGTTCCAGTCAGGAAAATGGAAAGCATATCAAGAACTTCAAATAGAGGGATTTAATATAGGAAATTGACTGCACATGTGTTTGGAAGCCTAACTTGCAAACGGAGGATATGAGATAATCCAGACATTTGTAAATGCAGGAAGTAACTACCACCGCTCAGGCAGGCAGAACAAAAATGGAAAGATAGTGTAAGAAGGTTTCCCCAATGGCTCAGCAGTAAAGAATTTGCCTGCAATGAAGGAAACGCAGGAGACATGGGTTTGATCCATTGGTTGGGAAGATCTCCTGGAGAAGAAACTGGAAACCAGCTCCAGCATTCTTGCCTGGAGACTCCCATGGACAGAGAAGCCTGGAGAGATACAGTCCATGGGGTCACAAAGAGTTGGACACGACTGAGCACATCAGAGTTTTCTTCTTCCTAAGGAGAACTTAGGAATGAAGAGAGGAAGCCTGCATGGCTGATTCCCATCTGGGATAGGGGTGGGGGGTGGGGTGTCTCACATCTGTGCTTCAACCTCTGGGATGGGGGTATCCTGCAGCCAATGTTAAACATCTGGGGAGGTGCCCCAAGCCTGATACTCAGGTCTCAGTGGGGTACACTGTGGCCAGTCCAAGAGTTCAGGGAATATGAATTGAATGCCTGGGCTCAGACCTGATGAGCCAGCCACTGCTGGTAGCTCTAATGAGGCATCTCAGGTGCCAAAAGTGCTGGAGGAGGCTGAGGCTGGAACTGTGGCTGTCTTGCTTCTGGAAGGTGTGTGAACCTCCATCTGCCACCATCTCGGCTCCCGGCAAGTCCTCCTGTAGAGGGACCCTCATGCGAAGTGAGCCAGCAAGCAGTCTGGGAAAGGCAGTTAGCAGACTCCCAGCTCCAGCATCACAGAGTGTGGATGAGGCTGAGGAGCCTTGAGGCCGAGAGACACCAAGTAAATACCTGACCTAGTCTCTTCCAGGAAGGAGCGACTAAGTGGAGTTGGCCTCCAAGGTTGTGTGGCAAAATATAGTCTTCCTATTTTGTAACCCCTTTCCAGCATGATTCCCAATAACCCTTCAGTAAGAAGTTGCAGCTTGGGATAGGCCCTCCCTCTGTGGAAAGTTCTGATGCCAATGTGAAAAGCGGCTCCAAAGTCAAAGCATTCCTGCAAGCCTGGGCACATGGAGCTTATGATTTATTCTAGCTTCTCTTTATTTTGCCTCCTTCTGCCGTCCCTGCTTCCAAGAACACCTTCTGGGCCAGATACCCCCACGGTTCTGACACTTGGAAACACAGCCATTTACTACAACGCCTGCTGCTCCTCAGACCACCCTGCCAAACTCCTGGCTGGGCAACCACACCCTGTCCTGCAGGCTTGCCCCCTCTATGTGTCACCGCCCTCTCTGTCACCATCCCCTTCCTGGGGACGAGCACGTTGTGACTCATCACGTCCGATCTCCGGACTCAGTTTTTTTCTTCTTCATTTTCCATTGCCTTTGCTCATCCTTTCATTCTGATGTACGATGGAGACCTTTCTAACTTCTAGGCTCTTCTCCTAGGACTCTACTATGTAAAGGACATCCATTATAATACTGACAGTGACATTTCTTATACAGCCACACATTTTTTAATTTTCATCTACAGCCTCCCTGACACAGTTAGGAGGAGAAATAGGCTTTTGGATTCAAGTAATCATATTTAAATCCTGATTCTAACTTGAAAAAAAAAAATGTAGCCACTTTAAATTCTCTGAGCCTGGGCTTCCTCTATTTTAAGATGACTAATAACTACTTCTGAAGGTTGCTTGGAATACTAAATGACACAAGCTCTGTGCTGCATCCAGTATATAGCAGACAGGGTAAACCTCAGTTCTCTTTTCCCACACAAGAGTGGTGTTTTTCTTAAATACTTTTGGGAAAAGGAGGATTCAGTGTTATATAAGCCTGGCCTGAGCCATATAATAGATATTATAAGAAGAACGGATTTAAGATTGAAAATCTTGGCAATGCCATGGGGAGGAGCATTATTTATCTGTTCCTACAGGAAGATGGGAGTGATACAATCATCAGATGAGCTATGACGATGGACTGGTGTCCCTTCTCCCACTTTCCCAGGCTTCGGGAAGATCTTTTCTGTTATTTGAACACAACTGTTATTTGTATATGCATCAGAGCAAGGAAAAATGAGGCTCAGAGCAAAAGCCTGGGACTGGAACGATATGAGGTATTTGAAGGGAAAGAAGGGCAGATTATAGAACTAGGAAGGAAGTTTGAGTCACACCATGTGGATCCTTAAATGCCTTGCTAAGGAGTTTTGCATTTAATTTATTAGGCAATCGAAAAATTAAAACCAGAAAGAATAAAAAATAGAGATGCTTATAAAATGGATTTGACATTTTATTTACAAAACTTTTACTTAAGGAAGGACAGGCAAAGAGATTCAGAAAAATGCAAGATCCAGGGAGATTTGTCTTTGGCAGTTCTTTTTTTCCCACCTAAATGACTTGAGGAAAGTTATATTTAAAGTAAGTGCTAGAGGCGAAGGTGTTCCTGTCATTTTCTCTTTCATTTTTTATATTCACAAGGAACATGACCTGCCACTGCTTCAAGCCCAGGAAAGACTGCCAGTGGACCAGCTGCAGTTCTGTGTGAAGGAGGTGAACAGGGTCTCGTGGTGGTTTTATTCCGTTAGAAATATCTGAGTCATTTCTGCCTTTATGTAGTTAACATTCTGGTGGAGAAGACAGGTACTGTGGAATATTACTCCGTGGGTCATTTGTAGAGGTGTGGATGGACCTGGAGTCTATCATAGAGTGAAGTCAGTCAGCAAAAGGAAAGAAAATATCACATCAACATATTAACACATATACGTGAATCTAGAGAAACAGTACTCATGATCCTGCTTCCAGGGCAGAAACGGAGATGCAGATGTAGAGAATGGACATGTGGACACAAGAGGGGAAAGGGGAAGAGTGGGATGAATTGGGAGATGAAAACTGACATATACGCACTACCGTGAGTAGTATAGCTAGCTAGCGGGAAGCTGCTATATAGCAGAGGGTGCTAAGCTCTGTGTTCTGTGAGGACCTAGGGCAGTGGGGTGAGCAGGGCGGGAGGGAGGTCTAAGAGGGAGGTGATGTGTATACACATAGCTGATTTACTTCATTGTAGAGCAGAGACTGGGCTTTCCGGGTGGTGCTAGTGATAGAGAACCCACCTGCCAATGTGGAGTCAGTCCCTGGGTTGGGAAGATCCCCTGGAAGAGGGTATGGCAACCCAGTCCAGTACTTTTGTCTGGAGAATGCCCATAGACAGAGGAACCGGGCTGGCTATAGTCCATAGGATCACACAGAGTCAGACATGACTGAAGCAACTTAGCATGCGTGCATGCATAGCAGAGACTAACACAGCATTTTAAAGCAATCATGGTCCATTAAAAATAAACAAATACGTAAAGAGAAACCAGGATAATCAATAAAGTAGATGTAACGAGAAGCACTGGTTAGTATCCGATCCTCAGGGTGGAGTTGGTAGGGCTTCAGGGAAAGCTTTCTGGAAATACACATAGCATTAGAAAGGAATAGCAGCTAAGCTGAGCCTTGGGCTTCCCAGGTGGCCTGCATGGTGAAGAATCTGCCTGCCAGTGCAGGAGACACAAGAGATGTGGGTTTGATCCCAGGGTCAGGAAGATCCCCTGGAGAATGGAATGCCAACCCATTCCAGTATTCTTGCTTAGACAATTCCACGGACTGAGGAGCTTAGTGGGCCACAGTCCATGGAGTCGCTAAGAGTCAGACATGACTGAGAGACTGAGCACACACAAGCTGAACCTTAAAGGATGAGGAAGAATCAATCATGTGGTGCAAACACCTGAAGGAAAGAGGTCCAGGCAGGGGAACAGCCTGGGGGTGGTGAGAAATGCACCATTCATGAGGAGAGACCACAAGGAAGTTCTGGTCCTGGATGCCAATGAGGGAGAGAGGAATGGGGAGAGAGGAGCTGAGCAGATGAGGCAGGACCAGAAGGAACAGGTTCCTTTTATGCTTGCAAAGCCAAGAGGCTTGCAACTTGTCCCGTATGTGATGTGGGAAGGGGAGGCTCTGAGCAGGGTGGTGACACTGGAGAATGAGCATTTCGTCTGCTCCCCTGCGGCTGCATGGAGCAGGTGACAAGATGAGACCGGACGGGAGGTATCAGCAGCATTCTGGGGGGAATGGGCCTCCAAGGGGTGCCACGGAGTGTGTGGAAGTGGGTCTGAGGGCTTGGTGCTTGACTGAAACAGGGGGATGAGCCATCCCAGATGTTTAGCCACCGTGACTGGTGGGTGTTTCTGCCAACCACAAAACGGGGGCCACACGAGGAGTTGCCACTACAGGAGAAGGCAGTCTGCTTAGCTTCAGAAGCAATGAACTTGAGGTGTCTTGAGGATTCAAAAACAATGAACTTGAGGTGCCTTTGGGAGGCTGAAAGCTCATCCTCCCAGTTGTCTCAGTTACTGAATTTTTGACGTTGTTTGGTGTTACAGTGATGTCCGACTCTCCATGACCCCATGGACTGCAGCACACCAGGCTTCCCTGTCCTTCACCATCTCCTAGAGCTTGCTCAAACTCTTGTCAGTTGAGTCGGTGATACCATCCAACCATCTCATCCTCTGTCACCCCCTTCTCCTGCCCTCAGTCTTTCCCAGCATCACAGTCTTTTCCAATGAGTCAGCTCTTCCATCAGGTAGCCAAAGTAATGGAGCTTCAGTTTTAGCATTAGTCCTTCCAATGAATATTCAGAGTTGATTTTCTATAGGATTGCCTGATTTGATCTTGCTGTCCAAAGGATTCTCAAGCGTCTCCTCCAACACCACAGTTTGAAAGCATCAATTCTTTGGCGCTCAGCCTTTTTTATGGTCCAACTCTCACAGCTGTACATGACAAGTGGAAAAACCATAGCTTTGACTATATATGGACCTTAGTTGGCAAAGTGATGTCTCTGTTTTTTAGTATGCTGTATAGGTTTGTCATTGCTTTACTTCCAAGGAGCAAGTGTCTTTTAGTTGGCTGAAGTCACCATCCACAGTGACTTTGGAGCCCAGGAAAATCAAGTCAGTCACTGTTTCCACTTTTTCCCTAATTGATTTAATCTCCTAAGCCACAACTTCCTCATCTCACTTGAAGATGGGAAAATAATAAATAGTTTTCAGGGAAAGATAAATTTGCTCAAGGAACTCAAAGTATTGCTTTCATCAAACTTTGTCCATTTGTACCTTCTTCACATTAACTATAATATAGGAAACAAATGAACAAGCCTCTGTCCTAAAAGTTGACAAATATTCCTATCTGAGCCAAGGTTCTGCTTCTGTTGGTCATCTTCAGCTGCAGGAAATGCCCCACCTGTAGGACTGGCCCTTGGGTTTCATGCATGTCCTGTGGGATATTCTTTCTGCTCCATCTTAATAGCAAAGATTACAGTGTGAATTTTCCAGAGGTGGAGACACTCCTGCTGAGAATCCACATCAAAAATTTCAGAAGCCTTGAGAAACAAAGGTGATCCAGAAAGGATTTTGAAATATATGAAAGTTTTGAAATAATCCTTAGTGTATATTTATTTCTCTCCTATCATATTTCTAAACATTTTGACATTTATTTTACCCTTAAATATTGTCTTTTTTTTGTAAAAAACAATGTTGCATAAAATTTTAATCTCTATAAAAGTCATCATTTTTGAACCCAAAGATTTTGGGATAGAGGTGTTTGTGTGTTTTGGTGGCAGGATAGAAAGGAGGACCCAAACCCTCAATTACATTTACTCCTAGTAAGTCACAAAATAAACAAGTCTTACTAGCCCCACCACATGTGTTCCTGCAAAACGAAAAGGATTTTGGTGTGATGGGTCCATTTTTTTGCTATGAACTGTGGACTAGCATATTTTAAACGTGGCTTCTAAGGCTGATGAGGGGAGCTTTATCATCCCTCTCTAATAAAATGCAGATGGCTCTCCTCTTGCAAGCTCCTAAATCCAAAAAGCTGTGTTTAAGCATGAATTTCATCTTCTTCAAGGATAAGAATAGATTGGTAATTCAATAAGTCACACTGTGCATCATTTCCATTCCTCATCCCCAAATAGTTTCTAAATGGTTTTACATATAGTAAGTGTGCATTAAATGTGTACTAAATGAGTATATAAGAAGGCATTATCAGTAGTGCAAGAATATGAAGATTTGGTTTAAATTCTGGCATTGCAGGCCATCATCTATAACGAAAGGGAGTCTTGGGTTCTAGTTTAGAATTAAAATCCTGTAAGTTGATTAGATCAGGATTGGATCCTGGGTCCATAACTACCTAGCCATTTGTGGGGAGGATTTGGGTCAAATTTCATAACCTCTTTTTAACTCAAATGGCTGCAGAGGCTGAGTGTAAGGATTTGGGGTTTGAATCCTGGTTCTGTCTTTTATTATCTAGAGTATTTTGGCAGTTTACTCAAATGGCTTGATTTTCTCACTTGAAAAATATATATAAAAATAGCTATTATTATGAGTTTGCTATGAGGATTTAAGATTTAATATATGCAAAGCACTGAGAGTAGAGCTTGGCGTGTGGTAAGCACTTTGTATGTGTTAACTATTATTCCATTATTTTTATTATGCTACCTCTTACTGTGCTTTTGGGACTCAGAGAATGTGCAGTTTTTTCAGGGAGAGAGCCTCCATACCATTCAGCATCTTGAGGGTGGTGTTAGGATGGTTGATCGTTCAATCTCGGCCACTTCGGGTTTCAGTTTTCCACACATGCCTATGAGATAATGCTCCCCATCCCTCCTCTCTCTATATAACATAGACTTTAGTGAGTCTCAAATAAGATCAAATGTGAAAACACTTAGCTAACTCTCTAGTGTTCCATAAATGTGCGTTTATTAGTTGGAAGCCTTTCCACTACAAATGACAAAGCCCCAACTCAAATCGATGAATGCCAAAAAAGAGGATTTATTGGCTCTTGTGGCTTGATTCTAGGGTAGCTCACACAGTCCCAGAGGAAGAACTTTGGGAGCCCAAACTGATGCTCAATATAACTTGAACACCTGGCTCACCTCTGAATGTCATCTCTGATGGCTTCTTTCTCTCCCTCACACAGACTTTTTGTATATAATAAGGAAGATGGCCCCAGGAGACTAGCTTCCTTTCGTTCCAGTATTCCAAGCCAGAAAAAAGGAAATCTCCTAATCATCTCTTGTATCTTTACTTTGAGGAAGAATTCTGATTGACCCTAATTTAATCTCTTGTCTAACTTTGAGCCAATTATAAGATGGACAATTATTAAATGGACAACTAAGGCTCTTTAGGCTTGGTCACAGCCTAAAGTGGGGCAGAGGAGTAGTGTATTCAAGCTCTCCAGAGAAGCAGAACCAATAGGGTATTTACATCTCTATAGAGAGTTTTATTTTAAGTAAATGGCCTTTTATAAAAGCTGGCTAGTCCCAGGTTCTAAGAGAGCTTATGGTATAATTCCAGCCCAATTCTGAAACCCTAAGAATCAAGAAAGGTGATAGCATACAGTAAGGTCCCTACATATGAACAAATTCTATTCTGAGAGCACATTTGTAAGTCTAATATGTTGGTAAGTCCAGCAAAGTTAACCTAGGTAACCAGCTAACACAGTTGGCTATATAGTACTGTACAGTAAGAGGTTTATAATACTTGTCACACAAATAATACGCAAAAAGCAAACACAAAATGTGGAGAAAACACCTTTAATCTTACAGCACAGTACCTTGAAAAGTACAGTAGTACTGCTCAGCAGCTGGCTTACAGGGGCTGGCATGGAGTGAACAGATGAGAAAAGTCGCTGACTAGAGGAGATGGGAGATGGTAGAGCTGAAGAACTGCTAGCAACAGGAGACAGAGGGAAAGCTACAATTTCATGCCTGATGTTAATGGAATGCATACTCACATTTTTGAAATTTCACAACTTAAAGGTTTGTATGTGGGGGATTTAACTGTAGTGCAAAAGTCAGCAAGATCAAATCCAAGGAAAGCCAGTGTTTCAATTCAAGTCTAAAGACAGAAGATAAGCAAATGTCCCAGTTGAAAGGAAATCAGACAAGAAAAATTTTCTTACTTGGGGAAGAGTCAGTCTATTTGTTTAATGCAGGCCTTCAACTGATTGGATGACACCCACCCGCACTAGGGAGAGCAATTTGCTTTACTAATTCAATGGATTTAAATGTTAATTTCATTCAAAAACATCCTCACAGAAACACCCAGGATAATATTTGACCAAATATCTGGACACTGTGGCCCAGACAAGTTGACTCATAAAACTAACCATCACAGATTCCACATGTATTCATTAATATATATATTTGTTTTCCTTTTTCTGACTTACTTCACTCTGCATGACAGATTCTAGGTTCATCCACATCTCTACAAATGACCCAATTTTGTCTCTTTTTATGGCTGAGCAATATTCCATTGTACAGATGAACCTATTTACAGGGCAGCAATGGAGAACAGACATGTGGACATGGTAGGGAGGATGAGGAGGAGAGGTGGTATGAACTGAAAGAGCAGCATTGACATGTATGTTATCATGTGTAAAATAGCTAGCTAGTGGGAAGTTGCTGTATGTCACACGAAGCTCAGCCTGTTGGCTCTGTGATGACCTAGAGGGACAGGATGGGGAGGAGGTTCACAAGGGAGGAGAGAGAGAGAGATATATATATCCATATATGCATACATATGTATACATACATATATATATATATATATATCTGATTCACTTTGTTGTACAGCAGAAACTAACAACATTGTAAAGCAATTATATTCCAATAAAAAATAACCATCACAGATACATTACCATATGAAAGGAAAGAAGTATTGAGCAGATTTTTTAAAAATAATACTATCATAGATTATCATTATTAATTGTAGTTTATTTATTTAGGGTAACTATACCCCAAATCCTTGAATATTTCTCAATTTCTGGCAGAGAGAGGTTACCAGAATATTGATCCCATTAGAAATTGTTTTGGTAGGGGAGAAATCCTACTAGTACAAGAAGGATTCTTAACTTTGGAAATACTGACATTTGGGCTGGAAAATACTTTGTTGTGGGGGATTGTCCTATTCAAAGAAAGATGCTTACAGCATCCCTGGCCTCTACCCACTAGATGCCAGCAGCACCCAGCCCCCTGCACCGTCCACCTTTTTGACAATCAAAAATGTCTCCAGACCTTGTCAGATATTTCCTGGGGAACAAAATCTCCTCCCATTTCTGATTGAGAAGAATCATATTAATAGCTCCCAGCTAGGTAGTAAGTCATACCTCTCTATCCTTCACCCTTATTCCCAAAGGATGGAGGAAATGGTGCTGTACTAGGCTGATTTTGCAATTTATAACTTCCCTCCATTCCATTTATACACATCCCACTACACTGAAGCTTCCCATCACTGGGAAATCACACTGTTCAAAAAAAAAAAAAGCAGGGTATATCATTCACAGTATTTGGAGGTGTAGTTCCTCCTCTGTCACTGATTTATGGTTTAAGGGGGCATCTCTTTTCTCTCCTGGAGTTAGTTTTCCATATTGGCAAAAGGAGAAGATGTCCTGTAATTAATTGTACATGCTAATATGAAATTGTGTGATACAAGTGGCTGAGATTTGAACTATGAAGTAGGAAACCACCATAGAGAACTCACTGACTGAGTGACTAAGATCCTAAATTTCCCATAAGCATCTCTTTTGCTTCTTGGAAGTGAAGATCGCCTTGGGTTACTTGTACACATAATCTGGGCAAAGGAGAGGGCTGCACCAGTTCAGCACTCCTGCTGCAGCTTGACGTTTCATTGGGGGTGTCACTCAAGATTCTGTCTGTGTGTAGGATCACAGTATTGAGTGGAGAATCATTTGGTGTGGCTGCATTGTGCAGGAAATGACTGGGAGATGGTACAAAGCTTAGATGCCAGAGTAGGGGACCCGGCACTATGAGCAGAGCTGGGGTGGTACGGTTCATAATAAAACAGGCATCTGTATAACTGGATGAATTATTTTCCATCTTTATGTTTGAAATTTAGATAGATGGAAGAGTGAATTTGATTCAATTGGAATAGACGTGGATACAATGTGGAATAGATGACAGTTACTGGGTCTTTATTTTCCTTGGCAAAATTATAGGGCACCCAACATTGATTTAATTGATGAGAAAACTGACACTCAAAAAGATGAAATTATGAGCAGTGGATCCTCTATGAGTTAGTGACAGAATTTAGGCACACTTCCAGGCTTCAGAGCACCCAGCCCAGTGATGGTCCCACCATATAACTCCCTGGGACAAGGCCATATTGGGAAAAAAATATACCCTTTCCTCTTCCCTCCTAATATTACAGTTCAAAACATCAGTTGATGCTGATTTTCCGTCTTCCCCTCCTCTTCCTCCCCATTTTTAGGCAAGATTTTCACAAAGATTTCAGTCTATTCTTGCCATTTGTTCCTAGCTGGAGGCACAGCGAAGCTTATGACGGGGCCCAGAACCAGCTCAATGAGCAGCTGTCTCCTTGTCCCAGCCCCTTTCTTGCCCAGCTGAGGAAAAAGCAAAAGGAAAGAAATAAAGACGTCACTTGTGTTTTCCTAATGGCCTCTCCAGCTGATAGAGATGAGAAATTATGTACAGTTATTGAACAGCTGAGTTTTCTAGCTCCTGTGTTCATTTCCTGTAGCTGTAGTATACATTATCACAAACTTGGTGGCTCGAAACATCAGAAATCTATTCTTTCACAGTTCTGGAGGGCAGAGGTGTAAAGTCAAGGTGTCAGCAACCCCTCACCTCTACCCCCGCAGAGGCTCTGTAGGAGATTATGTTCTTAGTTTCTTTCTGTTTTCTGGTGGTTCCTGGCATTTCTGGGTTTGTGATGGCCTTGTTCCAACCTCTACCTCTCTGACCACTTTTCTGCTCTTCTCTGTATCTCTCATAAGGACACCGGTCGCTAGGTTTCAGGCTCATCTGGGTAATACTGGATGATCTCCGTATCGCAACATCCTTAACTTGATTACATCTGCAAAGATTCCTTTTCCAAATAAGGTTACAGTCATAGGTTCTGGATAGTAGAACATGCATATATGTTTGTGGGCACCATCATCTAGCCCGCTACACACTGGAACTGTGCTAATTTTCCTATATAGGTGTAGGATCTCTTGGACAGGTCTTTGATTTATGAGTGAATATTCTCATTTTATGAAGAGGTGAAGACATAGCGATAAATTTGTAAAAGGATACAGAGTTAGAAAGTCACAGAGGCAGGGTACACAGACTCAAGTATTTTTTTAGCAAGCTCATAATCTTCCTCAAAACTTGATATCTTCCCTCAAACAGTTTAGTTGCAGTGACTTTTGTTGTTGATGAATTTGTTTTAGGGCAAGTCCATGCAGAGTAGGCAGCATCATCCATAGAGGATATATGTATTGACACACTAGGTTGGATGGGGAGTTCCCTCTAAGGCACTCAATTGGACGCAATTGTTACCCTCATGATTTAAGAGACTCTTCATTCAATAATTCAACTCTAGTCCTGTCTCTATCATGAATAAATTTCATCAAGTCTGTTTACCTCTTGTTTCTCAGATTTTCCAGCTGTGAAATGAGCACATTGGCCTCTGAACTTTCACTTTTGCTTTGTTTCGCTTTGTTTTGATGTGGACCACTTTTGAAGTCTTTATTAAATTTGTTACAATATTGCTTCTGTTTTGTGTTTTGGTTTTTTGACCATAAGGCCTGTGGGATATTAACTCCCCAATCAGGGATTGAACCAGGACCCCCTCCCTGCATTGGAAGGTGAGCTAGAGAAGCTCTCCCAAGCTCTTCATTGGAAGAGCTAGGGAAGTCTCCTAGATCTAGGTTTCTGAATTGCACTTTTCATCACTATCAATCCACAATGACACACAGTTTTTTAAAGAAATGACACTATATTTGCAAGGACAGTGACTACTGAGCATATTCAGACTCTCCCCACCACTGCTCCACTGGTGGGATGGGACTCGGATGTGAGGTAGCTGTAGGAGTCACTCTGATGAAACTCATCTTTCCCAGCTACTCTTCTCACCTAAGTTCTACCTTCTCCTTGGCCTTGAAAACTCTTCTCAAATATTCCTCCTACCCTGGTTGTCTTGGGAAGAATTAACTATTCCTTTCTCTTCCTACCCTGTGCACACTTGAATAATGACATGTATCTTTACATATGGGGTTTCCCAGGAGGCTCAGTGGGTAAAGAATCTACAATGATCTACAAATAATCTATAATGCCTACCGTGAGAAATACACAGGAGACCTGGGTTCAATTCTTGGGTCGGGAAGCTCCCTTGGAAGAGGGCATGTAGCCCCTTCCAGTACTCTTGCCTGGAGAAGCCTTGTGGACAGAGGAGCCTGGTGGGCTTCAGTCTGTGGGGTCGCAAAGAGTTGGCCAGGACTGACTGGGCATGCATGCACGCACGCATCTTTACATAGGCTTGCTTTCCTCATCTTGTTCCTCAAGAGGGCATGCAAACAAACAAGGGGATCTAAGCTTTCTTTCAGGTGTTGTGAAGACAGGGAGCCTGCATTCTCACTTTTTCTTTTCTTTATATATGATAAAAAAAAAAAAAAGTACCAGGGCCCTTAGAGAGAGACAATCTGAGACAGTGAGATATGGAAGCCATTTTTAAAGGAAGACTAGAGTTTGCTTTTATGAAAAATCATTATTTCCTTTGGTTTTTTCTTCTTTTTCATCCTTTCCTTTCCATTCCTGCCCTTCCTTTATCAAAAACACACCCTGAGCTCCTACTAATTTTCAGATGCTGTTAGGTCTAAGGATATGATGGGGAACAAGTTACTGCTCTGCAGTCAAGCAGATTTAAGTCTCATGGCCAGTGTAATAAGGGAAACAAAAAATTACAGCAATCATAGTGTATGGAATTATGTCATATATAATATATACAATATAATACACTTGATAGCTATTGTTTTGTTATATATTTGCATCACAGCTTATACTATAAGATATTTCGCATTGCATACTATGAGGAAAATGTACTAAACTCTTCAGTAGTTCTTTTCTTGGCTTCAGGGGAGGTCCTACAGAAAAAGTGTTAGAAAATGAATGCGTGCTTATCAGATGGGGCGGGGTGATATTTAGAATGGAACAGTCTCTAACATTATCTAAAGCTTTAACATAACATTTAACATTCTCTAAAGCTCAGACCCTGTGCCCTTGAAAGGCAAACTCAGATATCATAGCCAAAAAATTTCACTGGGGGACAATTTATGCAAGTTATTTAGGGGCTTCCTGGGTGTTCCAGGGCCATTGTACAGCCTGCCCCTCCATACCTCTGTAGGACAGCAGGCTGGGCCAGCATCACCTTTTGTCCACTGTTCAGAACTCCAGCCAAACCAGACTGTAGGACAATTGTGAGCAGAGATCCAGCACATGGCCTTTCTCACTGAGTCCTCAGCCTGGTCCTCAATAACTGCCCTCTCAAGCTACTTTGGACTCCACAGAAACCATGTGTGTTTCCACTGCTAACCTAATCTGCAAAGCATTCACTTCCCTTCTCAATTTTCTTTGATTTCTCTGTAATCTGATGTTGCAAATAAAAACAAATTACAAAATGGGGGCAGTCAGTGAACGAACTAAGTTATCAATCACTGTATTTTAATGCCACAAATAGCTGTTCATTATTAGGTCATGAAAGTACAAAGTATGATCCATTTTATCTTGACATCCCTATGCCTGGCATTAGGTAATGAGTAACTGAGAAATAAACCAAGTTGAACAATATTGAAAGATTGAATGAAGTAGGCTTCATGGATTCTCTTCATATATAAGAAAATGGATTAGAATTGCATATATGCCAACTGGTCCTGGGTCTGTCTGTTTCTCCAACTCAGCTCTGAGCTCCATGAGGATGGAGACCATGTTTTTGTTCTCAGTTCTAATCCTAGGTTTTAGCATCTCTCAGTTGCTCAACTAATGAGAGAAGGAAAGAGAGAGGGGAAGGAAAGAAGAAAGGAAGGAAGGGAGGGAAGCAGGAAGGGTAGAAAGGAAGGAGGGACGGAGGAAGTAATCATGAACGGATGAATTAGAAGAATGGGAAGACACAACCAAATGGCCGCAGGAGACACACACAGTCTGGTGATCAAGCTCAGCCTAAATTATTTTGTGCATAAGCTCTTCAGGAAGAATTTTCAACAGCTGCCCTCTATCTGGCTTTGTGGGACCGGGGATATATGGCTGCTCAACTGCTCCGTAAACAGTGCTGGGGAGCGAAAGAGGACTTCACTCTTCAACCATGGAAGCCTGGGATTGCTTTTGTTTGTTGTGTCTCCGCTGCCATGGCTCCCAGATGACACCCCATCTCCTCGAGGGCTGCTACAAATAGACTCAAAGCTGCCAGGCGGGATTTCTCAACCCCAAGAACCTCAGCAAAGCCGCAGCTGACAAAGGCTAGGAGCAGGCCCCAGACAGAGGGAAAGGAATGCGGATTTGTCTTGATCTGCCTCATCAGAGGGGAAATGATAAAGAAGGAGTCATAAGAGACTGGCGGCAGCTCAACTATTTGGCACCGAAGGCCTCTTCCAAAGAATCATTTTCCAAGAAGGGTCTGCTCCCCTGCAAACAGGCTCACACTTGTATAAGGTTCTGCTTGCCGTTTCCTTTTTTCCCCCTATCTTTTTAAAAATTTCCCTGATCTTTCAGAGAAAATAATTAGTAGAAGGGCCAGGTCTCAGGCATCAGGTAAAAATAGAAAATAAAATAGGAAAGTGAAGCAAATACCCCTCAGGGGAGAAGTTTGGTCTGTCTGGAAGGAGGGCACCCTCAGCCCCTACCCTCCCTTCCCAGGCTGTTTCTACTCTGGAAGAGCCAAGGATGCAGAGCCCATTGTATTCTTGCTACTCACTGATCGGATCTCAGAAATTCTAACCCCATCATTTCCCCCTAATGATGCTCCTTCTCCGAATATCTGCCTGACTTCCCTCTGGGGAAGATATGACAATGAGATGCTCCGTGTCAGCTTTTCTTTCTCACCAGCAGGTAGAACTAAATCCATTCCTTTCCCCAGAGAGGGGCTCATCTCCTCCTTCCCCCTTGTCTTGCTCCTGACCTCCTGTCATCCATCTTCTCATGTCTTCATGGTCAGCCCGAACTTGTCCCTTAGCTCTTCAGCTTGCAGGGGTCTCCTTGTTGGCTTTGATGAAGGTGCACTTTGGCTGGAAGACCCATGCCATGATGGTGGGGTCCCAAGTGTCCTGTGTGACTTTCTGGGACTCAGGCTGGTCACCTCTGGCCCTGGTCTTATGACTCACGTAGGGTCTATTCCTTTGCTTCCCCCAGGAGCCGTTCCTTTGCTCCGCTGTTCACCAATGACTGGAAAATAGCTCCCTTTAATTAATCACCTCCAAACCCCCACACTTCCCTGGAGAATCCCATGGACAAAGGAGTCTGGCAGGCTACAGTCCATGGGGCCGCAAAGTCAGACACGACTGAGCTACTAACACTAAATTTCAAAGTCCCACACGGGAGCTGTGGATAGCAGACCTTTACTGAGAACCCACCTTAAATGTGCACAAATGTGTCACATCAGCCCAGTCTCCAGCCTTATCATTCCTTTTCCTCCCTCCCCCTTTCTAATGCCTTAACCCTCCCTCTCCAATGTTCCAATTTATTTTCTGGGTGGAACAGTTTAACTATTTTATTCTGGCCCTAACCAGTATCACTATTTAATAACAGAATAACCCATCAGAGATCTTGTTATTTAAAAGCTGTCTTCTCCCTCAAGCAGAATTTTATCACTGGTTCTTAACCTTACAACCTACTTAAATTATTTTTAACTGGGGTATAGTTGCTTTATAATATTGTGATAGTTTCTTCAGTATGACAAAGTGAATCAGTTATATGTATACACACGTCCCCTCCCTCTTGAATTTCCCTCCCACCCCCCTGCTCCACGTCATCCCTCTAGATCATCTCAGAGCACCAAACTGGTAGCTCAGATGGTAAAGAATCTACCTGCAGTGCAGGAGACCTGGGTTTGATCTCTGGGTTGGGAAGATCCCCGGGAGAAGGGAATGGCTACCCACTCTAGTATTCTTGCCTGGAGAATCCCATGAACAGAGCAGCCTGGTGGGCAACAGACCATGGGGTTGCACAGAGCGGGACATGACTGAGCAACTAACACTCCCACTACCAATGTATTATACACATGGTATTATACGTATGTCAAACCCAATCTCCTAATTTATCCCACACCCCTCCCCACCCACCGCCCGTGTCCACAAGTCCATTTTCTACATCTGCATCTCTATTCCTTCCCTGCAAATAGGTTCATCTGTACCATTTTTCTTGATTTCACATGTATGCATTAATTAACCTGGCAGCCTTCTACATGACACACTCAGTGGACACACGGTGGATATCCCGTCTGATGCCCTGGGCCCTGCTGACTATGGAGGTGAGACAGGGAAGGCTGTCCTCTCCCTCGTGTACTTTAATTTTTTGCATAACTCTCTTTTGCAAGTCTTGAGGCCGGGTGCCATGTTTCATTTCTTTCTACGTTTCTAGCTTCTAGTATCAGAGTGAAGTCGCTCAGTTGTGTTCAACTCTTTGCGACCCCGTGGACTGCACCCTACCCTGCTCCTCCGTCCATGGCATTTTCCAGGCAAGAGTGCTGGAGTGGGCTTCCATTTTCTTCTCCAGGGGATCTTCCTGACCCAGGGATCGAACCCAGGTCTCCCGCATTGTAGACGGACGCTTTACCGCCTCAGCCACCAGGGAAGTCCTGTGTAGGATCTATTGGCAGTGTGTAATCACTAACCATGCAGCACAGTTTCTGATATTATTATGATGCACATTTTATAGGTGAGAAGAAGAGAGTCAGAGACCTCCTAAAGTGAGGCCTTCACCACATAGTAAATGGCAGAGACAAGTCTTCAAATATCCACATGTTCAGATACCAAACACCCCACTTTTTTTTTCTCTGCCGTATTGATTCCTGGTCTTCTGCAAAAAGAATTTTTTTTTTTTTCAGATTTTCCACTCGTATAAAGTTATGTGTTCCTGTCACACTGGCCACCCATGCCCATCGGCTAGTCTCCCACCACTTTGTAATCCTTGTGGGAGGCAAGGGTTGGTGGATGGCCAGGCAGGCTCCATCTTGGCCGTCCTAGGTACGAACTGCTCCCTACGTCTCTAAGGCCGGCTGCTGAAGAAAGCCTGCAATCCGTCCAGAAGATTTCCTGGGCTCTTTACAGTTACACAGTTGACTCCTGAAGGCACAGGCTTGATCATGGCAGCAGAATAGTACCTCTTAGAGAAGAAAACTATGAACATAGGAGTGTCTCCCAGTATATCAGTTTTCTGTTGTATGACAAATAATCACAAATTTATTTGCTTAGAAACAGCTCACAGACATTATCTCACAGTTCTTTTAGACCAACAGTCTAGGTATGACTTAGCTGGATCTTAGGAAGTTGCAAAGTTTCTGCAAAACTGGGATATGTTTACATTGGGGACTGGACTGGAGATTAATCCATTTCCAAACTCATGCAGGTTGTTTGCATAATTCATTTCCCTACGACTCTAAGGCTAAGGCCAACGTTTTGGTGACTGTGCACGGATTTACATCTCTTTTCTTGGGATTCATTTCCATTTTAATGAAAGCAATATAAATAATTTTTCTTCAGTGAAAAACACTAAAATTCACTCAGAAATCATGTGGGCAGTCATTTTGAAGTTAATGTTTAATTATTAAACTCAACTCAAATAAGAATGTCAGACTCTTGCCCTGTGGAATAATGACCAAAGCAGGATTACAGACACCTGATGTTTTTCCTCTAGTATGTGTTCCACAAGTTGCGCTAATAGCAAGAGTGTTGCTTAAGCTCAGTGAGAAATCCTCAGCTCTTCACTTGGTACCCCTTGACCACTCTATTAACCACCCCCGCACTCCCCATCCCCAACCCCACCACAGTACCCTTCTCTGCTATCGAAGTGCTGCAGACTCAGCTGGGAGCCATGTGACATCTCAGCTCCCAAAGACTCAGCTCAGCACAATACATATAAACTTGGAGTTGAATGTATCACAGTTCCAGCAACCGAAACTTAAGATCATTTTTAAGATAAAAAAGTTGACATTTAAGCAGTTACAAATCCTTTATACTTTCCTGGGGTAAGCCATGGACTTTCTTTACAACAGCAGACTGTGTCTTTCGGACTTTTAAGAGGGACCACATTGGAAGGCTCTTTCAATCATATAGGCCAGGGGTTGACAAACTTTTTTTTGTTGAACTCCAAGTAGTAAATCTATAAGACTTTTCAGGGAGTCAGTGCTGCTATTTTAGCATAAAAAGTAACCCTAGACAAAGATCAATGAAAAAGCATGACTGCATTCCAATAAAACAATGTATAAACCTTGAAATCTGAATTTTGTATTTTCTCATGGGTCATAGATATTCTTCTTTTGACTTTCTTCCAACCATTTGCAAATGCAGAAATCATTCTCTTTTTTAGCATCGAATTTTTAACTGAAAGATAGTTGCTTTATAATGTGTTGGTTTATGCCATACAACAACGCAAATCGATCATAATTATATGTTCTCAGTTTGTGGAATATATATATATATATATATAATGGGCAGCAGGCTAGATTTGCCTCGTGGGGCATTGCTTGTTAACCCTGCTACAGGAACAAAACAAGCAGCCGTCCATTGTTCTTGGAGAAACCAAGTTTTCTCCCTCATCCTCTTGGGAGTTAGTTAAGTATCTCTGAAGATTCTTGGTGGTGAGGACTGTCTCTGAGGTTGCACTTTCAAAAGAAGTGCTTCTTCTATGTGGGGACAGCAGCCAAAGGGTGAGCTTCTTAGACTCCTGGGATCAGCTCCACGGAGGACAGCTGGGACCAGCCAAGCCAGGCCATCAGGGACCTCGTGAGCAGGTGAGGTGGCCACACCAGGGAGAGGGAGAAGAGAAGCAGCTGCCACTTGGTGAGCCCCTCTCAGCAGAGAAAGAACTGGCCTGCAGGAGAGCAGGTGGTGGTCTGGAGGCAAATGCCCGGTCTATTTGGAAAGTGGCAACCAGGGCAAATTTGCTGAACTTTCCCAAAAGGTACTTGATGGAGCATGGTAAAAGAATGGATTATCTGTATTTATTTCTATATCTAAATTTCCTATTCTTGAGGGACAATTCCACTATAATTTGGGAATAAAGAAGTGCAGTGGTTTTGGTCGAGGTTGGCTTTGAGGCCTGAGACGTATGTTATCATAAACACACTTGGTTGCCTAGCAACGTGCATGTTCCCATTCTTCCCCTTTAAACATTCTGTTTTAAAATAATAGAAAATATTCAGAAAAGTTGCAAAACAGTACATATTTCTGCCACCCAGATTCTTTGGTTATTAATGCTTTTCCACATTTGTCTTAGCATTCTTTCTCTATTACATATGCATCCATACACACGGCGCACATATTCACATATGCCATTGTTTTTAAACCATTTGCAAGTACGTTGTATTGATTTGTATATCTTAAAAAACAAGCATAATCCCCCACATAATGACAACACAACTATTAAAATAAGAAAGTTAGCATTGACCCAATACTGTGTTTTAATAAATACACCCAACTCAAATTTCCCTCATATCTGCATAATGTCCTTTTTATGTTCTGGATCAAATCCAGTAATATTAGTTCACTTAGATGACATATATTTTTAATTTCCTCCAGTCTGAAACAATTCCTCAGATTTTTTTTAATTGAAGTTACAGTTGCTTTATAAATTAGATTCATACATACAGCATAGAAATTAAATATTTTTATAGATTAGGCTCCAAACAAGATTATTATAAAATGTTGACTGTTCCCTGTATTGTACATTGTTGTTTAGTCACAAAGTCATGTCTGACTCTTTGGCAACCCCATGAACTGTAGCCCTCCAGATTCCTCTATCCATGGGATTTCCCAGGCAATAATACTGGACTGGGTTGTCATTTCCTTTTCCAGGAGATATTCCTGACCCAGGGATCTAACCTGCATCTCCTAAACAAACAGGCAGATTCTTTACTGCTGAGCCATCAGGGAAGCCCATGCTGTACATTATGTCCTTGTAAATTATTTATTTTATTCCTAGTAGTTCTTTATCTTTCATGACATTTTTGAGCAGGCCAGGCCAGTCACTTTGTAGAATATCCCTCAGTTTGAATTTGTATGCTGTTTCCTCATGATTTATGCCTCCTAGCAGTAATATCTGCCAAATATTCTTCTCATAGCATTATACCACTAAGCACCAAATGTTAATTTCTCCCACTACTGGTAATACTACACTCTTTCAATTGGTTAAGTGTCTATAAGGTTTCTCTATGGTAAAGTTAATTAATAAGTATTTTATATTCATTCATCAACAGTGACTGCTAAAATATATTTTGGGGATTGATATTTCAAGTCTTCTACTATAAATTATAACTTTTATCTCTCCCCCATTTATTTAACCAGTATATACAAATGCATTTCTATTTCACTCAAAAGGTTGCATTCTGTCAATATTGTTATCAGCTTGATTCACACATGTCCTGGACTCCAACAGTGGAGTCCCTCAAACTGGCCCCGATGGAGTTTTGATCTATCTCCATCATTCTTTCAGCAATTCCTTGTTTTATGAAATAAGATGTTTTGGACCCATCTTGAATTTTCCCTTTGTCAGTTCTCAAGAAGCCATTGCTCTTAGGGACTCAAGTTTCTTTAGCAGAGAGAGGCTTCTCACAAGGCACTAGAAAGAACCTGCCTATTGATGCAGGACACATAAGAGACACAGCTTCCATCCCCGGGTTGAGAAAATCCCCTGGAGGAGGCCAGGAATGACAACCCACTCCAGTAGTCTTGCCTGGAGAATCCCATGGACAGAGGCACACACAGTACATCGAAGCCAGGAAAATGCTCATTGTGAAAGTGCCAGTGTTTTAGATCCTTTTAGTGGGCAGAGATAGAACATACACACATGGACACACATATAATCTGTATCTTTCTGTCTGTGTATGTATGCACATAAACGAAAAACGATGAGTCCACTCATTGCTTTCCATTTCAATCTACATCTCATTATAAGATTTATGTTAGGCTCAGCCCTCTCCATTTGTAAATACCTTGTCCATCAGTGAGAAACCATACCTGTAGCATTTCTAATATACTTACTTAGTTTTTTGATCCCTTCTATGTATAACCCACTGGAACAAGCATGAGAGAAAGACCAAGAGCATCTCACACATGCCAGTCCTCATAACTTTAGGTGACTGAGTTAATTCTGGTAGACACCTAACTCCTGTTATATGAAAAAAATAAACCCACACTAATTTAACCACTACAGGTCTAGTGGTTACATTTAGCTGAATACATTCTCAGCTTAACCTCGACTTGGACAGTGTCTTTGCGCTGTAGGTGATGATGACTCCTCTCTAGCTCTGTGGATAAATCTGATTTATTTCCTCCTCTCATTTCACTTTCCAGTAATTGGAAATTATTGGGAGGTGGATTAGGCCATGAAAAGAATCAGTCTTGTGGACTCTGTGGAAGAGGGCAAGGGTGGGATGATATGGGAGAATGGCATTGAAACATGTTAATTATCATATGTGAAATCAATCACCAGCCCAGGATTGATGCTCGGGGTTGGTGCACCAAGATGTCCCAGGGAGAGGGAATCAGGAGGGAGGAGGGAGGGGGGTTCTGGAGGGGGAGCATATGTAAACCCATGGCGGTTTCATGTCATTGTATGGCAAAACCAACACAATAAAGTAAAGAAAATTTAAAGAAAAAATGAAAAATTCCATATGTAAAGTATGAACCTTAACTAAACGTGTAAAGAAAATAAATGGTATGGGTCATAAACAAACAAACAAAAAAAAGAATCAGTCTTGCTCTGCCTCTGTAAGTTACTGTGTGTGGGTATAAGGTTCTTGTCTGTGGTCTAGCTACACGCACAGACAAGAACCTGATCCAGAACTGCAACAGGATCTATCCTGCCTTTGGACCCCCAGTTGTCTGAATTGGTACATTTTTCCATCAACTAACCTGATTTGAATTGAATTTTCCATTCCTTGGTGCTAAAAGCAACCTAATTGATACATGCAGATAACAATATATATATATATATATATATATATATATATATATATATTAGGGTTAGTTCTTGGCAGTGAAAATGCAGAAAGAAACATCTACTTTCAGTGAGATCAAACAACATACTAGTATATGTGCCATCAATAAAAAGGAAGATGTAGGACACAATAAGAGTTCAGAGGAAGTCTGGATGAAGGGTTGCCTTAACTAACCAGGATTTTACTGGGTATAGAAGGCAAGACAGGAATAAAGACCACTACAGACAAATTATTTAGTACAAGGACATAAAACCCTACATGGAGAGGCAGGTTGGCATTAGGGGTGTTAATATCAGAATGAAAACTTTGAGCTATTGTTGATTTCATGAAGATACATATGTTGGTCACATATGGGTGCTATACAGATATCTCTGGTGACTAAAGGGGATACATATGTGCAGAGGTTTTAGGGGATATAAAGATGAAAGACTAAATGTTTCCAGGGTAGAGTTATAAATTGAATCCTCTGAAATCCCTCTTCTTATTAGATTGGATTGTGGAGTAGACCCTACTTCTCTGAAGGGTATACTGATTTTGATCCAAGAATTTAAATTTTCCTTATTTTACTGACTGCTCTGTGTTTCATGGATCTGAAAGTATAGGCCAGGAAGCTGTCCATCTCAAGACATGAAGCTGCCCACATCCTCTAATCCAAGATGATGGGTATAGTTACCTATAGGATTTCTTCAATGAGATTATGAAACAAAATTCCCTGGGGCAAAGCCCAGCCTTGTTCTGAATTAGCAGAATCTGTTTGGTGGCTTCTTTCTACCATTCTAGAATTGGTCCTCACCCACAATGGCCCAGATTTGGTGCAGCTTTGTTGACGCTGTTGCTAAATGCATCTTTTGGGCGTAGACAATAAAAATGTCTTCTCCTTTGCTATCACCATGGAAATCTAAAGCACCAGTCAAGTCACTAAGTTAATTACTTCATTCCAAAAAATTTTAGGTTGTATTACTTGAGTTAATAGACATCCAACAAAAGACAATGATGCAATGGAAAAAGAGGTAAATATTGGGGGAAAAAAGACATAAAAGGATAATTATTTTAGAGTATGGGATTTTATCGACTTCCCTGGTGACTCAGATGGTAAAGAATCTGTCTGCAATGTGGGAGACCCGGATTCAATCCCTGGGTGAGGAAGATCTCCTGGAGAAGGGGATTCTATGTCTGGAGAATAAAGATAACTAGAAAAAATAATCTTCAGATATTTTTTGCTGTGCCCTCCTAAAGGGATCCTCCCCACCCAGAGATAGAACTCGTGTCTCTTACTGACATCTCCTGCATTGGCAGGTGAGTTCTTTACCACTAGTGCCACCTGGGAAGCCCTCAGTAGTCTTACCTTCCATTGGACACAACCAAATGACACTATCAGTTGAATGGGACTGAATGCGGAGACCTCCCTTTATTTGGCATATACTATGTCTTTTCTTGTTGCCAAGCACTCTTCCACCTTGCGCCATAATCCTTAAAGCAATCTGTATGATGCAAGCTACCAGCCTCCTTCTCATAGGAACAGATTGAGGGAGGAGAAATCTCCTCCTCACGTGGTTGGTAAATGGCACAAGGGGGTTAAATTGCTCTGTTTCTCTGTTTCTCAAATTCAGTTTTGTCACTGTTTTCCCTGACATCACTTTCCTCTGTTGTAGAGCTTCCCTTTAAGTTGGAGACCCTCCTTCTACGGAAAGACTACCACCACAATTCTCATCCTTGACTTTCACACGCTAGAAGGTCAAACGCTTTTGTGTTTGGCTTCTGTTGCAATGTCCTTCCTATTTCCACAGGCGAAATGCACCTAGCTGAAGTTAGTAGCTGATTATTTGGTTTGATTTAGAAAAACTGCTGGTTTGTAAATAAGGAAAACCAAACTGTAGCCATATTCTTTTCAAATTTTGCTTTCAAAGTTGAACGTAGAGGATCTGTGGCATTTTGTCACTGTTTTTCAAATTAAATCTTGAAAGAGGAGGAGAAAAGATGGCGGAGGTCCTGCATGTCTCTGATTTGATTAGATTAAGTGTCCTCAGTAGACTGGAGTTCTTATGGTTAGTTAGTTAGTTAGTTCAGTGGCTCATTCGTGTCCGACTCTTTGCGACCCCATGAACCGCAGCACACCAGGCCTCCCTGTCCATCACCACCTCCTGGAGTTTACTCAAACTCATGTCCATTGAGTCCGTGATACCATTCAACCATCTCATCCTCTGTCGTCCCCTTCTCCTCCTGCCCCCAATCTTTCCCAGCATCGGGGTCTTTTCAAATGAGTCAGCTCTTCGCATCAGGTGGCCAAAGTATTGGTTTCAGCTTCAACATCACTCCTTATGGAGAATTCCTCAAATATGAATCCCCAAATGTCAAGGCCTTATTAATCAATGCCATAGCTCAGCATCCTTCCTGCCTTGTCTCTAATGACATTTTCTTATTTTTGAGAAATGTCTCTGTGTCTAAATTGGAAGAAAGAAAAACATGGGAGAGTCTCTTGAAACTTTTTGGTTTTAGCCTAAAATAACTAATGTGGAGTGTCTTGGGGAGTTCCTCTATGGATAATTTTTTTTTAATATAAAGGGGAACTAATGTGAAGCCCCAAAGTTGCCTGCAATGCAGGATACTGACCTTTAAGGAACAGATCTCACTATTCCTTCTTGTGTTGATTAGTATTTCACACTTGGTGGATCAAGAATAAATAAGAATTCATAGCTAATACAGGACTTCCCTGGTGGTCCAGTGGTTAAGACTCTTCTCTCCCATTGCAAGCAGCCTGGAACCAATCCCGGGTCAAGGAACTAGATTCCTCACGCTGCAATTAAAGATACCCTGTGCCCCAGCTAAGACTCAGTGAAGCCAAATAAATAATAAATATCTTAAAAACAAACAAACCCCCTCCCTCAAAAAAATGAAAGTAGCTCACTTAGTCTTAGAGTCTCTCCACCGTGTCTTCATTACACTAGATGGGGAAAACATGGAAGCAGTGACAGATTTTATTTTCTTGGGCTCTAACACATCAGAAAAGACCCTGATACTGGGAAAGATTGAGGGCAGGAGGAGATGGGGTTACAGAGTCTGAGCTGGTTGGATGGCATCATTGATTCAATGGGCATGAGTTTGAGCAAAGCCCAGGAGTGCTGTAGTCCATGGTGTCACAAAGAATCGGACCGGTTTAGTGACTGAACAACAATAGCTGAACAATGATGAGGTCTAAGATGTAAATGGCGAATATGATGTTATATAGTGGAAAGAACATGGGTTTGTCATAACTCCATTCAACACTTGGTTCTCTTACTTATAAAGTACCTAGAATAGTTGTATGATTGCTTTTGTTCACACATAAAAATAGAGTGAGAAAATGCAATTTACCTATTAGGTTTACCATTCAGCATTTTTTCTTATGTTTTTCCATCTGCTTGGAATGTCTTATTCTTATATGCTTAGATAGTATCTGTTAGGCTTCAAGGTTTAACACACTGTTCACTTCCCTCTGAAGACTTCTTTGGCTGTTCCTCTCTATTGGGAAGAAGGTTTTTTTTTTTTTTTTTTTACCTCTCTGGCTCCCAAGTTATTTCTCACTGTTATAAATATCACACTAAATTAAAGATATTTATTTCCCCATGTGTATCTCTGGTTAGACTGTGCCAAGGGCCTCTCTTCTTCACCTTCACATCCTCAATGCCTTGACTGGTGTCTGATGACATGATGTTATCAGAACATGTTTATTTTGATAGACTTGGAATATAGAAATGGAATCATTTTCAATAGAAATCTACATTTGTCTGTATTGTCCAGTTGATTTTCCCAATTAGCAACTAGTGATAGAATTGCAGAACCAAAAGATAGAATGACAGAGCCTGTTCAGCCAACTCATCTAACAAAAATTTGTCATCTACCTTCCCAGTTTCTTTCACATCCACATACCCCCCTACCTATATTCATAATTTCTAATGTAATTTAAAAAAACACCTGAACTATTTACTTTGAACTTTTTTTTTAAATTTTTTATTTTTTTATTATTTTTTTAAATTGTTTTTGCCATACATTGTCATGATATCACCATGGGTTTACATATGCTTCCCATCCGGAACCCCCCTCCCTCTTCCCTCCCCTCCCCCGGGAAATCTCGCTGCACCAGCCCCGAGCATCAATCCTGGGCTGGTGATTGATTAGACATATGAAAATTAACATGCTTCAATGCCCTTCTCCCATATCATCCCACCCTTACCCTCATCCACAAAGTCCACGAGTCTATTCTATACATCTGTGTTCCTTTTGCTGTCTCGTATGTTGGGTTCTTGTTACCGTCTTTCTAAATTCCATATATATGCGTTCATATACTGTATTGTTGTTTTTGCTTCTGGCTTACTTCACTCTGGATAATGGGCTCCAGTTTCGTCCATCTGAGTAGAATTGCTTCAAATGAATTTTTTTTAATGCTGAGTAATATTCCATTGTGTATATGAACTTTTTAATCAGTTACTTACATGATGTTGAATATTTGCTATGATAATTATTTTCTAGCACACATTACAATAATTCACAGCTGCTGAAATGTTTGTAAGTTTGTCCTTGTAGTACCTGTAAATGTTCCACATCCCACCAGTGGTACACACACCCTCTTTGTGAAACACTGAGCTTTGGGTCCTTATTTACATATGAGGACTTGACTTGCTCAGAGAAATATGTGTCCAACCAGGGGTCTCACAACAGCAGAGCCTTGACACAAATCCAAGTCTTCTGAGCAGGTCTTCAATAGATGTTTCATGAATTGAACCAAATATGTACATTTCCTTGGGGCTCCAGCACGTCGAACAGCCTTAGTCATCACTCCTGGCCTTCGTGGCTCGGGTGAATGCAAGACACCATGCATATAGCTCCCTGCCTGTGCCATAGCAACCAAGCACAACACAGATGGCTGGCTTGGCAATATGCCCACCAGACGCTGATCGCATACCTGGTGGTGAGATACAATGACAGCTTCCCCCACGCAGGGATAGCATGTATTTGCATAGTGTGACTAGAGTTTATGTGACATGCAACTAAGATTGGGTCTCATGCCTTCAGGCCAGTTTGCTAGTTTTGAATCTGGAGGCAATAACTTTCCACTGGTGTAATGGCAACTTGTCTCTGGCAGCTGGATCACGTTAGGGCAGTAGGAATTTTCTTTTTTGGTCCCCTTTCAATAGTGTCTTGTAATAGTAGGGTAGCATTTTCCCAAGTTGTTTCTTGCCAATTGCACACATGTATTGGCTCATGAAGTCTTGAGCATTTCCTGGCATCAAAGAATGAGAATTGTCTCTATTTCCAGGAGAGAACAGTCTCCATTATACAGGTGGAGAGACCAAAACTCATTCCAACCCATAAAGTATTATGTGTTCACTGTTGTTTGTTAAATTGAATGACTGACTATTGTGTATAAGTCTTTCCACCAGGACCTGGACATGTGAAGATAAATAATGCATAATGTGATTATACAGGCACTTGGAGAAGTAGAGGAAACAGACCTTTACACTAAGAGATCTGATACAACACTGTGAGTGGTCCAAAAGCAGGGTGTACCTGGTGCTGTGGGCGTACAGAGGAGGGGGCAGTTAACTCTCCCTGGAGGAGGTTGGAAATGAAGGCTATGTATTAGCTGGATGTCGCGTTTAGGAAAATGCAGTCTGGCAATGTAATGAGGCTTTTGCTTTGCTGCCTGATGAATCTGTTCTCAAGTTCTCACTTTACTACTTACTCATTTTGTGACTTTAGGGAAGTTATTCAAAGTTCCAGATCTGTTTCTTTACCTATAAAATGATGACAAAAAGAGTTCAAGTCATATATGTTTATATAAAGTGAGAACAAAATGAAATAGTTATGAAGTACTTGGCATCTTTTCTGGCATCTAAAGCTTGGGCAATAAATAATTAGCTCTGGCTCTCATTTTTATCATTATTATTGTTATGTGATGGTGATGTGAGTTGCTTTTCAGGCATACTTGTGATGTGGTAGTGTCATCAGCATCAGAAAACACTGACTATAAGTTTGGCTCAGAATTTTACTACCTATTTGTCCTTAGGCAGTTTTTTTTTTTTTATTCTGAAGTAGTTTATACTAGTTAACCAACATGGAGTAGGAAACCACTGTAAATAATAAATGTATATTTGGTTTCTGTCCCTGGTTTCTGGCACACAGCTCCTAAAACCATTGGAATTTCTGGAGCGATAGGAGTGTTCTTTGCTAGTGAGATGACTGGTATTTGGGGACTCCTAGATATTGTCAGTATGGGGGCTGGTCTCCAGAAAGACCATAGCAGGATTTAGTGGATTGGAACTTTCAGCCCCACTCCCTACCTCGAGGGAGAAGAGAAGTGATGGAAATTGCATTAATTGCCAATGGCCATCAATTTCATCAATCATCTCGTGTATCATAAAACATCCATAAAAACCTCAAAAGTTTTGGGGTTGGTGAGCACATCAAGGAGCTGAGGGTGGGGTTGTGTACCTAGAGAGGGCATGGAAGTTCCTTGAACATGATCTCCATCCCCAGTTTGTGCCCAACTTTTCCATTTGGCTGTTCCTGACTTGTATCCTTTCTGGCAAGCCAGAAACAGTAAGTAAAGTGCTTTCCTGAGTTCTATGACTGTTTTAGCAAATTATCAAACCTGAGGAAGAGGGGTTGGCTGTGGGAACCCCCTGTATAATTGGTTGGTCTGAGTACTGGTGACAACCTGGGACTTACAACTGGTATCTGAATGGAGCCTTGTGGCTCTGCATCCTAAAGTTTTGGGATCCGATGCTCACTCTAGGAAGACAGTGCCAGAGTTGAACTGAATTGTAGAATACCAGCTGGTGTTGAAGAGTTGGAGAAATTGTTTTGGAAAAAACACTGCATGTGTGGTGTCGGTCAGGTTGTGAGTAAAAAATGGTTCAGAGCCACTTATCCTCATCCATTAGGTTTCATTCCAAAGGCACATCATTTGAACACAGGGACATTTATAGAATTGTGGGTCTTTCCAAACATCTCACTGTCCCACTCATTAGGTAGTGGAGGTCACACTTTTTGCAGAGAAACAGTACAGCATGATCATGGCACACACTGTTTTCCAGTGTGAGTCCAGCTTAGACTAGGTGTACCATGGCGAGATGCATATCATACTGAGAACTTGAATTCTAATGAAGCAGAGACTGTGGACAGAAGTTGGGGTCTAGGATGTCCAGGAAGAGAAGAAGGCTGTGTTGTGTTGAAGGGGAATGCTTTCAGGCAGAGAAATGCTCACAGCTAATGGGGATTCAGGGTATGTGGTGTGCAGTGTGTTCTTAGAGCAGAGATGGAAGTCTCTGTCCTTCCAGGAGAGCTGGGGAAGTGAGGATGGCAGAGTCCTGAAAGCTGAATCAGCCTCCAGGAATAGTTGAGAAAGGGTCATCTTGGCAGAAAGAAGAGAGTTGCAAAGATCTGGGAGAATAGGGGTTTGGAGTATATTTGGTGGATGATGAGATGTGAGTGATCTGGTGTATCAGGGAAGGAGTATCAGACTAGACTGGGAAGAGTGTGCAATCATGATAAGTCACTTTAGTTTGGTCTGACTCTTTGAGACCCTATGGATTGTAGCTCACCAGGCTGCTTTGTCTTGGGATTCTCCAAGCAAGAATACTGGAGTGGGTTGCCATGTCTTTCTTTAGGGGATCTTCTCCATGCAGGGATCAAAACTGCACCTCTTTCTTCTGTATTGTTATGTGGGTTCTTTACCACTAGTGATACCTGGATATATCAGACTGGAAAGAGTGATTGGGGGCAAATTTGGGAAAGGGAAGCCCATGAAAAACTGCTTCCAGTTGAGAATTTTCGATGTGTTCCACTACCCACCCAATCACTCTCACCACTGTAACTGAAAATAGTCAGGGACGAACGCAAACTACGGGCTATGCTGTTGTTCAGTTGCTCAGTCATGTCCAGCTCTTTGTGACCCCATGGATTGCAGCGTGCCAGGCTTCCCTGTCCTTCACCATCTCCTGGAGCTTGCTCAAACTCATGCCCACTGAGTCGGTGATGCCATCCAACCATCTAATCCTCTGTCATCCCCTTCTCCTGCCTTCAATCTTTCCCAGCATCAGGGTCTTTTCTAATGAGTCAGCTCTATGTGCTATGCATCACACTAAATGGCTTACACAAAAAATATCTTTTAATCCTCACAAGAAATGGAAAGAATTAGTGTTTCAGCTAGGATAAATTTGGCCAAGGATAATATATGCACATCCCCAACCCTGGATGACAGTGACATAAACAAGATACAAATTTGGCTTTCCTTCCTGTACAGTCTGGAGTTGAAGGATGTAGTGATGGATTCAATCTAGGAAGGCCTCAGATGTCTGGGCTTCTTCTGCTTTGTTGTTTCCCCATCACTCTGTCCCAGGCCATGTCACAGCCCAAATCTGACTAGTCTAGCTCTAGTTATTTTGTCCTCCTTCTTGTCAGTAGCAAGGAGGAAGCACTGAAAAAAATAAGGTCATGAAAACATACTGGAAGTGTTCTGAGAAAGCTCTCTGGAAGCTACCTCGCAATACATCTATTTGCATTCTTTTGATTCAAAGTTAGTCCTGTGGCTACACCTAGCTGCAGAAGAAGCTAGAAGATATGGTATTTGTCCTGGGCAGTCATGTGCTCAACTAATAACGTAGAAAAGGGATGAATGGATAGCTATATTTCCAGATAAGGAAATTAAGGTTTAGAAAATCATGGCATTGAAACATGTTAATTACCATATGTCTAATCAATCGCCAGCCCAGGATTGATGCTCGGGGCTGGTGCAACGAGATTTCCCGGGGGGAGGGAGGAGGGAGGGGGGTCCTGGAGGGGGAGCATATGTAAACCCATGGTGATATCATGTCATTGTATGGCAAAACTAATAAAAAAAAAAAAAGAAAGAAAATCAAGGGAACTTGCCTACAGTGACACAGATATCAGGTGCCTACTGGACATGGAGCAACAGACTGGTTCCAGATTGGGAAAGGAGTATGTCAAGGCTGTATATTGTCACCCTGCTTATTTAACTTATATGCAGAGTATGTCATGCAAAATGCCAGTCTGGATGAAGCACAAGCTGGAATCAAGATTACGGGGAGACATATTAATAACCTCAGAGATGTAGATGACACCACTCTTACAGCAGAAAGTGAAGAGGAACTGAAGAGCTTCTTGATGAAAGTGAAAGAGGAGAGTGAAAAAGCTGGCTTAAAACTAAGTATTCAAAAAACTAAGATCATGGCATCTTGTCCTATCACTTCCTGAGAAATAGATGGGGAAATTGTGGAAACGGTGACAGACTTTATTTTCTTGGGCTACAAAATCACTGTAGATGGTGACTACAGCCATGAAATTGAAAGACCCTTGTTCCTTGAAAGAAAAGCTATGACAAAACTAGACTGCATATTAAAAAGCAGATATATTACTTTGCCAACAAAGGTCCATATAATCAAAGCTATGGTTTTCCCAGTAGTCATGTATGGATGTGAGAGTTGGACCATAAAGAAGCCTGAGCACCAAAGAATTGATGCTTTTAAACTGTGGTGTTGGAGAAAACTAGAGAGTCCCTTGGACTCCTAGGAGATCAAACCAGTCCAGCCTAAAGAAATCAACCTGAATATTCATTGGAGCAACTGATGCTGAGGCTGAAGCTCCAATACTTTGACCATCTGTTGCAAAGAGATAACTCATTAGAAAAGACCCTGATGCTGGGAAACACAGAAGGCAGAAGGAGAAGGGGATGACAGAGGGTGAGATGGTTGGATGGCATCACTGACTCAATGGACATGACTTTGAGCAAGCTCCAGGAAATGGTGAAGGATGGGGAAGCCTGGTAGGCTGCAGTCCATGGGATCACAAAGAGTCAGACAGGACTGAGGAAAAATGAACAAGATTTCGGTTGATTCAAGTTCGAGTGTTTTAACAACAGGAATTTATCTCCAGTATCACTTATATAGTCTAATTAATAATTCCCCCAAACTATAGCCAAGGTCAAAGACTTGGGTGAAAATATTTGGAAGGGAATTATGGGATAGCCTAGGGTGTTCCTGATAAACTGAAGGAGTTCCCGAGATATAGGAATTTCAGTTTTAAAGGTGGGGCTGCTGTCTAGGGTAGGGAGACAGGCAGTGGAACAAAGCTGATGTGAAGGTCCATCAGGAAGCAGTGGGACTCCATTTTATCAGGGCCTCTGAGACACACGCAGGATTCCTTTCCAAATGTTCACCTGAAAGACAGGTACCTTTGTTTATCCATTCCTCTGTTAATGAACATTTAGATTGTTTCCATGTGTTGGCTATTGTAAATAGAGCTGCTATTAACATGGGGGTGTATCTTTTTGAATTATAGTTTTATCTGAACATATGCCCAGGAGTGGGATTGAGGGATCATATCGAAACTCTATTTTTTAAAATTGAACTCCTTTAGTTCCCTAGGGTAGTGATCTCAGTTCGTTGCTGAGATGCGAGACCAGAGTCATTGCCATCTCCCACTGCATGTAGTCTTGTTGACTTCTTGTACTTTCTTTAGATGCTACCTTTTTCACAAGTTTGTTCATGAGATTATTAAAGGGGAAGCTAGGAGAGAGGTCTGGTTATCTGTTAAACAATTATTCTTCATTCCTTTTTTAATTTTTGCAATGAACAAACAAGTTAGGCAAGGTTTTGTGTGATCAAAGATTGGAAAACTGTACTTGAGCCAGACATGAGCAGAGCATGGCAAGTGCTTGATTTAAGGGTAAACTACCCTTTGTAAATTGACAAGACATAAGGGATTTCCTGCTGAGGGTGGTTTCTTGCTAAGAGCTAATTGCAAACAAATCCAGATAATTTTTTGAGCTTCCTATAGTCTCTTTGACTTGGAAACTTTATTTCATCTCTTCCATAATCCTTAGCAGGTTTCATATCTGTGAATGAGAACAGAGTCACTTATAGAGAAAATATACACAGTGGAAGGAGAGAAATTTGTAGGATAATGATTCATCCATTTATTGAGAAAATGGTCAGCACCGGAGGCCCTTTGTTCTGTGATATGGGAGAGCCTGTGGTTGGGGTGGGCTATGCCAATTTAGAGAAGACCCCAGGCCCCTGCCTCCTCTTGGGCCCCCACATAGGGCAAATCATCCAGGCAGAGTATCCTTTGTCCCCAGCACCCTTGGAGAAAGGAATTCAATTCTTTCTTCTCCAAATACACTAATCAAAGGGTATTTTGATTAGCTTTGACTAGTGTTTTGACTTCTCCATCCATTGAAGAAGCACTGAGCCCTGAATTCACTAAGGATGCCCAGGGGAAAATGTCACATGGAGTGAAATTAATCTCCATTAATTCCCTCACATGTGGGACACCAATGGGAAAGCTTTGTTGGCAAAACTACTTGCAAAAGAGGAATAAGTTGGAAATGACATGACTCTTTGGGAGGCTTCTTAGTTGTCTGGTTTTATGCTCAGGTAACACATACTGATAAAATGAATAAAAATTAAAACAGCAAACAAACAAAAAAATTCACCTTGCAATAACAAATAGAATAAAGTCAATAATCTTTAAACCCTACTTGGAAACTATTAGATGTAAAAGAAAGAAAGAATGGGCTTAAACTCTGGGTCTCAGTCACATGTGTGTGGTGGTCATTTTGGCATTTTAAGATCTAATATGAGACAGCAAAGAAATTTTGGGATGACTAATTTAGGGTTGCTCTTACATTCTTTAAGGTCATGCCTACCTCAGGATTCATCCTTATCCTCCTTTTAAAATAATGGTTGTTTTAGAGGGCATTTTCGAGTATAAAATTATCTGAAAGTACTTTTAAATTATCTGTGCTTATAAGAATAAGAGAATAAAAATATTTAGAATTATAATGATGGTTTACTCTAACTCATATCAACTGGATACATCAGTAAAGCCTGACAACCAAGCATCTCTGGAGTCCAAACTGTCTTTCCCTTGGTTAGACACTAGCCTCCAGCAACTTAGCTGCAGAGCTGCTGTTCCTGACATGAGTGCTGAAATTCTCACGCTACTTCGTGACCAGTTGAGCAGGTGGAAACTGCCATACTCAAGTTATCCTACTATACTCTTTCCCAGTTGAGAAGACTCACTCATAAGTACCAAAAGGAACAGAGCCAGACCTTGTAAAAATTATGTGAAGGCCAATACTTTATTAGGTGTAGTCATTCCCCATCACTCGGATGCTGACACTGTCCCAATCATGCCAACAGCCCATGAACTTCTAGCCCTGAAGCATACTCTTTCCAGGCCAAGTGATTTAATGCTTGGCAGTGACAGAATCTTTTATTTAAATGAGATCTTTTATGAAAATTCTACATGTGAAACAAATAAGAGCAACTTGGCTGAAATATGACAACTATGTTGCCCGTTTCTCAGATTATTCCCCACCACATTTGCAGCTTCTAGGGTTCTGCAGAGCCAAGTTTGCAAATTTGTGATGTAGACAATTTCCATTGTAAGTGCCCATGGAAACTTACCCGAGTCAGAATTTGCATGTTTGAATCCCAGCTCTTCCAAGCTAAAATTTTGACTAGCTCTCTGATTTTGGAAGACATTGCTTAACTTCTCTCTTCTTCAATTTCTTTACCTCCTAAGTGAATAACATTTTGCTTGCTATCAAATGGTGTTGATGTGGGGATAACACAATGCAAGGCATTTGAAAGAACCTAGAAGAATGCCTGTCACATAGTGTGTCTGTGCTGTCAACTCCAGCTGTGTCTGACTCTTTGTGACCCTATGGATTGTATCCTGCCAGGCTCCTCTGTCCATGGGATTTTCCATGACCAAGAACACTGGAATGGGTTCACATTTCCCCCTCCAGAGGGTCTTCCCAACCCAGAGATCAAGCCTGTGCTTCCTGCATCTCCTGCATTGCAGGCAGATTCTTTACCACTGAGACATCAGGGAAGCCCTTGTCACATGGTACTCACCCAGTAGATATTATGTGCCATTGTTTTGATTATTATTATAGCTCAAAGTTAAGTCATTAGTTATAACTTAGTCTGATAAATCATTGCATGTTTATGAGCTCATCTTCCTTGGGATAAAAAATAGCCAAAATAACAACAATAATGAGAAAAATATCAACAATCATGAAACACACCAGTAATCACAATAATCACTTTGGGATGATCACTCTGTTTAGCCACTTTTTAAATATGTAGCCTTGTAAGGTAAATACTTCTTAGACCCATTTTACAGATGAAGAAATCAAGATTCTAAAATGTTAAGCTACTTGCCCACAGCCAGAGGACTAATAATGTGCCATAGTCAGGGTGTACAGCTTAGAACTGTCTAATTCAAAAGCCCAAGCTCTTCACTCAAGAGATGGTTCTAAGGATGAAGATTTCAAGTTCTGGTGTCTAGATGCATGGATGATACTGAGGAATAAATGTCATCTTCCTTGTTGGTGTTCTATAAACTCTAATGGTGGTAGTTATGTAACCAAGGGCTCCAGGTTCTTCATTTTTACCAAAGTGGCCTCATGATCATCACACATGAAATCCTAAGTCGTAAAAAATGCTCCTGCACTTTCTACATCCTGTATATGTCTTGTTTTAAAGTAGCCTTGCAGAACTCAGTTCAGTTCAGTCGCTCAGGCGTGTCCGACTCTTTGCCACCCCATGAACTGCAGCACCTCAGGCTTCCCTGTCCATCACCAACTCCAGAAGCTTGCTCAAACTCACGTCCATCGAGTTGGCATTCTCTTCACTCAGACACTGAAAGATAAGAGAGTATCATGTAGATTTTGTTGTCAGACTGGGGTTCAAGTAATGCCTTGGCCATGCTCTGCCTGTGATATTTGCTAGTCTTTTCTGTTCTCTAGGACTCCACTTTTTCCTTTGTAGAGGCAATTAATTCCATCCATATAGTCCTACAAGTCTAAATACATTAGAAAGCTCTCAGCCCCATGCCTGGAGGCCTCAGTGTATGGGAGCTATTACTGAAATTATCAAGTTCAACATCCTCATCAGTTCCAGGAATCTGTTTCCAGCCACATTTCACCCAAATGTGAGTTTCTTTCCCAGGAGTCTGTGTGCTCTGCATGGTTGAGAAGGCGCCGGACTATTCTCTTTGCTCCCTCCATAAAGGCACTTTCACCATCAAATGGCTCCACTGAATCAACCCAACATTTTCCCTCTGTGCTCCCTCCCCGCTAACTACATTTTGGCACTTCTTCAAGGGGCTTTCTGTAATGAGCAGGTTCCCAGAGAAAGCTGTTTCCTGAAAGGCTTATAGCATTTAAAAGAAAACAAGTTTAGGGTCCCAGCATTGTTGCTTTTGAAGAAATAAAGAAAGCAGCTTAATCTGCAAGCCTGGCAGCGCTAGCCAGAGCCTCAGGCTTTCCTGATCACAGCCCTAAAGAACCATCATCTCATCTTGCCTGCTATTTCCCAGCTCCGTTTGCAACTTCATTCCGGCTTGCCTGGGGAGGGTTTGGTGGGAAACCCAGCCTCTCTCCTAATTCTTTGTTCCTCAGATTAGGGCTGAGTACTTTTGCCATCCTGATCAGATAAGCATAAATAAGCCCTTTCCTTATAGTAGCATGAAATATAGTGACACTGTTTCATGGCAGAAAGTGCTTATGTACCTAGGAGCCAGACCAACAAGAGTGTCCATCTGTGGGCCACCCGCTGCGGCACTTTGAACAAATCACTGGTTCTCTCTGAACCTCCATTGTCCTTCTTCATTAAACTGGAATCACTGTGTCTACTTTGCTTGTGTTGTGAAGACTGTGTTGACAATGCGCATTTAGGTCTGGAATATTCTATGTGCTTCACAAACGTCAGTTCGTTTACAAAGCTTGCATTCATTCATTTGATGCAATAGCTTCTGAGCGCTTGCTGTGTGTCACACAGGATTAGGCATTGGAAATAAAGAAGTGTTACACAGGATGACTACATTCATGGTAGTTACAGACTGGCAACCTGTGCTTTGTGCCATGGGTAAGGAGAGGTGGGGATAAATGACAAGTATGATATAGTTCATCATAAAACTATTGAATATTAAAGTTATATGAGGACTTAGAGGCCAAACAACCTTTTTATAAATAATAACAAACAACATAGCCAAGAAAGAGAAGTGATCTATTTAGAATCATATGGAAAGTCACAGAGAAAATGGAAACTTTATGCAGTTTGGTGCTTTTCCTTTTCTTTGCTCTTAAGAAGCTTATAGCTTCACTGACCTGTGAAATAATTTGCAAACAGAACATACGAGTAAGTATTAATTATTTTGTTTAAAAAATACTTGGGGACTTCCTTGCTGGTCCACTGGTTAAGAACCTACCTGCAAATTCAGGGGGCATGGATTCTATTCCTGGTCTGGGAAAAGCCTGCATGCTGGACAGGAACTAAGCCCAAGCTCCACAGATGCTGAGCCCACGTGCTCAACGGCTGAAGCCCACTCTCCTAGAGCCCGAGCTCTGCAAAAAGAGAAGCCGACACACGGAGGACTCCATGCACCACAACAGAGGGTAGTGCCCGCGCACCGCAACTAGAGAAAGCCTTGCATGAAGCAATGAAGACCCAGCACAGCCAAAAGTAAAAATAAATTTAAAGAAATACTTGGAAGGAGCGCTGAAGTTGGGGAGGTTATTTAGGAAAGACTTCTATAGGAGGGAAGATCTCCTCTAGATCTTGGGTCAGGGGTTGGGAGAGAACTTTCTGGACACCAAGAAATACATAAAAAACACTGCCATTTAGGGGCTTTTTCTAAGAAAATAAAATCAGCTTTTTGTTTTGCTTTTGTTTTTGCGAACTCTTAATCTCAAGAATCTTTTCCCTTCAAAGTCACTCTGTTCAATGTACACATTAGGCTCCAGTTCAGGTCAGTTGCTCAGTCGTGTCTGACTCTTTGCAACCCCATGAACCATAGCACACCAGGCCTCCCTGTCCACCACTAACTCCCAGAGTCCCCCCAAACCATGTCCATTGAGTCAGTGATGCCATCTAACCATCTCATCCTCTGTCATTTCCTTTTCCTCCTGCCCCCAATCTTTTCCAGCATCAGGGTCTTTTCCAATGAGTCAGCTCTTCACATCAGGTGGCCAAAGTATTGGACTTTCAGCTTCAACATCAATCCTTCCAATGAACACCCAGGACTGATCTCCCTTAGGATGCACTGGTTGGATCTCCTTGCAGTCCAAGGGACTCTCAAGAGTCTTCTCCAACACCATAGTTCAAAAGCATCAATTCTTTGGTGCTCAGCTTTCTTTAGAGTCCAGCTCTCACATCCATACATGACTACTGGAAAAGCCATAGCGTTGACTAGACGGACCTTTGTTGGCAAAGTAATGTCTCTGCTTTTTAATACTCTGTCTAGCTTGGTCATAACTTTCCTTCTAAGGAGTCAGCGTCTTTTAATTTCATGGCTGCAGTCTTCATCTGCAGTGATTTAGGAGCCCAACAGCATAAAGTCAGCCACTGTTTCTACTGTTTGCCCATCTGTTTCCCATGAAGTGATGGAACCAGATGCCATGATCTTAGTTTTCTGAATGTTGAGCTTTAAGCCAACTTTTTCACTCTACTCTTTCACTTTCATCAAGAGGCTCTTTAGTTCTTCACTTTCTGCCATAATAGTGGTGTCATCTGCATATCTTAGGTTATTGATATTTCTCTCGGCAATCTTGATTCCAGCTTGTGCTTCATCCAGCCCAGCATTTCTCATGATGTACTCTGCATAGAAGTTAAATAGCAGGGTGACAATATACAGCCTTGACATACTCCTTTTCCTATTTGGAACCAGTCTGTTTTTCCATGTCCAGTTCTAACTGTTGCTTCCTCACCTGCATACAGGTTTCTCAAGAGGCAGGTCAGGTGGTCTGGTATTCCCATCTCTTTCAGAATTTTCCACAGTTTATTATGATCCACACAGTCAAAGGCTTTGGCAAAGTCAATAAGGGAGAAGTAGATGTTTTCTGGAACTCTCTTACTTTTATGATGATCCGGTGGATGTTGGCAATTTGATCTCTTGTTCCTCTGCCTTTTCTAAAATCAGCTTGAATATCTGTAAGTTCACGATTCACATATTGTTGAAAACTGGCTTGGAGAATTTTGAGCATTTATTTACTAGCATGTGAGATGAGTGCAATTGTGTGGTAGTTTGAGAATTCTTTGGCATTACTTTTCTTTGGGATTGGAATGAAAACTGACCTTTTCCAGTCCTGGGGCCACTACTGAGTTTTCCAAATTTGCTGGCATATTTAGCTCATCACTTTCACAGCATCATCTTTTAGGATTTGAAATAGCTCAACTGGAATTCCATCACCTCTATTAGCTTTGTTCATAGTGATGTTTCCTAAGGCCCGCTTGACTTCACATTCCAGAAAGTCTGGCTCCAGGTGAGTGATCACACCATCAGGATTATCTGAGTTGTGAAGCTCTTTTTTGTACAGTTCTTCGGTGTATTCTTGCCACCTCTTCTTAATATCTTCTGCTTCTGTTAGGTCCATACCATTTCTGTTCTTTATTGAGCCCATCTTTGCATGAAATGTCTCCTTTGTATCTCTAATTTTCTTGAAGAGATCTCTAGTCTTTCCCATTCTCTTGTTTTCCTCTATTTCTTTGCATCAATCATTGAAAAAGACTTCTTATCTCTTTTTGCTATTCTTTGGAACTCTGCTTTAAAATGGGAATATCTTTCCTTTTCTCCTCTGCTTTTCACTTCTCTTTTTTTCACAGCGATTTGTAAGGCCTCCTCAGACAGCCATTTTCCCTATTTGCATTTGTTTTTCCTGGGGATGGTCTGGATCCCTGTCTCCTATACAATGTCACGAACCTCTGTTCATAGTTTGTCAAGCACTCTATCAGATCTAGTCCCTTAAATCTATTTCTCACTTCCACTGTATAATCATAAGGGATTTGATTTAGGTCATACTTGAATGGTCTAGTGGTTTTCCCCACTTTCTTCAATTTAAGTCTGAATTTGGCAATAAGTTCATGATCTGAGCCACAGTCAGCTTCGTGGGTGATAAATTACAAATAAATGGGCATTAGACACATAGATTTATGTTTCCATGACTCTGCATTATCCCACAGGAATATTACACTCCATCTCTGATCTTTTTTTGAGGGGCATTGGAGATTAAGTTTATTCCAGCCCCAACATGAATATCTTATTAAAGAGTCACTAACAAAACAGCTTTTCTATCTTTAAAATCTGTGAATTGGAAAGTAGTCCTACCTTTTTCTTTTCTTTTTCTTGTGGGACCTCACACACTCATTTCTGTAGAAGCTTTTTTGTGCTTCCAGAAAGCATTGTTTGCCAAATACAATGTTAGTTACTCAGCTTAAATCAATTGAAAGGGAGTTGAAGTCAATAGTCAATATGACTCATAGGTATCTGGGCTTTAAGGTGAAACCATAAATATTAGGACAATTAACTAACTCAGATATGGGAATATATAGGTAGTTTCTTGTTAACCCAGGAATTTCTCAGGACAGGGGATTCCATCAGGTGTGATTGTATCCTATGAGATTTATGTGATGTCAATTTTCTTGGAAACTGGAGTCCAAATTATTTTTGATATGGTAAGAACTCTTGGAATCTTATCCCTGCTTGTGAAATGGGCAAATTGGCTCTCTTTTAGAAAGCTCCATGTCCAGGTAGACTGGGACAAGGTATCTTGGGCATCTGAAATGCCTTATGGAGTTGGTTTGTAAGGGCAGCTCGTCAGCCTCAGCTGAGTCTAGCAGCTGCTCTCCATTGAGTGGTGAAAATGGTGTGTTGGAATTGACCTAGGTTCAAGCTCTCACAGCTTTCCACTCAAATGCTTCAATAGCTCTTGACAGGTTGCTGAGCTGGTTCAGGCAGGGTGGGGGGACCACTCCTTAGGACTAAATGCATATAGGTTTCTTACAGCCTAGAGTTAAGGCAAGAGGATGTTCATAGTTTAGAATATTTTCTTACCTGTCTTGCCAAAGAGACAATCCAGGGAAGAAAGGCAACAAGGTGGACTTGAGGTTGCCTCCAGGCTCCATCCTTTACTCAGTGAGCTCTTGGAGAAGTTACATGACCCTTTTCAGTGTTGGCCTCATCTACAAAATAGAGACACCAACATCTAATTTATAGGGTTTTTAAAATGCTCAAATGAAGGGTAACAAGCAAAGCACATGGCAAATAACTAACACAGCATTTTAAATCAACTCTACTCCAGGAAAAATTTAACAAATAAATAAATATCAGATAAAAATTGCCGTGATTTAGGGGGAAAAGCATCAGATTGTGAAAGAATTTTAGATGATTTTTAAAGGATGAGCAATCTAAGACATGGACATGTTGACACTCAGAAAGATCCCTGTTGGAATGAAACAATAGAGTTCTCAATTTTAGCCCAAGGTGTCCACGCTTGTTCTCTTTCATAAGGGCACACTCATTTCATCAGGATATCCAGAAGTGACTGGGTGTACTCACACCAAACACCTCTGCAAGTGACCAAAGTCTAAAGCTGAACAGCACTTTACTCATTTACAGACAGAAGGAACTATAACCACCTGGAGGCTTGAATGCTCATTTTCCCTGGGCAGCTGATTCCCCTGTGCACAGACACATTTACAAGGGAAGCCAACCTCTACTACTTGGAGAAGGAAATGGCAACCCACTCCTGTGTTCTGGCCTGGAAAATTCCATGGAAGAGGAGCCTGGCTGGCTACAGGCAAAGAATCGACATGCCTGAACATGCATATATAGACAACCTCTACTACTAGGTGGTGATTAGCAGATACAAAGTGAAAAAATGGGTCAGCTCAAGGCTCTTAGCAGCTAATGTGGAAGAGATATGGCTTTTGGTTGGCCTTCTCCAAGGTAGGGACAAAACTGCCAAGAATTTTGTGTGCTTATATTGGTGTGTTTGTTTTGATGTTTCTCCTGAAACACTTTTTGTCCCTCCCTCTTTCTTTCTGTTCCTAGCAAGTTTCATGAGCAGAATAGCAGGGAGACAGAAAACGATTGTGTGTGTGTGTTTTTTTTCTCATAGCTGCACCGGTGCACCTCACCTGGCCTCGTCACTCCCTGAACTTTTGGATGAAAATCTCTGGCAATCCAATAGCTTATTTGCTCACTGTTAAAACAAATGTGCCTTCCATCCATTCCAAATCACAGGACTGTCTTATTTCGGTAATCAAAGGGTCCAGTTTCCTTCAAGAGTCAAAATGTTGAACTTCATGAAAATTTGTTTCCTCCCTTTCTTTGCTTAAGAAGCCTATATTGGTATGAATATTCTTGGTTCTGTTGTTTTGAATCTTTTTCTCTACCTTATGCTCTTTCCTTCTCCTTCTTATTCATAGCAAATTGTTTCTGATTCCTTCAGGAGCAAAACTGAGTTAAGGTGAGCTGGACAAGAAAACGTTTTGAGACCAGCATTACTTTGAGCTGGCATCAGTGCTTTCTGGCTTTGTAAGTTGTTTAAAGGTGACACTCAAATGTATGGACACCAAGGAGAGGAACGGGAATACATTGGGAGATTGGGATTGACATATATAACACTCTGTGTGTGTGTGTCTGCTTAATCACTCAGTTGTGTCCCACTCTTTGTGACCCATGGACTGTAGCCCACCAGGCTCCTCTATCCATGGAATTTTCCAGGCAAGAATACTGGAGTTGGTTGCCATTTCCTCCTCCATAGGATCTTCCCGACCCAGGGATCAAAGCCATGTTTCCTGCGTTGGCAGGCAGATTCTTCATCACTGTGCCACCTGAGAAGCATATGTACTCCACTATGTATAAAGTAGATCACTAGTGAGAACCTCTATATAGAATAGGGAACTCTACTCAGTGCTCTGTGGTGACATAAATGGGAAGGAAATTTTAAAAAAAAGAAGGGGATATATGTATGCATGTAGCTGATTCACTGTTTCATACAGTAGAAACTAATACAATATTGTAAAGCAGCTATTTGCCAATAAAGTTAATTTTAAAAACAAGTAAATAAAAGTAAAGGCGACTCTCTTGTGGAGCACCCTGTGCATAGTTGGAGAACGTTTTGCCCCTGTCTCTTTTTTGGGGATTTCTTACCTGCATGAATGACATGGATGAACATATCTCCTCTAGTTGGTCACTTAGGTGGCCACTACCCTCTGCACAATCTCTGCTGAGTTTTCACCATCTCTCCTGGCACCTCTCTCACATAAAGCCTGTTCCAATGGCCCCTTCCTGGCTCACCTGCTCCCTCTCTTAGACCCATTATGAGTCAACTGCAGTAACTCCTTAACCTGGTCTCCTTGGCTCTACAGGCTGCTTCAGCCAACCTCCTCCTCTTTAGAATTCTCAAGCACATCAGGCTGAGCTGTCTCCAGCCCTCTGAGTGTCCCCAGACTCCAGGGAAGGCTCTATGGTCTTCAAATTCACTTGTATGCTTAGTTGCTCAGTCATGTCTGACTCTTTGTGACCCCATGGACTGTAGACCGCCAGGCTTCTCTGTCCATGGGATTCTCCAGGCCAGAATGCTAGAGTAGGTTGTATTGCTCTCCTCCAGGGGATCTTCCCAACCCAGGGATCAAACCCAGGTCTCCCTCATTGCCAACAGATTCTTTACAATCTGAGCCACAAGTGAAATTCACTTAGCTTGAGATGAATGGAGAAACAGCTTGTCATGGGGTGGGGTTGGAAGTAGAGTCCAAAGTATGCTTCAGTGACAACCTGTTTCTAATGTCCAGATTAAATCACTTATTTCTGTAAGATAGATTGGAAACCACCTCCTTCCCAGTGCTGCATAGAAGAGTAAGCATCTCATGTTTAAATCTCCAAGTCTTTGACACACATTGTTTGGGAGTAATGAATGTAATTAGTTTCTCCGTCACATCCAACTCTTTGCAACCCTGTGGACTGTAGCCCATCAGGCTACTCTCATCATGGAATTCTCCAGGTAAGAATACTGGAATGGGTTGTCATTTTCTTCTGAGGGCACATGAAGGTGTGATGGATTCAGGAAAGTGTAAATTGCTCAGATTGACTGGAAGATGGCAGTTTTGAGAATTTCAGGCAACGTGGCTGGAAAGATAAATAGGGGCTGGATCCAGAAATCCTTGTATGACATATTAAATAAGTGTCAATTAGCAATTTCCTTTTCAATGGAAACACTGAAAGACTCTATTTTCTTGGGCTCCAAAACCTCTGCAGATGGTAACTGTAACCATGAAATTAAAGATGATTACTCCTTGGAAGAAAAGCTAGGACAAACTTAGACAGCATATTAAAAAGCAGATACATCACTTTGCTGACAAAAGTCTGTCTAGCCAAAGCTATGATTTTTCCAGTAGTCATGTATGGATGTGAGAGTTGGACCGTAAAGAAGGCTGAGCACTGAAGAATTGATTTTGAACCATGGTGTTGGTGAAAACTCTTGAGAGTACCTTGGACTGCTAGGAGATCAAGCCAATCAATCCTAAAGGAAATCAACCTTGAATATTCATTAGGCATACTGATGCTGAAGCTGAAGCTCCAATACTTTGGCCCCCAGATGGGAATAGCTTATTCATTGGAAAAGACCCTGATGCTGGGAAAGATAAAAGGCAGGAGGAGAAGAGAACAACAGAGGAAGAGATGGTTGGATGGCATCCCCAACTCAATGAACATGAGTTTGAGCAAACTCTGGGAGATGGTGAAGAACAGGGAAGCCTGGCATGCTGCAGTCCACAGGGTCACAAAGAGTCAGACACTGAACAACCACAAAACAATTTCATTAGTTTAATTCTGAAAAAGTAATGTTATCTCTGAGTTTGGGGATCACCTTTCTATGTCTGTTCTGAGATAGAAACCTTTAGTTACTGCTATATAGATGAGTCTAGCTCTAAGACTCACAGGAGAATAGCAAATGTAAAACTGCTTGGCAATCATTAGGTAACACAGCTCATTTACCAAACACACCAGGTATTTCATAGAACTCGGAGTTAAGCATCTTTGGCAAGTGTGGGGTTCATGAAGACAGGCTGAAAATGACGCTGATCTGCTCATGCTCTACACTAGGAGAATCTGGGAGCCCAAGTTATCCTGAGAGAGGGTGGAGTCCTGAGATGCAAATACAATGAGTTTATTGTCTAAAGTTCAATGTTCTCCATTCTGACTTGGCTTCTTGTTGCTGCAGTGGAAGCTTTGCTGTTGGGAGACTTTTGTTTGTTTGTTTTTTGTTGTTGGTTCCCACTCCCTCTTCTCTCCCTGCCTAGAAACTCCTCAGATATCAGAGTATTACCTGGTGCCCTGAAAGGCAGGGGCTCAGTTGGTCTGATTCTGATTTTCTTTCTTTTTTTTTAGCAATTAGAAGTTGCCAGACAGTAGAGAGTCAGGTCTCTTGTGTGCGTCTGTGTTTGAAAAACGTGGTCTGTGAGTCCAGAGCACACCAGGATGTGGGAAATTCAAAGAGTACTATTTAATTTTATTTATTTATTTATTTTAAAATTTTTATTGAAGTATAGTTGGTTTACAATGTGTGTTAATTTCAGGTGTATAGCAAAGTGAATCAGTTATACGTATACATATGTCCACTTGTTTTTAGATTCTTTTCCCATAAAGGCCATCAAGTAGAGTCCCCTGTGTTATACAGTATGTCCTTATTAGTAATATATATAATAATATATTATAATATATATTATATATAATATCTATATAGCAGTGTGTATATGTCAATCCCAATCTCCCAGTTTCTACCTTCCCCTATCTGCTTCTCCCCCAGTAGCCATAAGTTTGTTTTCTCTATCTGTGGCTCTATTTCTGTTTTGCAAATAAGTTCATTTGCACCATTTTTAAAGAGGTTACCATTCAATATTATGCAGAAAACACGCATGCAGAGCCAAGGAGGCGACAGAGTTCTCACAAGACCATGGGACTGGGAACTCCTGAGAAGTAAAAGTCGATGAAAAGATGAGTCTTTTGTTTTGGATGTGTCATTATGCCTTCCTCCTAGAGTGAAACCTCAACACTGAAACTTGCCTCTCACTTGCTGCTTTCCTGTTGAGTTTGTGCCCTTGTAGTAGCAGCTTTGGTCCATCTGTGAAAGGGGTAGAACTCTGCAGTTAAACCTCATGTTGTGGTTTGATGCACTCTGATTCCCAGAAGTAAGAAAAAGGCAACCTGCTAGCCTGGGTCTGGTGAAGCTCACTCACACCCCACATGGGTGCCTCAGGTCTGGAGATCAGACATCCAAGACAGGCCTCCTTGGTCTCAAATCAAGGTGTTGGCAGGGCTGCATTCCTCCTGGAGCTTCTAGGGAAGACTCTGATTCCTTGTCTTTTCTAGTTCAGAGGTGTCCTGCATTCCTTAGCTCATGGGTCCTTCCTACATCTTCAAAACCAGCAAGTTCCAGTTCCTCCATGACTTGCTTTTCTAGTCACTGATTTTGGTTTTTAATAGTATATAATTTAGAGTACATATGTGTGTGGATAGACAGAAAGATGATTGAGATATTTGCAAGGTAACCATGAAATAGGGCAATTGTATTTATCTCCTGTCAACTATATATAAGAAATGTAGTCCAGTAATCACCAACTCAATGGACATGAGTGGGCAAACTCCAGGAGATTATGAAGGACAGGGAAGCCTGGTGTGATGCAGTCCATGGGGTTGCAAAGAGTCAGACATGACTTAGTGACTGAACAAAGAAACCCCTTGAGTGTCATTGATGTTGCTTGATTTTGTTAAATTTCTATTTATATTTCTTTCATTTTTTAAAACTGCAATTTAAAGTTTACTATGACTACCTAGGGTAGATTATATTCAGGATATCAGGATCTAAACTTTCCATAAAGTCAGCTTTCTCCTGGCATGCCATTTGACTGAGCTATTATTATCATGGCTCCACCATAACATAAAGCATTGGTACTATCATCTGCTCAATTTTGGGGGCTCAGTCTTATCCTACAAGTGTATCAAGAAAACCATGATTCACATTTCTAAATCTGACAAGAACAAATTCACCTTTCTCCTAATCTGTGTCATGAATATTTCACCTCTATTCACCTTATAGCTTTCCAACCTGTGTCTAAATTCACTGGATTATTTTCTCTTGCACCATCACTGGATTATTTTCTCTTGCACCAAACACTGAAGCCTAAATGCTATAAAATTTACCATGTGTTGGGTTCTACTTTCCTTTTTTCAATAATTCTCTGCACTATTCTAAAGAATAAATGAAATAATGCATGTAAAGAACTAAGCACATGCTAAGTTCGCAATACAGAGAAGAGTAAAATTCACTATTTTATTGTGTTACTACCTTACAATGGATTTTAGTAATATATGGATTTCCCTTAAACCCTGGTCATGACTAAGAGTAGTTATGAAAGGCATTCCCTTCGACTGAGTTCTAAATTAGTTATCTTCTTATCCCCACCCTCTTCCTTACCCCAATTACCTATTTCATTGTGTCACCAGGATGCCAAGGACAGCTAACCTCTTCCTAGTAAGACTGTCAATCATTGTGACTGAGTTTGAATCCAGTTTCTGCAGCTTATTAGCTGTGTGATCTCTTTGTAGTCTAAGAGACCCTGAAGAATCCTCTTCAGTCAATCCTAAAGCAAATCAACCCTGAATATTCATTGGAAGAACTGTTGCTGAAGCTCAAATACTTTCACTTGATGAGAAGAGCTGCCTCATTGGAAAAGACTCTGATGCTGGGAAAGACTGAAGGCAGGAGGAGAAGAGGGTGGTAGAGGATAAAATGAGCATTGTACTCAGTCTCTAAGTCATGTCCAACTCTTTGGGACCCCATGGACCGTAGCCCGCCAGGCTCCTCTGTCCATTGGATTCTCCAGGGAAGAATCCTGGAGCAGGTTGCTGTTTCCTTCTCCAGGGGATCTTCCTAACTCTAGGACTGGACCCACATCACTTGCATCTCCTACACTGGCAGGCATATTCTTAACCATTGCACCACCTAGGAAGCTCTAGATAGCAACACCAACTCAATAAACATGAATTTGAGCAAACTTTGGGAGATAGTAGAGGACAGAGGAGCCTAGTGCGCTACAGTCCATAGGGTCACAAAGAGTCGGATATGACTTAGTGACTGAATAGCAACAAAGCTATGTGACCCTGGACAAGTTACTTCTCTGTGTCTTAGCTTACTACTCTGTAGAGAGGGCATCCTACAATGCTTGTCTCTTAAAGTTCCTGCAAAAATTAATTGGGTTAAACTGTGCAAAGCAATTTGCAAACTGTATGATTTAAGAGAGGGGCTTCCCTGATAGCTTAGTTGGTAAAGAATCTGCCTCCAGTGCAGGAGACCCCACTTCAATTCCTGGGTCAGGAAGGTCCCCTGGAGAAGGGATAGGCTACCCACTCCAGTATTCTTGGGCTCCCTAGTGGCACAACCAGTAAAGAATCTGCCTGTAATGCAAATCACACTCTTAGGGCATATTACTACTACCATGAGTCTCCCTGAATTTAATCCAGAGATCACCTGAAACTCCCCAAGAAAGGAAAAACAAATCACACAATAACTTTCATGAAAGAAAAAAATAATCTCAGAGATACATATCTGCCCACAATGACATTATGCGAAGAACATTTTATTTTCTCATTGTCTTCAAATGAAATGGAATTCTGACCTTATCTTTGAGGAACAAAAGGCTCCTTAAAACCCCAAATTCCCTTCTCCCCAGACATAAGTGCCAAGAGCCGTCAAAGGTGAATTTGAACATCTGCTTTTAGATAAACTTGGAAAGTAGCTTATTAATCGTTAAAATAGACTATTTCCTGCCAAAAATATTACAGCACAGTTTCACCTAGGGTCCCTGATGACATGAAAAATGTATGTGCAATGTGGTAAATTTTCAGAAAATAAAGCAGACTCTCAAATAGGATATGTAATGGAAATAATAAATTGTTAAATAAATATTAAATATTTGAATATATTGCTTCAATCCCAATCTAATAATTATATATATTTTAATATATTTTACATTAGTATGATTACCTTCATCACCTTCATTTGATACTGAAGGAAAGTCTTCTATTACATTTTTCACCTGGGAGATCTCACTTACAATTAAATGATTCCACAATACAAGTAACACGAGCAACCTTGATCAATATCATAGCACCGCTCCAAGGACATGGGACCTGCATTTACATTTCACAGACAGTTTTTACAATATGATGAATAATGTACTTTGCGCCTTTCTCTCTCTGTCTCTGTTTCTCTCTCTCTCGCTGACTTTAACTTACACCTGAATAAGATGTGAAAGAATTTGGAACAGTGATCGGTTCTCCTGTATCAAATTGTTGGCACATTTCTCTTTTAGCACAGTAATATAGTTGAGAAAAGAAGAGAAGCCAAAAGCAAAAGAGACAGTGGAAGATATACCCAACTAAATGCGTTGAGTTCCAGAGAAAAACAAGGAGCGATAAGAAAGCCTTCTTAAGTCAACAATGGAAAGAAATGGAGGAAAACAACAGAATGGGAAAGACTAGAGACCTCTTCAAGAAAATAGGAGATACCAAGGGAATATTTCATGCAAAGATGGGCAGAATAAAGGACAAAAGCAGTAAGGACCTAACAAAAGCAGATGAGACTAAGAAGAGGTGGCAAGAATACACCGAAGAACTATACAAAAAAAGGTCTTAATGACCTGAATAACCACGATGATGTGGTCACTCACCTAGAGCCAGACATTCTGGAGTGTGAAGTCAAGTGGGCCTTAGAAAACATGGTGCATGCGTCCTAAGTCACCTTAGTCATGTCTGACTGTGCGGCCCTATGGACTGTAGCCCGCCAGGCTCCTCTGTCCATGGGATTCTCCAGGCAAGAATACTGGAGTGGATAGCTGTGCCTACCTCTAGGGCATCTTCTCGATCCAGAGATCCAACCTGGATCTCTTACATCTACCTGTATTGGTAGATGAGTTCCTGAACACTAGTATCACTGCAGAAGCCCTTAGAAAGTGTTGCTATGAACAAAGCTAGTGGAAGTGATCGAATTCCAGCTGAGCTGTTTAAAATCCTAAAAGATGATGCTGTTAAAGTGTTGTAGCCAATATATCAGCAAATTTGGAAAACACAGAAGTGGTCATAGGACTGACAAAGGTCAGCTTTCATTCCAACCTTAAAGAAGGGCAATGCCAAAGAAGGTTCAAACCACTGCACAGTTGTACTCACGTCACCTGATAGTGAGGTAATGATCAACATCTTTCAAGTTAGGTTTCAGCAGTATGTGAACAGAGAACTTCCAGATGAACAAGCTGGATTTAGAAAAGGCAGAGGAACCAGAGATCAAATTGCCAGCATGTACTGGATCATAGGGGAAAAAAAGACTTCTAGAAAAACATCTACTTCTGCTTCATTGAATACGTTAAAGCCTTGAACTGTGTGGATCACAGCAAACTGTGGAAAATTCTTAAAGAGGTGGGAATACCAGACCATCTTGCCTGTCTGCTGAGACACCTGTATGCAGGTCAAGAAGCAACAGTTAGAACTCAACATGGTACAAAGGACTGGTTCAAAATTGGGAAAGGAGTATGTCAGGTTATATATGGTCACTCTGTTTTTTTAACTTATATGTAGAGTACACCATGTGAAATGCCAGGCTGGATGAATCACAAGCTGGAATCAAGATTTCTGGAAGGAATATCAGCAACCTCAAATATGCAGATGATACCACTCTAATGGCAGAAAGTGAAGAGGAATTAAAGAGCCTCTTGAAGAGGGCAAAAGAGGAGAGTGAAAAAGCTGGCTTATAACTCAATGTTTTAAACTTGCTTAAAACTCAACACTTTAAAAACCAAAATGATGGCATCTCATGATGCAGGTCCCATCACTTCATGGCAAACAGATGGGGAAAAAGTAGAAACAGTGAAAGATTTTATTTTCTTGGGCTCCAAATTCACTGCAGATGGTGACTGCAGCCCCAAAATTAAAAACACTTGCTTCGGGAAGAAAAGTTATGACAAACTTAGACAGCCTATTAAAAAGCAGAGACATGACTTTGCTGACAAAGGTCCATAAGGTCAAAGTTAAGATTTTTCCAGTAGTCATGTACAGATGTGAGAGTTGGCCCATAAAGAAGGCTGAGTGTCAAAGAATTGATGCTTTCAAATTATGGTGCTGGAGACTCTTGAGAGTCCCTTGGACTGCAAGGAGATCCAACCAGTCCATCCTAAAGGAAATCAACCCTGAATATTCATTGGAAGGACTGATGCTGAAGCTGAAGCTCCGATACTTTGGCCACCTGATGCAAAGAACTGACTCACTGGAAAAGACCCTGAAGCTGGGAAAGATTGAAAGCAGGAGGAGAAGGGGGGTGACAGAGGATGAGTTGGTTGGATGGTATCACTGACTCAACTGACATGAATTTGAGCAAACTCAAAGGGATAGTGAAGGACAGGGAAGCCTGGTATGCTGCAGTCCATGGGATGCAAAGAATTGGACACAACTAGATGACTGAACAATAACAATAAAGTCCTTATAAACTTTTAAAATAAGTCACAAGTATTAAACATGTACATATATGTGTATATTTTAAGACATTATTTCAAGGAAGGAAAGCTGGTTTGTTAGTAAATGTACAAAGGAATCCAGTTTTAAGTTCTGTGACAAGGTAAGTGTGAGATAGTCATCTTACCCTGAGTTTAGAAGAACGAGTTCTTCTCTATAGTGAAAATATCATTAAAGTTGCCTTTAAAGCTCAATTACCTAAATGTTTCTGAATTACTTGCAGTGACAATTATTTACATTTGACACTATAAACCATACGAGAACAGCATGAACCATATGAGATTACATGAATTTCTACAAAAGAAATGCAACGAGTTAAGGTGATATTGCTCCATGAGAAGATTTAAAGAAAGAAAGATCTCTATTATGGGCCAAAATGTGTCCTCCTCCTTCTTCATATGTGGAAGACCTAACCCCCAAAATGACTGCATTTGTAGGGAGGCAATTAAAGTTAAATGAGGTCACAAAGACGGGGCCCTAATCTAAAAGGACTGATGTCCTTATAAGAAAAGAGACACCAGAGACTTGCTCTCTCTCTCTGAAAAGAGAAGAGGATGTGTGAGGACACGGTGAAAAGGCTGCCATCCACAAGCCAAGAAGATGGGCCTCACTAGAAACTAGCTCTAAAAACACCTTGATCTCGGACTTCTAACTTCCAGAATTGTGAGAAGATAAATTTCTGTTGAGTCACTCAATCGGTGATGTCCTGTTACGGCAGCCTGAGCAGACTAATGCACTGGCACTCATTAGTCATTCTCTAGGTGCTAATTATGCTGTCGAGAATCAGACCACATGCTGAAGGCTGGGACAGAGAGGAAAACTAGACGTGGTCCCTCGTATTGAACAGGTCCCTAAAGTTTCTCTAATGTCCAGTGAGGGGATAGACTCATAAAGGGGATAATTTTGCTCACGGTCTCAGAGCTAGTTAATAGCAAAGCTGGGTACAAATCGCTTATCTCTTGATTAACGTCAGCCTGATGTTAGGTACCAGACTCTTTTTATGGAGATTAATGGTAATTCCAGTTAAGACAGAAAGTATTAAGAATGTCATTTTGGAAAATTCATAGGCTACTACAAAAAGGTAACTTGAAGACTGTTTCTTACAATTTCCTGTCTCTAGTTCTTGACCTTGGACCTCCCACATACACTGGAAGCTTGATCATTTCTTTGTGATTTTGAATCAAGCAAAGGTTGGTTCCTCTCCATTAACTAACTGTGGTTTAGCAACAAGGCCTGCTCTATACTGAGGATAGAACTGGAACCTTTAATTTCCTGTCATCCAGGCCCACACTGGATTTCCCTAGAATTTTCTGGAGGCAAAAGGCTACCACAGGAAGAAAACCATTGAATGCAACTGGAAACCATCCACATTTCCTCATTCTTAGCTCCATCTCTGACAAAGAGACCCAGACCGCAAGGCTATGATGTAATTCTTGCTCTCCTGCCAAAATAGAAAGAAAATGATGAGGAAGAAGAGTTTTATATGAAAAAAAAAAAAAGCTTAAAGAAATGTGTTTTTTAAACTTGGGGAATGGTGTTCTGAGACTAAGATCTGTCAGAGTATACCATATATAATGTTATTAAATGAAAGCAGATAAAGGAAGCTGAGTTAAGTAACAAGGGTAAAAATAGCTTTAGTCCTTAGTGTTTTCTTTGGGCAATGGAAAAAAAAAAACAATCTCTGCATATTATCCTATCATTTATATTTTAGGTAAATGCCAAAGGAAAGAAATTGGGTCAGGAGAGAGATACAACTATATTATATATTGAACCTGACCTAGACAGCTGGTATGGAATGGTTGCAGATTTAAGAAGAGATGACGATGTCGGAACAGCTGACCAGCTTTGTTTTCTTACAGGTGGAGACCCACATGAAACAACACTTGTTGAAAGAAACACACTTATAGGTCTGTGAATTGTCCACTGGGACATAACCTGAGAGTCTTTCTGATATCTGTGCTCTCCTAGACATTTTCCAGTCTCCTTTGCAGGAGGGCTGACCACGTGACTATAACAGACTCAGAGTAAATGAGACATAAACTTTTGTGTAAAAGAGTCAGACACGACTGAACAACAACAAGATTTCTAGATTGTTAGCGCAGCTAAGGATGAGCGCGTGTGTACTAAATGGCTTCTCCTCATTTTCTTGCATCCACAGCTCTGATCTTGTTCAGATGTCACCGCCCCCACAAGGCTCAGCGAGAGTGATGCTATCCTTTGCTCCTTCACTCTAAAGAGAATCTATATTAGCTTCTTATCATCCATTCCCTTTGCCAGTGATTGGTTTGGAGGTGGGCATAGGACCAGGTGGTGAAGCTTTCTGGGAAATCCTTCTTGTTTTTAAGAAAAAGTCACAGACTTTTTCCTTTCTGATTAGAGATGGGGAGAAAGTTAAATGAGGTTGACTTTGTCACTTTTTGTCTAAATAATTGGGGGAAGTGGCCGTTTATAAAAGAAGTCACAGCACAGCATCAGGCAAAACAGGGGGGCCTCAGATTGAATGGGTGCAGCAGTGAGGAGTCTATTTGCCTGTTTTAACGGGGTCTATAAGAAGTGCGTCAAGCAAGCTAAGACGGTTTGCTCAATAAAGTACAGTAATTTAATTGTTTAGCTGAAATGATTACCATTCTTTGGAGCCCTGGAACTGAGGACAAGAGGAGAGGGCAAGATGAGGCCCCAGGGGCAATGCAGTGGGCAGGGGTAAGGTCATGTAGAGAAACAGCCTCTCAGAAGGGCAACAGCCTATAACCTCTCCGAATAGTAATGTCTGACCTCTGATTCAGCTGAAAATCAATATACTCAGAGCAGGTAAATACCCTCCATTCCTACAAATCTCAAAAGTATGCCAGATGGGGAACATGACATCGACTTTGAATGTTTATTAAAAAAAAGAGTAGATTCATTGCCAGAGGAATAGATACAGAAGATGGGTACATATATTCAATGGGATATTACTTAGTCATAAAAAGGAATGGAGTTGGGTCATTTATAGTGATGTGGATGGACCTAGAGTCTATCATACAGAGTGAAGTAAGTCAGAAAGAAAAAAAATTGTATATTAATACATATATATGGAATCTAGAAAAATGGTACTGCAGGGCAGGGATGGAGGCACAGATGTGGGGAGTGGACATGTGGAAACAGGGTGGGGAAGAGGGGGTGGGAAGAATTGAGAGAGTATCACTGACAAATATTCACCATCATGTGTAGAAGAGATGGCTAGTGGGAAGCTTCTCTATAACACAGGGAGCTCAGCTTGGTGCTCTGTGATGACCTACAGGGATGGGGTGGGGTTGGGGTGGGAGGGAGGTTCAAGAGGAAAGGGATGCATGTATGCATAATAGCTGATTGACACTGTTGTACAGAAGAAATTAGCACACCAATGTAAAGCAATTATCCTCCAATTAAAAAGAGAGAGAGAAGAGAGTAGAGAGAACTCCATAGGAAGGGAGAAGAAATCACGGGTTGCACCAGACAGAGTCAGTTTAATATCTTGCCTTTGTCATTTACAGTTTTTATTTTATTCAGCAGTTTACATCACCTCTCTGAGCTTCAGAGAAATTGCAGTCTTTGCACTTCTATTAATATACTCTTTCAAGTTTTTTCAGCATGCTCTGTACCCATGGGCCTCCCAGGTGGCGATAGGGGTAATGAACCCATCTGCCAAAGCAGGAGGAGATGTAAAACACATAGGTTCGATCCATGGATTGGGAAGATCCCTGGATTGGGAAGATCCCCTGGAGGAGGGCATGGCAATCCACTACTTATTCTCGCCTGGGGAATCCCATGGACAGAGGAGCCTGGGGGGCTACAGACCATGAGTCGCAAAAAGTCGACACGACTGAAGTGACTTAGCACTCATGCATGTACCATGTAAACTTATGCAGTCTTCTGTAGGATTCACGAGTTCTGCATTCTGGTATTCACTCAGTAGCATTTAGATGTTTGCATGAATGGTTTCATTTGTAAAAGGAGGAAGATGCCATGGCCATACTCCTCCATCCAGCATGTCCGGAGGAACACATGTGACGCACTTCTTATAGACCCCGTTAAAACAGGCAAATAGACTCCTCACTGCTGCACCCATTCAATCTGAGGCCCCCCTGTTTTGCCTGATGCTGTGCTGTGACTTCTTTTATAAACAGCCACTTCCCCCCATTTTTTAGACAAAAAGTGACAAAGTCAACCTTAATTCCCAGAAAAACCTGGACAGTTTTCACTTGACCTTGTATTTAGACTGGCTTTGAGACCTCAGGAGCTGAGAAACATCGTTGTTGGAAACTCTGAACATGCCCTGTCACCCACACAGCTCTGCCCCTTCTGGCTTCTCAGCCATCCACCCACCAGCCTCATCTGGCTGAGGCTTTGGTCGGTGTGGGAGAAGAGAGGAATCTGTTGGGCTGAGTCATGACCCCAGCCCTGCACATGGTACAAAATCAATTAAAGCCCTTTGTCTGCGGCCTGAATCCATGACACAGTGGCCTTGAGGAAGGCAGATCCCTGGCTTCATTTCTCTTGGCAGCCCCTGTTCCCTTGGAAGGTAAGGGGTTGGGGTCCCTGTGGGTCATGAACGATGAATAAGGCACGCAGACAAGGGGGTAATTGCTTCCACTTCACCCCCGCTCCCTCCCCCGGAAGTGTTCTCTGGCCAAACCAAACCCAGAGCTCTCAGAAGGTCCAGCCAACCCAGAGCCAAGAGTAACTCCCACCTTCCTGCTGCCACTTACTGTCCCCATGGGCCTGTCCAGCAGATCTGGTCAGGAAGCTGAAAAATAGTGGAGTGTGTGGTGACAAGCTTTGAGGGTTTGCTTTGTAAAAACGTTCTGAGCAGGGAAATAAAGCTTTCAGCAGCTTATTTTTCCACTGCTCAGGAGAGCACCCGCTTTCTGTTGCTGTAAGCACTTCAGGTACCTTGAAGGTGGGGGGCGGGGTGCTGGAGGGGAAAGGAGAACTCACTCAAGGCTTGGATGGGGATGACTCGGTGAAGGCAAGTAGAGTCTTGTCGGAGAAGCTGGCCCTCTCATATCTGGTTCTTAGGATTCAGAGGGACACAACCCAGGCAAGGTAACATTTCTACACATGCTGGATACGAAAGGAAATGCAATGCCAAACTCCTCAGTTTTGGCTCCAAGGCCCTTCCGAATCTCCTCTGTTGACTTAGCATCGCCCCTCCCAGGCATAATTAAGCTAAATAAGCCTAAGTGTTAAAGTTGTCTTATCACATCATGATGCTTCATGATGACTTACCTTCCCACACTCTATTCCTTCTTTTCAGAAGGCCCTTTCCAGCCCTAGACCCTCACCACCATCCCCAACTCCCTAGTCACCAATTCTATCATCAATGTCCAGCCAGGAAATTTGCTTTCCCCTTGAAATTTTCCCTGACTCCCTTCACAATTAATCACTCTATTTCCTAAGCAACAACCCTGCCATAATTGCCTGTATCACATGGTGGGGTGTTTCCTCACACACAGGATTGTGTTTCATTCATTTTGATGTTTTTGTAGCTTCATACAGGATGTGGCAAGAGTAAGTACCGCCAAACAGGTTAACTGAACAAATTAAAAGTCTGACCTATTTCTGCTGAAGAGGAGAAAGGGAGAGAACTGCTGGTTTTTAAGAAGCTTGGGTAAATTCAAGACCCTGTGGGGCTGAGAGTTTGTGCCCACTTCTTTCCGAGTGGACATTTGTCCCAGTAAATCCCTCAGTTAGAAGTTGTCACAAATCACACAGTCAAGGCCTGTGAGAACGTTTGAGTTGATGGAGAACTGAAGCATCCTTTTTTTTTTTTTCTTTTTTCCTTTCCAGCACTCCTTTGAGTTAAGGTGCAATGATCCTGTTTTTACAGGTGAGAAAACAGTTTTCACAGAGGCAGCAGGAGGCGAGGAGAGCAGAGCTGGGGCTCAACACAGATTGCCTATTTCCAGGAATTTTCTCTTTCTACAAGTGACCAAAAACTACCAGGAACAGAAAAAAACAAATGTATGCAAAACTTTCTGATATATTATTTTTATTATTTTCAAAAAATGTAAAGCCCAGTTAAGATTTTGTTTGTCCAAATTCAAGAGAACCACCTAGGGGTCTGGCGTAGGGCAGCAGAGAATATGATGTGTCCCCTCGGGGATCCCTAACTCAGAAGGGCTTGACCACCCTCCTTGGTATGATGGTGATATGCTGATCCTGCCATCCACTGAGAAACTCCATCAAGATTGGGACACAGTGGTCACGAGAGGTCAGGCTCTGTCTCTAAGGCTCGAATCCATGTTACTCAATTTTCTGGGCCTCCGTTCGCCCATCTTTGAACCGATGGCTGCAATTAGACCTAACTCACAGTTTTGTGAGTTATGTCTTTGTCGTTTAGTTGCTAAGCTGTGTCTAATTCTTTTAAAACCCCATGGACTTTAGCCCACTAGGCTCCTCTGTCCATGGAATTTCCCAGGCAAGAATACTGGAGTGGGTTGCCATTTCCTTCTTCAGGGACCTTCCTGACCCAGGGATTGCATCCATATCTCCTGGTTGGCAGGGAGATTATTTACCATTGAGCCACCAGGGAACCCAAGTTATGCCATTTTATGTATGTGTAACATTAAACAATCTGTGTCACCTCTTAAGTGCCAGGTATCCCCCTGAAACCATCACATTCTTTATCTTTTATCCTAATACCAGCTCATTCAGGTATTATCATTTCTGTTTTCCTTATTAAATGCCTGGAGCTCAGAGATTAGTATTTTTCCTCCTGTGTATTCTGGATTTTGAATCCCAATTTTTCTGAATTTTAAAATTCTATATGGATTGTCTCTGTTTTCTCTGAAATTTCTGGAAACAGTGCTCCTTTGAGACTCTGCCAGAGGGAGTTCCGTATCTTGGATAATCTATGAGGGTCCAGATAGTGAGCAGGACAGATTGGGGGGCCCTGACCTCTCTAACTTTCCAAGTCAAGGTCTGAAAGTTCTGTGTGGAGCATGGGTTTATCTTGGATAAATACCCAGAGGCTTGGGGGTAGAGGGAAACTATTTTGAGCCGGCAAGTCTAGTCCATTAACACATGCTTATGAGTCAATTTCAAAGCTGAAAGATCTTTTGTAAGTGCCAAGTGATATTCAATTAGTCTGAGGACAGATCTTGCCAGCTGAGTAGGAGATGCCCAAATCAACCTGTGTGCATGTGAATTATCCACTGTTGATATTGTAGATGCTTGATCCTCCAGTTGTGAGGTCAGAATTCAGCAAATGGGTGCTCCTGGGAAGTGAGGCCGGAAGAGGCTGAACCTCTCCTTTGCGTGGGTGTAGGGATTTGGTTTTACAGGAAAGTTTGCTGTCAGTTTTTGACAGAGTCCTTTTGGAAGGTCAAGGTCTAAGCGGGACCACCCGCAGGGAATCAGTGTGCTGATGCCTATAGTCTGGTTTGGATCAGGCAAAGTGGGAGAAATGTGGTTAGTGTTTAGCCAAAGGGTACAGCAGGGCCATACATGGGAGAAAAATGAACCCTGAGCTCAGAGACAATATACAACCTGTCAGGAAGTGGAACCCAGGGCAGGTCTGGAAAGTGGTTCAGGAGGGAGTGATTAATGGTGTGAGGGCCTGGCAGCGCTGAGTCTGCTGGACACCCCCTGCTCAGTGTAGGGTCACCTGGTCTCTGGAAAGCTCTTGGGAGGGTCAGGGAGTCACCCTTCCCTTTTTGAACCTAAAATCTGCAGTGCCCCAGGTGGATCTCACTTTATATCTTAGGAATGTTTATTTTTCCTTTTTTGAAGGGTGACGGGTGCGGAGAGGGAGTAGAGTCGAGTCTAGTTTTGGAGGCAGAAGTTTGAATCTAGGTCCGTTTACCAGTGAGCTCTCCGTGAAGGCCTTCTTTCCTTTTGCAATCAGCTGCTGATCTGGGAAATGAGGAATGGGCTCAAAATAGTCCTCAAGCTTTCTTCCAGTGTCAACTTTCCATAATTTACAGAACTGACTGTTCTATTTTTGTTGATTCTGTAAAACTCAAGGGTCTTTCTGAAATGTCCTGTCTACCAGTTCAGTAAATTTGGGAATATTTAGTGAGTAAGGCTGTGTTCAAAAGAACAGCCTGTTTTTTCAATCTGTTTTAGAGGTTCATTAAACTGTTGTAAGACATCCTTTGGAGAGAAAATGATGCATACTTATATACTTGTTTGTATGTATGATTGTTTCCTTTTGTTAGCTTAATTCTTTAAATGAAATTTATGGCAGGGTATAAAGGTAAGTTTATAACATGAATAATAATCCCCACTTGTTGTTTTAGAATTCATATTTTATTAATAATAATTTCATCTTGTATCTATGAAGAATGTTAAAGTTTATAAAGCTCATCACTTGCATAATCTTTACTTGTCCTCAAAACCATGTGTGATCTAGGCTTTTTTCTTTTTATTAGTTTTTTGAAATAGTCTTATGCTTTTTCAATTATAAAATGAATAATATATAACAGGATGCCAAGTTAAATATTTAGCATTATTTTCTCCATCTGGTGAAAAGAGACAGAAACTACCATGATCATTCTTGGACATGTGATTCATGTTTTCAATTTCATTAAAGTATAATGAATTTACAGTGTGGTATTAGGTTCTGGTGTACAGCAAAGTGATTCAGTTTTATATACATACTATACTCGGAGAGTTTGCATAGTAAATGATGTAGACTAAGAGAGTTTCCAAACTCCCCTAATCCTAAACTCCTAATTCATCTGTCCCCTTCTCCCTTGGCAACCACAAATCTGTTCTCTATGTCTGTGAGTTTCTTTCTGTTTCATAGATATGTTCATTTGTGTTCTATCTTATTTTGTGTGTGTGTGTTCTATTTTAGATTGTGCATATAAGTGATATCATGTGGTGTTTGACTTTCTCTGCCTGACTTACTTCAGTTAGCATAATTATCTCTAAGTTCATTCATGTTGCTGCATATGGCATTATTTCATTCTTTTTTATGACTAAACATTCCATTGTGTATCTCTATCCATCTATCTATAGATCAACTCTTCTTTGGGTTTCCCTGGTTACTCAGATGGTAAAGAATCTGCCTGCAACGTGGGAGATACAGGCTTGATCCCTGGGTCAGGAGGATCCCTTGGAGAAGGGAATGGCTATCCACTCCAGTATTCTGGCCTGAAGAATTCCATGGATAGAGGAGCCTAGTGAGCTACAGTCCATGGGGTCACAAACAGTCAGACAAGACTGAGCGACTGACACTTTCAAAGATATCACCTCTTCTTTATCCATTAAAATAATTCTCTTTTGAGATAAGAATGTGGTTCCCTTTCCCCAAATGGAAACAGGGATCTACTACCAGGGGCAAATGATACTCCTTGTTATACTCCCTCTGAAACTGTTTCTTCAAACATAAAATTGAGAACAGTAACATGTCCCTCTCAAGATATTCATAAAAATTCAGTCATTACACACAGGTAGAGTGTCTAGTCAAATGGGAGGTATGATTTGTCCAATCCCAGGGCATTACTCATAAACCTGGAACGTAACTTAGCACTGGGCATCTAAGAACAGAAGACCTGGATTGTACTGACCATGCCAGGTGACCGAGGATTGACTGAGTTACTGAGGTCTCTCAAATCACATTTCATAGGTAATTATCTGCATGGAGAGTAACTAGAAATTACTAATTAGGGATTAGCTCCATCAGTCTAGTTCAGGAGAAGTTGATTTGATCCCCCCCCCAAAAACACTTTAAATACATACGATAGCAGGTCCTGTGTTTTATTCTTAGAATACATAAATAAACCAGAAATTAATCCTGGTGCCAATGAGACTAACATCATAGAGAGAAATAGAAGAACCTAACGTGAAACATTTTGAATATATTCTGATAAAAGATTTAATGGGAAATCATAGGATGCTATGGAGACAAAGACAAAAAAGTTCCTAACCTAATAGAATAGCTGGGATTAAGAAAGTCTTCTCACAGGAGGAACTTAAAGAGTTTAAGACTTAAAGAATGAAGATATGGTGTGTACGTGAGTATGTGTGTGTGTGTGTGTGTGAGAGAGAGAGAGAGAGAGAGAGAGAATGGGAATAAAGGCACTCAAGGAAGTCATGAGTGAAGGAATGAAACTGAAGGGGATATAATAAAAGAATAGGAATTTGGTGATGCAGGTGATGTAAGGTGATACTTGAGGTAATAGCAAAAATAATGAAGTCGGTTATGAAAGGCTGGTCAAAGTTTGAGGTCTTCATTCTTTGGAAGCCATTGAAAGGTGTCCTATAGGGCAGTAACAAGATCAGATGAATGCTTCATTGCTTTACAAAAAGTCCCTTGGCTTCAGCGTGGAGCATGGATAGGGTGGACAAACCAGAGGCAGAGACACTAATTAGGAGGCTCTTGCAGTAGTTCAGGTGAGATGGAGGTGGTTGAATTGGAAAAGTGTGGTAAGGAATGGGAAGGAAATCTATTTATTCAATATTAATTGCTAAAATTAGAAAGAGTGGGAATGTTTTTCACGTGGAGGATGAAAGTGAGCAATGATAACTCCCAAACTTGTGGTTTGAGCTCTGGGGCTTGGTGGGACCATTCCTTGAGAAAGGAAGAGCAGAGGAAAGATGGAGATGAAGAGTTTAGAGAGAAGAAGAGAGATTTTACTCTGGGAATTCTGGGCTCAAGCCTGATGCTCTGGCTTCTGACAATCTTTGCCTTTGTCTATGGGCAAATCATGATCCTTTTTTAGCTTTAGCTTCTCCAGTTCTATCATGAAGGTACTAGACTCAAGACTGGTTCCCAAATATGTGTCTGTAGCCTCATAATTCTGACTCAGTCTGTCTGTTGTGTACTCCTGGAATCAAGATTTTTGAAAGTTTCCGCTGATGATGTTGCTATTTGTTTGGAGGCCCAAGTGATGTTCTTATTGGTTTGGGCACCTGTGGATCAGGAGATCCCCGAGGATACCAGTAGCTCGGCCATCTCAGTGCCCTTCCTCTAGTTCTCTCTCTGTGCTGCTGACTCTGCAGAGGCAAGCTGGCATCTGTGTGGCTGCACGGTCCCTGCCGCTGCCTGCCAGTAACCACAGCCTGCCTCACTTCCACCCCCGCACCCCCAACCCTGCCACCTCCGCCCCACAGGTTGGTCAGGGATATGAAGCCAAGATGACTGCCCTTTGCCGAAAGTGGAGCAACTCCCTGCCATGGTGTTTTAAGGCTATATGGTTAACCTCCTACTGGGGTAATCTGTAAAAACTGCTCCTGTGGTTCACTGGAATGAAGGGTTGGTTATTTTTTTTTCCAAATGTGGTAGTCAGTGCAGAAAAAAAGAAACCAACCAACTTCTTTAAAATCAAGGTTTTGAAGAGAAAGCACATTTAGACATTGAGTTTTCTTCTTCCAGCTATGCTCAGAGAGCACATGGCCTACCCACTCTTTTGATGTTTTCACTGATCCCACTTCCTGCTACAGATGAGCTCAGCAGACTCTGTGTGTAGACATGAGGAAAAATCATTCAATGCACCTGAAAAATTCATTGAGGCCTGGCCATCAATGAGAGGCTTTAGGTGTTACTTCTAGCAACTTGCAAACAACTTTAATTGCACTGAGACCTCCAGACTGGACCAAGAAGGGGATTCCCTTACAACGCACATGAAAGCATTGGCTGGAATGAGACAGTACAGGTCTTTCCCTCACTGCAAGGCTGGGATCAATTGTTGGCTCCCTACACCAAAAGGGATGTAGGAATCTGGTGAGAATTGCAAAGGTCTGGAATGGAAGACTTATGTGCCAAGATGAAAAGCAGCAGGCTTTTCAGCCTGGTGGCACTGTAGAATGGTTTAATTATAACCTCCCTGTATAAAGAGGGTTCTCCAGTGAGGTAAACCCGTGAGTGGATCCCAGGCTGTTCTACAGGAGAAACCTCAGCTTATTTACTTTTTTATTCTTTCCACGGTTTCCAAAGCTCTGAATGAAATAGTGGCTGAAGAAGCTGATTCAGCAATTGCATTCCCAGGTCTCACAGTGGAGCTTAACTCTGGGGTCCTGGATCCCAGTGACACCAATTACAAACTGTGTAACTTTGGATAAGACACTTGAACTGTGTGTGTTGTAATTTTCTTACCTATAAAATGAAGTTAAAACACTGACTATGTAGCGAAAGTTTGAGGATTAATAGAGAGCATGCGTTTCTAACTAAAGGCTTTCCTAAGGGTGTTTCAGTGGTAAAAAGTCCACCTACAATGCAAGAGACACAGGAGACGCAGGTCTGATCCCTGGATCAGGAAGATCCCCTGGAGGAGGTCATGGCAACCCACTCCAGTATTCTTGCTGGGAGAATTCCAAGGACAGAGAAGCCTGGTGCACTGTGGTCTATGGGATCACAAAATATCGGACATGACCGTAATGAGTGAGCAGGGAGGCAGGCAGGCATGTGTATCTAAAATACCTACTAGAAAACCTGGAAAATTTATTAAATGTATGTTGAGTCAAGGACTACATTAAAGCTGTGGAGAGAATTCAGACTGGCTACGGGAGAAAGGTAAGTAGAATGACCTGAAGTACTTCTTTTCTTCAGACAGTGCAGGCTTAATTAGGTAGGTAGAACATATGTGCAAATAGATCCCTGATTGAAGGGACAAGTTGACAGCCCTCTAGCCTTGGGAGAACCCTAACATCCGGGCTTGTGGCCACTTGGTACTGCGGTTGGGCACCACAGTGTGTGTGTGTGTGTGTGTGTGTGTGTGTGTGTGCAGTGCACGTGTGTGTCTGGCACTTTGCAACCCCATGGACTGTACAGTCCCTGGAATTCTCCAGGCCAGAATACTAGAGTGGGTAGCCTTTCCCTTCTCCAGGGGATCTTCCCAACCCAGGGATCGAACCCAGGTCTCACATATTGCAAGTGGATTCTTTACCAGCTGAGCCGCAATGAGTATAAATGAGTAAACATATCACTGAATGAATAAATACTCTTAAGGCCATTAAGTGCCTAGTTATTTTTGCTGTAGCATCTAGGAGGTGATTAAAAATGATGCAACATATAGATTGTCTTTTTTGAAAGCTGGTATTGGAGTGATAGATGAGGGCCAAAAGCAACCATATTCAAACACATACCTATACACATAATAACATCCAATGGCTTTATATGATGTAAACTCTCTGTTCAAACAGTTACCATGTTTTTCCCCCAGATTACACCAGTTCAGTTCTGTTCAGTCACTTAGTCGTGTCCGACTCTTTGCGATCCCATGGATGGCAGCACACAAGGCTTCCCTACTAGCTTGATGTATTTTGAGCTTTCTGGAAACTTCAGTTCAGTTCAGTCGCTCAGTCGTGTCTGACTCTTTGAGACCCTGTGGACTGCAGTATGCCAGGCTTCCCTGTCCATCACCAACCCCCGGAGCCTACTCACACTTGTGTCCACCGAGTCGGTGGTGCCATCCAACCATCTCATCCTCTGTTGTCCCCTTTTCTTCCTGCCTTCAATCATTCCAGATAATCCATCTCATTTCCCTCTCTCCTGGAAACGGGAAACACCCTGAGTTTCAATACATGTTAGAGGAGAGCCAAGAGTGACTTGGTGTCTTCTATAATCCGAGAATAGAAGAAAAACAAACAAACAGGGATTGCTCTCTCCCTCCTACTGCTTACATTCTTGTGGCAAAGTCAGATTTTTTCTTGGAAGCCTTCCCCAACTATAGCTGTGATAATGTATTCACCACACAATTGATTTATTTAAAAAGAATAGAACATTGCAGATAAAAGTGAAGCTCCTTTTCCATTTCCCTGCAAGGCAATCACCAGCATGAATTTTGTCACTCCTGTTTTCCAAGTTTATTGTGAAATATAGCCTGTATCCATAAATGATACATGTAGTTGCTGTTTTTTCTAAAAAATAAACTTTTCACATAATGATTTCATATAATATTTTTTTTAACAAACTTGCTTTCCCACACTTTTCTATTCAATATCACATTTTTGAGATCCATTCGTGTCTTTAGATAATAGGTCTCATTAATTTAACTAATTTAGTTTTTTATCATTACAGAACATTGTATAAATATACCACCATTTAATTGCCTATTTCCTGTTGAAAGACAAAAAAATTGTTAAAAGTTTTCTCCATTCAAAACAAGCAATGTTACAATGAACATTCAGGATACCCTGATACATGTGAACAATGGGTTCTCTAAAGCAGAATTGTGAAGTCATTGTGTATGCACATTTTAAATGTCATTATCCTCAGCCAGTTTCTCTCCAAAGTGATTGTACTAATTTATACTCCCACCAGCAGGGTATGAGAATTCTGCTTTCTGGAGTCTTTACCAACAGTTGATGTTGACAGACTCTTTCATGTCTTTCAAATTATTTGGTGTGAAATGGTGTTTCACTCTTGTTTTAGTTTGTAGTTCCTTTGTGAGGATAATCATCTTTTCATACATTCACCAGCTCCGCTGAATTGACTGTTTTCATCATTTGCCCACTTTTAAAGTTATATTTGTTTAAATTGACATACAATTTCTCTACCTATTCAAGATTCTAATTCATGTTGATTTTATATATTACAGACATTCTTTCTATATGTACTGTTTTTCCTTTAGTATGTTTTGTAGAAGAGAACAGTTTAATTTTGAGGTTCTCAGTTTTATCAATGCTTTCCTATAAACTATTTATTTGAGAGTTATCTAAGAAATCTGGTTCTTTTCTCCTACTCAAAAATTACCACCCTTGATTTTCTTCTAATTAATTTTTTCCTCATTTATCATTTTATTTCATTATTTTCATGTGAGATGCACGTTTTAAATGGAAAGTCTTGCCATTCATTGTTTATTTTTTTTTCTTTCACTGATTTTTAATGCTACCTCTATCCATGCCTGTTTTTCACATGTATTTGAGCTTATTTAAGGACTTCAATGGAGAAGGCAGTGGCACCCCACTCTAGTACTCTTGTCTGGAAAATCCCATGGACGGAGGAGGCTGCAGTCCATGGGGTCGCGAAGAGCCAGACACGACTGAGCGACTTCACTTTCACTTTTCACTTTCATGCATTGGAGGAGGAAATGGCAACCCACTCCAGTGTCCTTGCCTGGAGAATCCCAGGGACGGGGGAGCCTGGTGGGCTGCCGTCTGTGGGGTCGCACAGAGTCGGACACGACTGAAGCGACTTAGCAGCAGCAGCAGCAGCAAGGGCTTCAAATTCTGCTCCATTGATCTGATTTTCCTCCCCCTGTTCCAGTGTCACTGTTCTCATTTCAACAGGTTGAAAATATAATGTCTTAATAGATAAATAGCTAAATGCTACCTTCTCTAACATTCTTGCCTGGGAAATCCCATGGACAGGGTAGCCTGGCAGGCTACAGTTTGTGAGGTCACAAATAAGTCAGACATGACTTAGCAACTAAACAACAGCAACAGTTCAGAGTTGTAAAGGAAAAATCTTGTTGAGATTTTGTTTGAAATCTCATTGAATATATTAAAGACTTGAATCAGATTAATAGGTATCTGAATTTTAACATCTCTATCCGTGGAAGTGGCACAGTTCTCCCTATATTTTATTGTCTTTTATTTTTGTTAAGAACATTTTATAATGTTCTCCTCAAGATTTTACTTCAACTATTTATAAACAATTTTGATTTTTTATTATATTATCTTGTTACTGATATGATACATTTTTGTATATTATTCAACCATTCTGAAACTTCATGGTTGCTCCAATAGCTTGTTTACGGTTTTTCTTGATTTACTATATTGATAATCTTATAATCAGTAAATACATAATTACAACTTCCAATTCTTATAATTAATTTCTTTCTCTTGTCTTATTTCATAGTTTAAGACATGCAGTTGACCAGTAATGGTGCATTATGGGGACTATATGCTCATCTTTTCATGACTGTAATAGAAAGACTTCTCAATTTCAGCATTAAGCTTTATATTTACAGGATTTTGATAGCTATCTGTTATTAGACTAAGGAAGTTCCCTGCAGTTGATAATTTGCTAAAACTTTGATCTTAAATAAATGTTGAATTTTATCGCAAATTTTATGTATCTATTGAGACATCTATTTGTCTTCTCTTTTCAGTCACTCACATGTTGAATAATAATACCTTGATAGATTTTTTTTCTTGGTGACACGTATCTGTCTTTCTGTGACAAATTCTAGTAGATAACAGCGCTTGTTGATTAGGTTTAGAACAGTGTGAGGCTTAATATGCTAGTATTTTGCGTAGGATGTTTAAAATTAAGATTTTTGCAACCTGTAAATTTTTTGTACTTAAATTTTTTAAGGGGGATTTGTGTCTAGTGTCACTATTTTTTCTGGCATTCTAGTTTCAATCTATATAACTCCTCTATTCTAAATCTTTCCGCTTATTATTTTCTCCATACCTGTTAGAACTAACAGCCACGTTCTAGCTTGGTCTGCAATCTAGCTATGTTAGCTAAACGTGCACTTTTTCAATGTAAGACAAATTGCTATTTTTGTTTTTTGATATATAAAACTATTTGCTATACCAAATGTGCTCTCATGGTAGTAAGTGGGCTTCTTAACTAGAGAAAATCTAAATATTCTTCACTTAGTCTAATCATCCTAGCAATGGCTAACAATGAAATTCTCAGATAAATCAAAGAAATATCTCAACCACCTTCCACAAGACAGTTCTTTAATAAGTATGAATTAAATTGGGAGCTTCCTATGTGCTGGGCACTGGGCTCAGCACTTTATATACATGATATTACATAAAATTTACAAAAGGTCTTGTGGAATAGGTAGGGTTATTCTCAGCTTAGCGATACTAAAACTTGAGTTTATGGGTTAAATAATTTGCTTACATTGCGTAATGCCATCCATGGTAACTCCATGGCCAGCACCCAACAGAGTTCAACCTGTTGACTAAAAATAATACACAATCTAAAGCTGAGAATTATGCTTTTATTCAGTGGACTTGCTGAGGACTTGTGTCTGGGAGACAACCTCTCAGTTAATTCTCAGGGTCCATTCCAACTAGGTAAAGACAGAGCCAGGATGTATAGGAATTCAAACAAACCAACAAAACCCAAGAAGCTGAACATCACAGGATTACTGCTAATGAAAGAAAACCGGACATCTCAAGGTAATGAATTTAATGCTTATTTTTGCGTTTGGGAAGACACAACAGTCTGCTCATTAAACCATTCCTTCCATTTGCACCATTGCTGTCTAGGGTCAGCGTTCTATTCTTCTCTATCTCGAATCCTCTCAGCGTGCACAGTGTGGGGATGGGTGGGGGGCGGTCGCCTTGATGGCCACAGCATTCTTTGTTTATGATTTGGCGCCAACATTTTCCGTCCACAAACCCAGCACTGTCTCTTGGTTAATGTACTCCTTTTATATTAATCCTCTCATTAAGTGATCAGAATTATGTTCCAGGGCATACATATTTTGTTTGTTTCTTTTGTTTTGCCTTATGTATGTATTATTTTCCTTTGTTGATTTTTACACCACATCCGAGAACTACCTACTCATGCTTTGACATCTTTCTTCTGTTTTCCTGCCCTTACGTTCAGTTTCCTCATTTCTGGTTATTCTTGTTAATGCTTAATGATTTTTTTAAAACTTTTTACTAAACAGTAAGAAACCAAGAAAGAATTAAAAAAGAAAAGAAATTTTCCTATACTGAGCTATTGTGGAATCCTGAGTGGTGGCTGAAGTTGAGAGCAGGTCAAAGGTTCATGAACTATTTTGAACATGTCTCTACCCTGGGCCTCTCTGACAGGCAAAGGGCCTCAACTTTGTCAATGGGCAAGGGTTTATTTGAACAGCCAGGCATAGGACAGAAGGTGAAGATGAAGCTGCTTGCCCAGTGGTGAATGTTTTCCTGTTTTTATAACCTACTTTTTGTCAATTCTGTCTTTTTCTTTATGATGTTTAATTGAAATCACAGGATAATGTGGTCTGGCAGGTCTCTTTCCTTTGGCTGAAGACTTGATGTTACCGCCAATATATCTGAATAAGAAGAGAACAATTTCTGGAGAAAACTTCAACAGCTGTTAAAGGCCACTAAAAGGAATTGTTTATAGGATGCATTTTTCTCCCTTACATTTTAACAGATTGATTTGTTACTAATCTGGTGTTTCTCTCAACAATGATGATTTTTATTTAATAGTCTTGGAATACCCCTGGAACTCAAGTCCACCCAGTGAATCTAGATTTTTCATTGGTTGAAGTTCAACATCAGTGATCTCACTTGAATTAGCTCCTGGTAGTAGGCTTGGAAATTTTCAAATTTGTGATTTTGTGTTAGTCATTCAGTCATGTCTGGCTCTTTGTGATCCCATGGACTGTAGCCCACCAGGCTCCTCTGTACATTTCCTCTTTCTTTTCAACCCAGTTCAGATGCCATGTCCCAACAAATTTTCCCTTAGTTCCCAAACTGCAATAATATGTCCATTACCTGTGCATTAAGAGAGCTTGCATTTGAACCATTTTCTTTGCTCCAGGGCAATGAGATGCGATGTGGTAGAGGAGAGATTATGAGTATTGGAGCAGGGAGGGAATGTGTTTGCATCCTGGGATGAGTATTTACCAGCTGGTGATAGTGACATCTCAATATTTCATTTTTCTGCAGATGATAATATTCAAAATAAGATAATATGCTGATTACAATACCTTTCTCATCTGGTTATTAGGAGAATTTAATGAGGTCACATATGTATAGACTTGATGCACAGAAGAGATAGTAACCATGATTTCCCATTTCTTTGCGTTTGTCTCCACCATCACCAGTACATGTAAAGAATGGCACTTGTAGAACAATTAGTCTATCTTTTCATAACATTAACATTGCAAGTTAAGAGATTTTCATCAGGGTAATATGTCTCATTAAGTGGCATGTCTTTTTTGGAACATATAGTCAACCCCATATGCTTTATTGTAGTGACTTGATTCTTGAAAGTTACTTAGTCTTATTTTATTTTGTTGGGATATAATTGCTTTATAATGTTGTGTTTAGTTTCTGCTGTACAGGAAGTGAATCAGTTATATGTATACACAGATCCCCTCCCTCCCAGTCCTCCCTCCCACCCCACACCCCCATCTCACTGCTTCGGGTCACCACAGAGCACTGAGCTGAGCTCCCTGTGCTATACAGCAAGTTCCCACTAGCTAGCTATCTGTTATTTTTTTAAATTAAATCCATATTCTCTTTTATATCCACTTGAGGAACGTACTGAGTCATGTAGCTAATCTTTTCTTTTTTGTAAAGTAGCTTTCTGGAAAGTAAATAATCCTTCATAATTTATCATACTTTTATTCAGATACCAGTGCATCTTACAGAGGTGCCCAATCCATGTGCATCAGGTACTCTGTCTTTACATTTTAATGAAGTAATGTAGAAATATGCTGGTATGAATTTAGAGTCTTCACAATGCAAGCTGACAAACTAATTTTAGTTAGGCTCTAATGGTGCCTAAACCACCACCACCAAAAGCCTAGGGAAAACAAGAAGGAGAGTAATCTTATTGAGCATCTGTATGCCAAGCATTGTAGTAAGCATTTTCACCAATATATCACAATTATTCCTCCTCTCAGTATTATGAATACTATTGTTCCCATTTCATTGGTCAGAAAAATTGGAAAAGTAATCTATGCAAGTATCAAAGCCAAGATTTGAAATGAAGTCTGCCTAATGCCAAATCCCTTACTAATTCCAATAACACATTCCTGCTTGAGTACAATCCACTGAGCTTAGGCAGGAAGTAATATCTAAGATTTGTGTGGTATTTACCTTATTTGGTGAGCGCTTTAAAAAATATCTTATTGTGCATTATCTTGCTGCCTTATTTTCATCTGGGTATGCAGCATGGATTTAAACCTTGGCTCTGAAACATGCTTCAGTGAGGTTTAGAAGGAGTTAATACTTTCCCTTGTTTTTTTGATAGAAGATGAAATGAGGCCTGTTGCTAGAAGCCACAAAGCTGAGCATTTATTAAATATACTTACTTCCCTTTCATCTATTTGGCCAATGTTCCCAACTATAATCTAATTTCCTCTGAAATTTTCCATGGAGCAGGATAGGGGGCTCCAAATCCTGAAATGCTGAAGGAATCATTTAATGACCTGTGGTGAGTTGCTATGAACTTATTCCAGACTTGCTAATGAGTATTTGGAGAAGACATATGGGTAAGCTCCAAGTTTCTTCAAAAATGATTCTGCTAGTTGCAATCAAGGCCTTTCTATGGTACTTGGAAGTTGCAGATGACTCTTGAGGGAGTCTATTTAGCTCAGTTTGAGAATATGGTGCTACTAAAGGCCAATGATTTGCCCAACCTAGGGCTCATAGATTATCCTTTTCACTTTGGACAGCTATTTAGTACATAAAATGTGGGTTGTAAATGGGCAAAACAACACAGAACCCCCAGTGGGAATGGCTTAGTGTGTATGTTAACTCTGAGTACTCATTTGACCTGATTTTGTGTGTGTGTGTGTGTGGCCTCACCACGGGAGCATGTGAGACCTTGGTTCTCTGCTCGGGGATCAAACCTGAGCCCCCTACAGTGCAAGCACAGAGTCTTGATCACTGGACTGCCAGGGAAGTCCCCAGCCTGAATTTTCTAAGAGCACATTTGGTATTAAACTCTAGGGACATATGGCCAACTTGAACTAAGACTATCATTAAGTCATAGACTATGGGAGATACATAAGCACATAATTATGTAATGTTATACCATGCCGAAAGTAGCTATAGATAGCACCTGTACAATAAACACAGGAAAGGTGTCAATTAATAACAGGTGGAGTTTATTAAATATAATAATGGGAATTATGATGGTGATTAGAACTATTATTGTTGATCTCTTAGTGCTAATCCCACTATTAACACCTGTACCTGAATTATTCTAATCAACCCAACACTGTTCGATATTTAAAGATATTATTTTATTGGATCATACCAACAACTCTGCGTTTTTGTTTTTTTTTTTTACCATTTTGGGTAAACAAACAAACAACAAGGAAACAAATGAAACTCCCTGAGGTATTAGTATCACCATTTTGGAGAGGAAAAGTCTGATGTTAAGAGTCTCCACAAATTCTTCAATCATTCACTGATATTAAAGAAGTTTCAAACTGGGGCTAATTGACTCTTCCTTTCATTTTTCTGTTTTCCTACCTTTTTATTCTCCTCTTCGCTTGACCTCCTTCATTTATTTATTATTTTTGCCTATGCTGGGTCTCTGTCACCGCGTGCAGGTTTTCCCTAATTGTGGGGAGCAGGGACCACTCTTCACTGTGGTACCCTGGCCTCATTGCTGTGACTTCTCTTGTTGCAGAGCAGGGCTCTAGGGGACTTGGGTTTCAGTAACTGCAGCCCATGGGCTTAAGTAGCCCTGTGGTGTGTGAACTCTCCCTTGACCAGGGATTGAATCTGCAACTCCTGCATTCCAAGGCAGACTCTCAGCCACTGGACCACCTGGAAAGGCCCCTTGACCTCTTTCACCTTCGTCTCTTTTCCCATCTGCTATATCATTCTCCTTTTCATCATAGTTTCCCTAACTCGTGCTTCAGAACACCAAAAGCATGCCACTCTACCAGGAACTGTTGCACAGAAGAAAGCAAAATACAGTCCCTGCCTTCCTGATGCTCATGGTCCAGTGAGAAAAATAAATAAGTAAATACATAATTATAGTAACAATGTGGTAGAGGTTGTGATGAAGACATCCACTGTGGACTTCTCCCCTTATTCGTGGTTTCACTTTCTGTGGTTTTAGTTACCCATGATCAACCACAGATATGAAGATATGAAGATATGAAGTGGAAAATCCCAGAAATAAACAATTCGTGTTTTTAATTGCACACCATTCTGAGTAGCGCGATGAAATCTCCCACCCTCTCATTTTGTCCTCCCTGGGACATGAATCATCACTTTGTCCAGAGTATCCCACTTGTTAGTCACTTAGCAGCCCTCTGGATTATCAGATTATTTACCACTAGGGTTAATAATACTGAAAAGCCAAGCCCATAGTCTGGGAGAAAATGTTTGCGATAGTATGTCTAGCAAAGGACATATTTTTTTTTTAAATCTAGAATATACTAACATAACAGAAAAATAAAAAGAAACAGATAAATAAAAATAGGCAAAAATTTTAACAGACACTTCACAAAAGAAGACACAAATAGCCAATAAGCCTATAGAATTAAGCACATCATTAATCATCAGGCAAACATTAATACAGACTAAAACCACAAAGAGATACCACTACACAACCATTAAAATGGTTATAGCTAAAAAGACTGATATTAAGCTTTGGTGATAAGGCAAACTAGAATCTCAAATGTTGCTAGTGGGAATGCATACTATTTTAGAAAACAGTTTGGCACTTTCTTATAAAGTTAAACATACATTTACTGTTCAGCTCAGCTCAGTTTAGTTGCTCAGTCATGTCCGACTTGTTGCAACTCCATGAACTGCAGCATGCCAGACCTCCCTGTCCATCACCAACTCCCAGAGTACTCCCAAACTATGTCCATTGAGTTGGTGATGCCATCCAGCCATCTCATCCTCTGTCATCTCCTTCTCCTCCTGCCCCCAATCTTTTCCAGCATCAGGGTCTTTTCCAATGAGTCAGCTCTTCGCATTAGGTGGCCAAAGTATTGGAGTCTCAGCTTCAACATCAGTCCTTCCAATGAACACCAAGGATTGATCTCCTTTAGGATGAACTGGTTGGATATCCTTGTAGTCCAAGCGACTCTCAAGAGTCTTCTACAACACCAAAGTTCCAAAGCATCAATTCTTTGGTGCTCAGCTTTCTTTATAGTCCAACTCTCACATCCATACATGACCACTGGAAAAAAAACATAGCCTTGACTATACAGACTTTTGTTTGCAAAGTAATGTCTCTGCTTTTTAATATGCTGTCTAGGTTAGTCATAACTTTCTTCCAAGGAGTAAGTGTCTTTTAATTTCTTAGCTGCAATCACCATCTGCAGTGATTTTGGAGTCCCCCAAAACTAAAGTCAGACACTGTTTCCATTGTTTCCCTACCTATTTGCCATGAAGTGATGGGACCAGATGCCATGATCTTAGTTTTCTGAATGTTGAGCTTTAAGCCAACTTTTTCCACTCTCCTTTCACTTTCATCAAGAGGCTCTTTAGTTCTTCACTTTCTGCCATAAGGGTGGTGTCATCTACATATCTGAGGTTATTGATATTTCTCCTGGCAATCTTGATTCCAGCTTGTGCTTCTTCCAGCCCAGCATTTCTCATGATGTACTCTGCATATAAGTTAAATAAGCAGGGTGACAATATACAGCCTTGACGTACTCCTTTTCCTATTTGGAACCAGTCTGTTGTCCCATGTACAGTTCTAACTGTTGCTTCCTGACCTGCATACAGGTTTCTCAAGAGGCAGGTCAGGTGGTGTAGTATTCCCATCTCTTTCAGAATTTTCCACAGCTTGTTGTGATCCACACAGTCAAAGGCTTTGGCATAGTCAAAATTCTCCAAACCAGGCTTTAGCAACACATGAACCATGAACTTCCAGATGTTCAAGCTGGTTTTAGAAAATGCAGAGAAACCAGAGATCAAATTGCCAACATCTGCTGGATCATCAAAAAAGCAAGAGAGTTCCAGAAAAGCATCTATTTCTCCTTTATTGACTATGCCAAAGCCTTTGACTGCCTGGATCACAATAAACTGTGGAAAATTCTGAAAGAGATTTACTGTACGATCTGGCAATTTCACTCTTAGGTGTGGAAATGTAAACATGTTCCCCAGAGAAATGTAAACATGTTAACACAAAGATTTGTACTTGTTATGTTTAAAACAGCTTTCTTCATAGTAGCCCCAAATAGGAAATTATCTAAAAAACGTTAATTGGTGATGGATTTGTTGTCTATGCATATGGTGAAATACTATTCTGCAGTAAAAATGAATGAGCTGATATTACCCATCACATCACTTTTTGTTATTTAGTCTCTAAGTTACATCTGACTCTTTTGTGACCCCATGGAGTATATGTTGCCAAGTTCCTTTCCATGGGATTTCCCAGGCAAGAATGCTGGGGTAGGTTGCCATTTCATTCTCCAGGGGATCTTCCCAACCTAGCGATTGAACCTACATTGCCTGCATTGACAGGTGAATTCTTCACCACTGAGCCACCAGGGAAGCCCACACATCATCATAAATGCCTCTCAAAAACATGATGCTAAGTAAAAGAAGTCAGACTCAGAAGACTACTCCCTTTTGTTTCAAGTTGTGTAAATTTTTAGAAAAGACAAAACTCTAGTGATAGAAACAGTGAAGTCATGGCCAGGGATTTTTTGTGGCAATGAAGCAGGAGGGAAGGGATTTGTTTATATTTTTCAGTGGGGCACAAGGGTAACTTTTGCAGTGATAGAAATTTTATATATTATTATTGTAGTGTTAGCTATACAACTCTATAATTTGCCAAAACTCATTGAAATTTGCACTTAGTAATAGTGAATTTTATTGTATGTAAATTCTAATTCAAGAGAACTGACTTTTAAAAGAATAGCCATAAACTCATTGAGTAGGAACATGTCTGTGTACCACTGCACAACTAATAGAAAACAAAGATGTAGTATAAAAATAATTCACAAATATTGAATGACCACTAATTATACATCAAAGGCTGGGCTAGGTGTTTCAAGACAAAAAGTTAAAACTAGACAGTGGGTGGTAAGACAGGTGAGGAAACAAATAATTAAAATACAGTGTGAGTGATACGATGGAGAAGATACTCGCAAGATGCTGCAGCTACAGAGAGAAGTGGTACCCAATCCAGCCTTGAGGGCATCAAAGGTTCTTACTGAAGGCAATATCAAGGTGCAAGTATGATGGAAGAATATAAGGAAGTTAAGCAAATGAAGGCCTGTGGGTAATGACCCAAAGGGAGGGTCACATGCAGCTGAAGCTTGGAGTAAGAGAGCAGGTGGCAACCTATGAGTGAAAGTGAAGCTAGATGTGAGCAGATATATTCAAGATACCGCTGAGAAATAGGGTTCATAGAATTCAGTAATTCTTACACGTAGGAAGTGAGGCAAACCAAGAGAATGAGGGTATTGTTACTCTCCTAGCTTGAAAATTTGGGTAGATGTTGGCAGTATTCACTGAAACTTAAAAGCAGGAAAACAAGGAGTGGTTTAGTGAAGGGGGTATGGCCACATTGTGTGAGTGCTGATGACAAAGTGTCGATGAGACATCCCAGTGCAATCAGGAGAAGGTCATTGAACATAAAGGGAGGGAGCACAGGAAATGGACCAGAAATACAGATGCAGGCTTAGCATCTTGTGGCACGAACCTACCACAAGAGCAGATGATATCAACCAGGGAGATTGAAACAGGAACCATGATGGCCCCGGACAGGGAAAAGAAGGAACAGCGAGAAGGCTAGGAGGATAAACAGAAAACCATGTCTCAGAAATCAAGGAAAGAGAATACTTTGAGTGGCCAATGGCATCAAATTGAAGAAAAGTCAAACGAGATGAAAGGCAAAAATTACACATACAATCTCGAAGAGGGAAATAATAGGCTGATTTTTCAAGCATGACTTCAGTGTGTAAAGGTTGGAAAGCCAGATACAGAGGAAGGTGATGAAAAGGAGATATTTAATATACTTTAGAGAAACTTCTCTGTGACAGAAATGAGAGAGCATGGAATCCGGAGGAGGACCTGGGGATTATAGGCAGTGCCTTGCCCACATGCTCATGGGGTACAACCAGTAGGAAGGGAGAGATGGATGGAGTAACATTCCTGAAACATCAGGAATGGATGAGATCCAGTTTTTAGTAAGATAAAGGGTTTTTCTTCTGGGTCGTGAAGAGGGAAGGAATGGGGGAAGAAATAAAGATGCAAATATGTAAATTTCATGGCAGGAAGTTGAAGAATTATGACCCATGTCTTCTATTTATCTGTGAGAGGCAAGGTCAAATGGAAACTAAGGGTGAAATGGGGGTCATACATTTTAGGGAAGAGGTGACAGTTTGAAATACTGCCTCAGAGAAGTGAAAGTTGCTCAGTAGTGTCTGTCATTGCAACCCAACAGATTATACAGTCCATAGAATTCTCCATGCCAGAATACTGGAGTGGGTAGCCTTTCCCTTCTCCAGGGGAATCTTTCCAATCCAGGATTTGACCCAGGTCTCCCGCATTGCAGGCAGATTCTTTACCAGCTGAGCCTCAATGTAAGCCTAAGAATACTGGAGTGGGTAGCTTATCTTTCTTCCAGCAGATCTACCCAACCCAGAAATTGAACCGGAGTCTCCTGTATTGCAGGCAGATTCTTTAACAACTGAGCCATCAGGGAAGCCCCCAGAGAAAGGAGAAACATAATATACCTCCTGGGCATCATTAAAGGCCCAGTTAAAGTTGAGGACCATAAATTAAGACTCTTTCCAATTCAGAGTGACTTTTCCACTCAATTTACCCAGCAACCCAAGTGCAAGTCTATGTAGGACTCTATTAGATCCTTACAAGGTAAGACATTAAAGATTCTGAGAAAGTAATTGCTTTGAAATGAATGTTATATTAGTTGGATCATGAAGGAAGTGAAATCAAGGGATTCCTCAGAGATAAAGAGAAAGTAGAGGCATCTGTAAACTGGAAGTTCCTAGAAGGTCTATAAAATGGTATACTGGGGATAACTGAATTGAGATAAGGTGGAAAGATGGGGGAGATCATAGGAAATGAAGCAGGCAAGGAATCCGAAAGGCCAGGATGTTGAATTATCCCATGCCAAAGTCACCAAAAAGGAAATCACTATCTGGGTTGGACAGAAAGACTGGCTGGTTGGATCTTCAAAGCTAATTTCAAGTGTACAGTGGGGTGAATCCATTAAACATATATGTTTCTCCACTTTTTTTGTTTTTAAAGATTCTTTTCCCACACAGATCATTACAGAGTATTGACTCGAGTTCGCTGTGCTATGCTCTATCTTTGTTGGTTGTCTATGCATGTAAGGATCAGCAATGTGCACATAAGGATCCGATTATGGAAGGAAGGCAGGTTGGAGAGGGCACACTGAGTTACAGTACCTTTGTGCTATGCTGTGCTCAGTCCCTCAGTCATGTCTGACTCTTTGCGACCCCATAGACTGTAGCCCACCAGGATCTTCTGTTCACAGGGATTCTCCAGGCAATAATACTGGAGTGGGTTGCTGTGTCCTCCTCCAGAGGATCTTCCCAACCCAGGGACTGAACCCAGGTCTCTCACATTGCAAGCAGATTCTTTACCATCTGAGCCACCAAAGAAGCCCAAGAACACTGGAGTGGGTAGCCCATCCCTTCTCCAGGGGCTCTTCCTGACCCAGGAATTGAACAGGGTCTCCTGCACTGCAGGCAGATTCTTTATCAGCTTCCCATTACAGGGAAGCCCAGAGTATCTTTAACCACAGTGAAAAGAATTTACTACATAGGAAATTTTTCCATCTAAGAAATAGTTGATATGGGTTTCAGTTTACCTATCCCTTTCCAGATTTGCATTAGAAGGGAGAGACAAGAGCATTTGGTTCTAGAATTTGTTTGAAGAGAGAGTGTGAGTTCCTTATTAGAAGGCAGAGATGGGATCTCACACATTTTTATATTCACAGCTCTACTCTGGTATATTTAATAAAGTCTCCAAGTATACCTACACTGGTATACTCTATAAAGTCTAACAGAAGGTATAGGGTAACAATGTTAGGGAGGATAATGAGGTAAAACCCCAATGTAAACATCTTATGGGAGTGGGAGCTGTATAGAGGCCTGAGGAACTCTAACTTGGAAGAGGCTGTTAGAAGCAAAGAAGACAAAAACCCGAAACTTTACATGACATGAAAGAAGGAGAAGAACACAAAGAAGAAAACAGCCTCCACATGGTTGCCTGAATGGGGATAGCCTGAATGGGTCAAGTCCATGAGGAGTTTCAGAGTTTAATATCACTGATGTAGACAGTGGTGGTTTAGTGAAGAGAGCCGTTACAGGCAGACAAGGGAGTGGACAGTCTGACAGTAAAGGCTGTGAGAGCTGCTGTCCTCTCTACCAGTGTTGGTGGCTGTGTCTCAACTGGAGCCATTAGTGTAGCAATTAAAGTTCTGGAATCAGCTGACCTGGGGTAGAGTCCAGCTTCTGTCATTTGCTGCTCTTGGGAACTTCTCTGCACTTTGGTGTTTTCAGCTCTAAAATGAAGACAATATTGCTTGCTTCGGAGTTGTCTTCAAACTTCTATAGGGTCGTGCTTGCCAAATATCATGGTGTCTTCATATAGCAGTTATTTAACAAAGAGTATTGTTATTGTCATTACAATTCTGGGTGTATGTGATGCTAGAGGCCCCAAAGAAAGTACACCCTGTGCATAATGAGATAACCTTTCAGTCAGCCTGGGTGGAGGAAAAGGTGAGGGAGAGAGTTTGCCAAGTGGAAAAAAGTGAAATCATTCAGTAAGTGAGAGCTTTTAACTCAAGCGAGGTCTTTAAACCACGTCAAATGTCAAAGAGTGATTTTCCTACTCTTCCTTAATAATGAGTCTGGAAATTCAGGATGACTGAACTTTTCCTTTGTCGACAGGAGCAATGTGTTTAGAAAGAGGAACCTCGAGAGAAGACTGTAACTCCCTGAGCTCGTTAAGATGCTCCAGCCATAGTTACGCAGTCCTTTGACTTTTGATTAGAGCTGTACTCTTTTAACAGACATCTTTGTCCAGATGCAGACACACTACAGTGGTTTCCAAGTAGGAAATAAAGATCTCTTGGAAGTGGAAACTTTCCTGACTTTATTCCTCTGATGAGGGGCCCTTCCTTTGCAGTCACTTGAGTCTCCACATCACGGAGAATACTCTCCTCTGTCTCTTTACAACCTCCATCTTCTCCCAGGGGTTTCCAAAAGGAAGCAGACTGTGCAGCGGCCATGGTGCTTTTCCTGCTGGTATGGAAGACAGATGATACAATTTAAAACACAGTCCTCCTTGACCCAGCTTAACTCCTGCACATAACTTTCCAGAGGGTGATCAGTGTTCCTGATGCTTGCTTGTCCCAGGGGCTGCCTCTGTTCCTTCTGAAATCAGCTTCTTAGATCTTACTATTGCTTTAACCCTGATGGTTACTGTCCTACTTTTTGTAGTTTATATATATATATATATATATTTATTTATTTATTTATTTACATATTTTCTAAAACCCCAAAGCTGTTCTTCAATTTCAACTCATTAATTTATTTTGTAAATTAATAACATTCCTTTGTTTTCTAGTGACTGGAGAGGGGAAAATATCTAACTTTTAGACCCTATGCTGGTAGAATTTCATAGTTGTTGTTCAGTTGCTAAGTCATGTCTGACTCATTGTGACCCCAGGGACTGCAGGCTTCCCTGTCCTTCACCATCTCATTTACAATCACCAAAAAGGCACAGAAAGTAGACATTATTTAATTCCCCAACAAACCAATACATAGATCATACCGTCATTTTGAAGAAGGGCATGGTGAAGAGAGAAGATTCATAGTTATAAGCCGGAGTGGATTTTAAAGTCAGATAAGCCAAAAGTTGACTGATTGACTGCTTTACCACATTTACTCTGTAGGACCTTGAGCCAAATTCCTAACTTCTACAAGCTTCTATTTTCTGTGAACAAAGAGATCTTATAAGACTGAGAGGATTATAATGAGTGTCGGTCTCTTTGTAACTACCAATAAAACAGTAATGGTATTATTTTGGTATTTTCTTACAAACAATTTTTCACATCTGTAGGCATTAAATGTCTAATATTTTAGAGACAAAAATTGAGTAAAATTATTTTCCTAAACTAAACTGCCATAGTCAAGTTAACTCCTGCATACAGTTCACAATGAATCTTTATGTTCTTTGTGTGGAAAAATCTGCTTGATTTATCAGCTCCGCCAAGTTCTTATAAAGAAAAGTAAAAAAAAAAAAAAAAAAAAAGGTGAAGAGGCAGCAGAAAGAAAATAAATTAACAGTATTCTTTATGTAGTCTTTTGCTGTTGACATTATATATTTCCTCTCCAGCAGAAAACTAAAACTAAAACTGGGATGCATCATACTCAGAGGGAACCAGACCTGGTCTGGAATTCGCTGGCTCTGAACTGGAAGGGTTAGCTACCTCAGAATCTTTCATGGGCTGGTTCAAACAGGGTTCTTTGGTTTATTGTTCTCTTTTGAAAGAAGTTCCAGGTAGTAAAGAAGGAAACTGCCATGACGTGTTTGACTTTGGCCCTTGCCCCAGTCATGTTGGTGGAGCAGTGGAGTGTCTGTGGACCAGATGCATAAGCAGAAGATGGGGTGCAATCTAGACTTTTGATTTAGAAACCTTCTGTGCTGCTTCGGATGTGGGGCTGCTTTCTCCTCCTTCCTTCATCCTGAGACTGAAACGCAGAGGCACCAAGAGCTTCACACCAGACTGACTGGGAGGAAAGGGTCTTTGTGAAAAGAAGGCCACGTACCAACCATGGGGCCATTTTGGCTAAGGATTGAGCTGTAATCACTGTGCTGCTTACGGCAACTTTACATCCAACCCCACAGCCTCACCTCTGCCAACCAGTTTTCAAGCCTTCACTGGTCCACACCTATGCTGACCTGCTTGGGGGACTATCTCTAGGTTTCCAAATATTTAATTTTTATTGCATTTGAGGAACTACATAGAAGGGAGAGGGGGAGAAAGAAAACTCTTAAAAAGGGACCTTTTTTTTTTTTTTCAGGAAACTTAGCCAATGTTCCAATGAACTGTGTTGATGAAATGAAGCAGCTCAAGTGAAAACAAATTGAATTTGGAAAAAAAAAAAAATTCCTCCACCCAGTGGCAGTTGGAGCTTCCATTCTGAGTTACTTCTAACTTCCTGGAGCCACGTTTACTTTGCTGAGCAGACTGAATCATTTAATCTGTCAGCTTCTCTCTGCCCCTGCCAGACCTCACTCAAGGAATGCTTCCAGAGCCATGGGAGCTCACCGAGGCCGCTGGCTGCCCAAGCCACTCCCTGGAGGCCACGTAGCCACAGTCCAAGTTCCTCTGTCCTAATTCAAGGCTACTCAAAGTCAGGGGAGAACATTTCTGGTCCCATCCACAAAAACAGATCAGAAAGCTGTGATAACAGTGATAACTATTATTTGATTGAGTTCTCCTTGTGCATCGCAAGCACCATACTTAGAACTTTATATCCATTAATTCTTGAGTTCTTCACAATGAGATGATGTAGAGAGCAAATATTCTTCTGGCTATACTGATGAGATGCCTTAAACTCTGCTCAGAAGGAGTGAAAATTCTAGAGATGAGGCCAGCATATAACAGACCACAGGACAGAGTAATGGTGTGGCCAAGTCTAGAGGTACTAAGGAGGAATGAGAATACAGCTCTAGCTCTGGGTAAGAAAGTCCAGTCACTCAGTTGTGTCTGACTCTTTGTGAGCCCATGGACTGCAGCACACCAGGCTTCCCTGTTCATCACCAACTCCTGGAGCTTGCTCAAACTCATGTCACTTGCTCAAATTTCTTACTGGGTAAGAAAAGAACCCAGTAAATAAGGGCTTCCTAGGTGGCACTACTGATAAAAAACGTGTCTGCTAATGCAGGACACATAAGAGACACAGATTTGATCCCTGGGTTGGGAAGATCCCCTGAAAGAGTACATGGCAACCCACTCCAGTATTCTTGCTTGCAGAATCCCATGGACAGAGGAGCCTGGTGGGCTACAGTCCATAAGGTAGTAAAGAGTCAGACATGACTGGAGTGACTCAGTATGCACACAAAGGGAGACTTGAATAATGTTTGGACAAGAACTAAAGGATAAAAAGAAACTTACCTAAAGAGAAGCGACAGAGAAACCAGCAGGGTCAAAGGCACAGAGATGTGGACCTGAGTGGTATAGCAGAAAGACAGTTGGGGTCTAGTGTCACTCCCATGTCAATTGTAAGGGAAGAAGGCAAATAATATGAGCAATCAGCAATATTAGATTTCCCAGCCTCCTTTGTGTTTAGATGAAGCAACATTTTAATTTCCTTTCTGGCCAATAGAATGGAGCAGGAAGTGATGGGCATATCTTCCAGGTCCATAATCCTTTTCATGAGTGATCCTTTCTCTCGTCTCATATTTTGGCCAACAGAGAGAACTCTGCAAACCCAGAGGAGGGTGACCCACAAGACCAAAGGAAGCAAGGGTTCTGGATTATGGCCTGAAGCATATCACCTCTTTCTCAGCCAAACCACATTAGGTGGCGGCAAGAATGAGAAACAGACTCTTGTGTTATTCTGTTGAGACTTGGAGACTATTTGTTCTAGCATTGTGTCTATTCTAAGTATTCAGGGCGGTCAGCGAAAAGAAGACAACAACTTAGTCCCTGAGAATCTTGCACACGGGGAGGAAGAATTTAGAATTTCTCTTTATAGGAATGGGTAACTGTTGGAGAGTATTTAGCCACGGAATTCCCAGAGTTTAATTCAGGGAGTTTGCTCTGGATGCTGTGTGTGCAGTGGGTTGGAGCTCGAGGCAAGACAGTGGGAATGGAAAGAGGTATACTTGGCTAGGGACCTATCTGTACTGCCCTCCAGAGTGTTCCTGACTCCTACCTTCTTATTCTGTTGTTATAGACTGTAGACATTGTACATAGTAAGGCCTTGTGAAATTGTGCAGGTATCCATAACTAAAACATCTATGGCATTTTGATTCCACTAGCTTGACTTAGCATGAATAGAATGTTAGAGTTCTAATTAAGAAAAATAGATAGTGCAACAAGCAACAAAGCTTTACTGTATAACACAGTGAACTACAGCCAATATCTTATAATAACCATAAGAGAAAATAATCTGAAAAGTAACATATGTACATATGTATGTATAACTGAATCATCTTGTGGTGCACCTGAGATGCTGTTAAGTCAACTATACTTCAACAAAATGCATATATCAAGAAAAAAAAAAACATTTAAAAAACAATAGTCCAGGCATCTAGTGGCATAAATGAATGAATTACTTCATCACTGCCAATCACTCCACGCTAACGATGGTGTGTGGTGTTGACACATACCATCTCATTTCAAATTTACCACTGCCCCAGGAGGAAGATATCATCATTGTGATCCAGTGGGTAAGGAATCAGTGACTTAGACACCCTCTAAGTCACTCTCCTCAAGACACACTCTCCTGAAGACCTGTAGCCACTAAATTCTAGAGCTGAGCCTTGAACCCTGGTTTCTCTGACTTCAGGGCTCATACTCCTTCTTTACAATCCTGCTTGCTCTGTAATCTTTAAGTAAGAAGAAGATTTGGGGGTTGGGTTTAATGGTCCCTATGGTGGGGAATCCCTTTTACTCCGTGCTGTTAATGTAGCAGCTGCCTGGTATGTGTCATGACAGAAAATAGCTTCACTTATCATAAATTCAATGTGATTTAGAACAAATCCCTCCGCTATGTGAAGCAAGTTTTTCGTTTTACAGATGAGGGAATTTCAGCCTTCAGAAGTGGGAAGGGAAGGGTTACACAGGCTTGCAATATAGTTTCTCCCTTTCTTGGGGACACCCTTGGGGAAGAAATGTGACCTGGTCAAATCTCCTTGTAAATAAGCTATTAAGGGTTCCAGGGAAACCACGGATGGTTTTTATTAGTGGTGGAATTTTTATCTTTGGGTCACTTTTAGTAGTGTGTACCTTATCCTTCTAGGATTACTTATAGTAAATAAGCCTGGAATTCACTGATTCACAGGGCAAGACGCCCTGAAAAATGTCACGTAAGCTATGCAGTTGCTGGAGTATAAAATGGAAATGTTTCATGACTAAGAGCTGGCTTTCATGTAAGTAATGTGTTGGATGCATCTTTTAGAGACCCATGTGTTAAAGCCTGGGACAGAGAAAGTCCTAATGTGGCAAGAAAGTCCCCAGGAAGTGGTACTGGTTGTTTCAGTCTCTTCCCCCTTTCCTGTGCCTTGTGATGACTTGTAACTTAGAAATGATTTGTAAAGCTTGATACTTGGTAAGATATTTGCTTTTTGTGAGTCTAATTTGAAAATCTAACATTAGTGCTATGTCTAAAATGTACTGTCTTATCCAAAATCACAGAGCTTGGCAGCAATGGAAGATACAAGCTTGGACTTCTTGTCTCCTATATTCCACACCACTTAAATGCTGAGGTTTCCTCTGCTTCTGCATCTTCCTCATGACTTAGAACACTGATGACAATGACGATGGGGCTGGGGCTGGGGATGACAACAGTGATGGCAAAGCAACTACTTTTGATTAAATACCAGCTATGTCTCAAAGGTAGAGAAGGGAATGGCAACCCACGCCAGTATTCTTGCTTGGAGAATCCCATGGACAGAGGAGCCTGGTGGGCTATAGTCCATGGGGTCACAAAAGAGTCAGACATGACTTGTGACTAAACAACAACAACACATCAGACACAATGCTATGTACTCTATAAATACAGTGTGAGCAATGCAAGCATGCATAAACACTTACAAGTCATGCAAGACAAATATATGCAGGGCTTTTATTGGGTTCAACCTTATGAAACTTCCAAGATTCAACCCACCAAGCAGCACTTTGGTATGGCCCCACCTAACGCTATGCCAGGTCATCTAAATCAGCCTCTCTGAAGATCTTCAGTTTTAACCATATGAGGGAGCCTAATATATAAAAATAAGAAGCAAAAATACTCCAAGAAAAGGAAGCTTCTACTGTAAGGGCTTCTAGGAGGGAACAATCTGGAAATCTGGGAACTCAGAATGAGGCAGACAGACAGGAGTCAAGTTTAGACACAGAGGCAAGCGCAAAGCCATTGGGCTGTATAGGCAGAACTGAAGAAGTTAACTTTTATGCTAAGTGGGCTTTGACTTGGGGCTGGAGAGCAGAGAATGAGATGTGACTTATGTTTTTTCAAGAGTCTCTCCAGCTGCCTAGTGAAGAGTAGATTACAGGGGTGCAAAGTGGTGATGGAGAGACCATGTGGGCTGCTTCTGTCATGGGTCAGGTAGGAGCTACTGGTGGCCTAGGCTGGAGTGATAGCAGTGGGGGTGGAGATAACTCCTTAGATGTGGGATTAGTGAGGTCACTTCTGACAAGCAGAGGTTCCCCATGCCCCCGACAGCCTCGTTAGGAAAGCTCTTGCTGATGACTCAGAGTATGTTTGCTAGCAACCTCTCAGCTTAGAGAAGGCTGTGGAAGCAGATACGGGTTGCACCCGCTTACTTTGATGTATGGCTTGTGCATAAGATGTTGCACACTTATTTTCTCTTTTGTCTCAGAGAAGGATTTGCTTTGGGCGGGTGGGAGACTTGACAGGAAACCCTTATGAAGGGTCTGTCTTTCGTGTAGGAGAAGCTGGATACTGGAATTCATTTACTCTTTTCCAGAAAATGAAACCACTTCCAGGTCCAGAGATAGTTAGACAAAAGTCTCACGGTTGCAGTAAACAGAAAGGGACTATGAAGGGCAGATTCTCGGCATAGCTGTTCAGGATATACAAAGGCTTATCCAGGGCCAAGGAGAGTAGGGGTCACTGAGGGAAACTGGCTGAGGATTAACTGAATGATGAGGAGAAGGATGAGGAGGAGAGGAAAGGGAGGCAGGGGTCTGGGACAGTGCCCGGTTTGTAGGCCAGTTTCCTAACAACGCCTTCTGGGGGAAGTCAGGGGCTTGACTGAAGCTTAATTCAGATTCTCTGAATGTGCCTTAAGGAGACAGACTACAAAATGATCCACTGAAATGCAACGGGAAGCAAAACTTGGCAAAGGCACAGTGGCAAATGAGCTAAGAATATGGGCAGATATCCTGCCAAGACCCCCTTCCCCCTGAGGACCACCCTCAGCGTATCCGGAGAAATCAATCAATTGGACGGGACTGCATGGCTCCCACAGAACAGCAGTGGGGGACCCCTGTGAGGGTTGGGGGTCTTCCATTTACAAACAGGATTTGAGTCTCAACAGAGCATTAAGACGAGTCAATGGAGGCACAGGGGATGAGTTCAACACCCCTTAATATCCTGTGGGTGACTCAGTGGTGCCAAGTGCTATGCCCACTGCTGGACTGTGCCCAAGGAATTCTAGCCCTGCCTCCTACTTCGTGTGAAGGCCCTGGAGCTGAGACGTGACACGATTTCAATGTCCCGCCACACTGGGGAAATTTGTAAGAGCCTTGCAGAGAGTTCACAAAATTCATCAAGTCTAAGACCATTCCCTGCCCTGCTCTCATTTTCCCGCACAGGCTCTCTCCTCTCTTGAGTAGTCTAAGTACTCATCTCTGGATGTCTAGCTTGGTAGACCCATGAGCCACTCAGGAGGTCACTTTCCCGTGAATGTCTTCCTATGGGCCACTCACGGGGTCATCTGCTAGGTTCATCAAGAGGAAAGGTCGGGGACTTCCCTGGTTGGCACAGTGGATAAAAACCCACCTGCCAATGTAGGGTACATGGGTTTGATCCCTGGTCCCAGAAGATTCCACATGCCGTGGGCAACGAAGCCCACGGACCACAGCTACTGCAGCCCGTTTCTAGGACCTGCAAGTCACAGTGACTGAGCCCATGTGCCACAAGTGCCGAAGCCTGCGGGCTCCAGAGTCCATGCCCCACAGTGAGAGAAGCCGCTGCAATGAGAAGCCCACACACCACAACCAAGAGTTGCCCCGGCATACTGAAACGAAAGACCTCACAGCAGCAAAGACCCAGTGCAACCAAAAACAAATAAATAAGAGTTTAAAAGAGACAAAAGGTCAGAAAGAACTTCACACAGATAACCTCCTTTTTGTACATTCAATTTCTTCCTGCAACTCTCATCAATTTTATAAGCAATTTTATACCTCCCCCAAATCTCTTTACAGTATCCAAAGTGCTTTACCCAATATATTGTCTGTATCTCACACTAATTTTGTGAAGTGGCTGTTATTATCCCCAGCTGATTTGTGAAGAAACAGGCTCAGAGAGGGCAAGATCTCCCCAAAGTCACAGAGCAAGTTTCACACGTCTCCTAATTTCCATCTAGCTCATTCGTCCCGATTCAATTCTGTCTTCATTATCTTCTTTTCTCAATCTGCCATCTCAGTGGGTAAAATAGAACAAAATAGTAGTCTCCGTTCCCACATCTGTCCAAATGTGGATCCAGGCTGTAGTCCATTTTCCTTTAGTTCAGCTGAGACAAACTCTCATCTGGAAAATATTTATTTCTTAACATTTCCAGGTTCATTGACTGCCCCCTCCAACCTCAAGCATTTTGATCCAACAACCCTCTCCCCAACGACTATTCATAATGATAAAAGAAAACAAACAAAAACTGTTATTTCACACTACTGTCTGTTCCTTTGCAAAAGTTCCCTTTCCTAGTCCAATTTCCCTCCCCAACTTTTGACTTAGAAAATGTCTACTCATCCTTCAAGTGCCAGGAATACTACCCTTGACTTCCAAGTCCACTGCAGGGATCATCTTGGTTCTCATAGCCCCATCTCCATGTTTCTTCCATCAGAGCACGTATCAGACTACATTATGATTGCCTCTTCACCTGCCTTACCTCCTTCTCTGGCCCAGAAGCCCCTTGAAGGCAGGGTGTTCCTATCTTTAGTGTTTAACACAGATTTTGACCCACACTAGCATGTGTTCAGGAAACATTTCTTGTCCTGATCGAAAATCACAAACTACACAGAGATAGTTACATTTCTTGGCAATCAGTTTCCTATAGGTAAATAACCATTTTCTTGCTTCCAGAAACAATTGCATTGGCTTTTTTTTTTTTAAACTTTACATGCAATCAAATACATAGTTCTCAATATTCAGTTAGCTGAGCTCTGACTTCTGTAAATATCTTGGTAACCATCACCTCGCACAAGCACAGACTATTTCCACCCGTTCTCTTCCTTCTTTTCAGTCTGCAAGAACAGTCTTCTAAACACTCAGCCAGAGCTAAGAATCCTAGTTTGAAACCCTTATCCCCATGTGGACTGCCCTTTACAGGGACAAATCTTGGCCCACGGGGCCGTGATGGTTGCAGTGAACTGGCAGGATCATGGTAAGTGAAGCGGTAAGAGGCGTCACTCTTCTGAGCAGAGATGGCGCATCTGCCATGTATAGCCAGCTGAATAGCATTTTATATTCACCGTCAGTGGTCAGTACAAAACCCTCCCTTCTCCTGGTCTAAGCAAAGAAGTCGCTAGGAATCCAGATCAGCTAGGAACAGATAATGGAGCCTTGGGTCTTAAATCATCCTTAGGCTTGTGGCCTGGCTTTCATTTGGTCCTGGAGAATGTCTTTTCCTTCCATGGACTGTGAGCCAGTGTTTCTTTTCCTGCTGATTTATGACCTCCTATAAATTAACAGAGGCCTTTCAACTGGGAACCTCACATCCCAAAAGCATGAATCTTCCATACATAATTCCTCCCCAAGGATGCCAGAGTTAGCTCTCAATTATGTATAATGACGGAGGTACACGGTGGCCGAAACGATACAAATGCTACTTATTTCTCAATCGGAACAGTCACACCAAGTCCTAGGAAGGGAACAGTCAAATCTGCATCCCAGTAGCATAAAAGTTTTGCCTGCTCATGGCTGAGGAAAGAGATTTATTCATCTTTAGTTACAGTAAATATTGGTTTATTGAATACCTCCCATGAGATGAGAGATACAGAGACACAAGAACATGTTGTTTCCCTTCAAAGGATTCAGTTGGTAGTGTAGATGGACGTGTCCATGCTGTAAATAAGCTAAGTTTTCCACTTATTTGAAGATGATATTTACCAATATTTTAGTGGTTCAGGCATCCAAAGTCATAATGGAATGGAAAAAATTATAATAAATTATTAAAAATAACAATAAGTTACTATTATTAATAATAGTTTGATATTAAATCATTATTATTAATATAATTATGTGATAGATTATTAAAATTATAATAAAGTATAATAATATACTTTAGTATTATACTTTAGTATAATAATGGGTACTGGGTTTCTTTGATTCATTTCTTGTTTTCTTCTAACATTCACCAAGTGTCACTAGGTACCAGATGCTATGCCGGGAACTAGGAATAATGTCATGGAGCAGAGGTGGTCTTTATCCATGGGGTACATAACCATGGCGGTGAGGATTTGTGGGCTATGCCTCAGTAGGACACAGGTGTCGAGTAAAACAGAGATTCAATGTTTGAAGTACAGAATTTACTTATGGGTTGTATCTCTCTTAAGCTGATTTTTTTCCTTACTGAGAAAGGAAACACGGGTAGTGGTAGACAAATCTAAGGACTAGGGGTCAGAAAGTCCGTTGTCTACTTTCTGATCCTCTTCCCATTGGCTGGTGATTTGATAAAAGCCATTTGAACTCAGCCCCAGTTCCTCCATCTGTGCAATAGGGGCGATGCTTACCTTAGGAGCTGGGAGTTCTGTGTGCATGTGCATGTGTGTGAGTGTGTGTTAAATAAGAATTATCTGCCGTACAACTCATTCTCCCACACACTCACCACTCACATAGTCATTGCTACTTTGTTTATCTTCAAAGTAGTTTTTTTTGCAGCTGTTATAACACATTGCTGCTAACTTGGTGACTTAAAACAACAGAAACCTATGATCTCATAGTTCTAGATGCCAGAAACCAAAAATTATATCAGTAGGCTAAAGGCTAGGTCAGCAGGGAAGATTCCAAGGGGAATTCTGCCTCTTCCAGCTTCTGATGGCCACCAGCATTCCTTTGCTTGTGGCCACAGCACTTCAATCTGTCTCTCTGTGGTCACATTGCCTTGTCCTCTTCTGTCTGTGACTTCCTTCTACCTTTCTCTTATATAGACCCTTATGATTGCACTTAGGGCCTACCCAAATAATCCAGGGTAATTTGTCTGTCTCAAAATCCTTAACTTTATCACATTTGCAATATCCTATTTTTGCCATACAAAGTAATATTTACAGGCTCTCAGGATTAATATATCATTCGTGGTGGTGTCTGAGTGTTCACTCGTGCCTGACTCTTTGAGATTATACAGACCATGGCCCACCAGGCTCCTCTGTGTAGGAGATTCCCCAGGCAAGAATACTGGACTCAGTTGCCACTTTCTCCTCCATGGGATCTTCTCACCCAGGGATAGAACCTGAGTCTCCTGCATCTCTTTGCATTGGCAGGCAGATTCTTTACCACTGAGTCACCTGGAAAGCCCAAGATACCTTTTACAGGGCCATTATTCAGCCTACAATGTCCTGTGTGTGTGTGCTTGCTGGGCGCTGTGGGGTTTCTGTGGTGGCTAAGATGGTAAAGAACCTGCCTGCAATGCAGGAGACCTGAGTTCAATCCCTGGGTCGGGAAGATCCCCTGGAGAAGGGAATGGCAACCCAGCCCAGTATTCTTGCCTGAGAAAATCCCATGGACAGAGGAACCTGGCCGGCTACAGTCCATGAGGTCACAAAGAGACTCACAGGACTGAGCAACGAATACTCTCACTTTCACTTTTGCACTTTGAGATTGGGTAAAATATATGGGCTAAGTATATGGGCTTTGAGATCAAAAGGGCTTGTTCTTGAGTAGTGTCTCTGCCACTTCCTAGCTGTGATTTTGGGCTAAGGTACTTCCACTTTATTTTTATTTTATTTTTTTTTTTGCCAGCCAGTGGTCTGTCTGTTTTATTGACAGTTGTTGGATGCTCAGGCCTTGACTGCGTACTTCCGGAGGGGGTACAGCCGCTCCTTCCGCTGCTGCTTCTTGGTTTTCAGGTTCTCTTCATGCGTGTTGAGCCGGCGGCGCATGGCACGTGTTTTCTTGGGCCGCAGACCCAGGGGCTTGTACTTCTTGCCCTTGTAGAATTTCCTGAGGTTCTCTTTCTGAGTCTGGTTAATGACGGTCAGTACACGGGCGATGGATTTACGAACCACTCGGATCTTGGAGAGTTTCGAAGCCGCGCCGCCTGTCACTTTAGCCACGCGCAGCTGGGACAGCTCCACCTTCAGGTCCTCCAGCTGTTTCAGCAACTCCTCCTTCTTCTTGCCGCGAAGGTCTCGAGCCTTAATCTTGGCCATGGCTGTATAGTCTGCCTCCGCTGCCTTCTCGGAGAGAAAGGTACTTCCACTTTAATAATATGGACCGCATGAGTAGTTAGTACCCTCAGCTCAGGGTTTTAATCAAGTTACTCGACAGATACCAGAAACTGACAACGTTAGGCACTCATGGTCTAGAGTTAAAAGCCTTTTTCCCTTCCACTGGAGAACTCAAGATCTGGTTGAGAAAATATAAAATAAACAGTTTCAATGACACTGAATGACTGCTATTAGCAAGGGAAGGTCGTGGCTGTGGGAACCCAGAGTAGGGCCATATATCCTGCAGGATCTGAAGCCAATGGAGGAATCTTGATAGATGAGAAGTTGCTAACCTAGAAGGAAAAAAAGAATGCAGGTGCAGCAGCATATGCAAAACAGGGGCATGGTAACAGATAAAAAAGATGTGGTAGATTTAGGAAGGAATACTACTCAGCCATTAAAAAGAACGAAAATTCTTTGCGTTCACGAACGAATGCAACTGTGAACTTATCTTCAAAGTAGACAGAGACTCACAGACATAGAAATCAGACTTGTTGCCAAAGTGGATGGAGAGAGAGGCATGGATTGAGTATTTCGGGTTGGTAGATAAAGACTATTACATTTAGAATGGATGCACAACAAAGTCCTACTGTACAGCACAGGGAACTATATCCAATCTCAGGGAGCTCACAGGATAAACCATAATGGAAAATTATATTAAAAAATAATGTATGTATGCATGAAACTGAGTCACTTTACTATATGGTACAGATTGATACAACATTACAAATTAGCTTTTTTTCAATTAATAAAATACTTAAAAAATCAATACAAAATTTAAAACTTCTGTTTGGTAAGAGAAATGTTAAAGAGGTGAACAAAAGGTGGACATGATAAAAGGTGAGGTTTACTGGGGAAGGATACAGAATCCGGGCAGCACTAGAAAGGTGCCAGGGGCTGGTTCATGTGGGGCCACTAGGACCAGGCAGGGCCTGCCTCATGGGCACGCAGCCTGTGTGGCTGCCAACACCCTGCACTTAAAAAGGTCTTGTGCCTTGCTCAATGCTATGCTCTTGCTGTCTTGAAATGCCTAATAATTTTTAAACAAGTTCTGCATTTTCACTTTGCATGGGGCCCTACAAATTCTGTAGCTAGTCCTGGTGCCAAGATAAAGAGTGTAAGATTTTGCCTAAGGACAAGAGCTTCCTCTTCAAGGATTTTAAGCAGAGGAGAACAGAATCAGATGTCGGGTTTTAAGAACGTTGGTCACAGGTTGTTTCTGGGGAGAACGATGGATGGGATGTCGGTGGAGAGGCTGTGGTAACAGTTGAGGTTAGAGGGTCTGGTCTAAGGCTGGGAGAACAGGATGAAGGCAACATGAGAGCTGGTATATTTAGTGAGCAGAAGCAGTGGTAATTGGATGCTGAAGGTAAAGGGGGGCTAGAAAATCAGGATCATTCTCACATTTTTAGCCCAAATGATGGAGTGAGGCAGGACCATTGATGAGACAGGGAACCAGGCAGCAAATGGCAGCAAATTCCCTGTGGAATCAAGCTTCTGAGTTGCCAAAGATTGCATAACCCTCCCTCTCCTCCCTTCCCAGCTCCTCTCCCCTAAATCTCTTTTCTCCTTGTCTGTCTCCCTTCCCTCTCCCTCCTCCTTCTTTCCTTTGTGGCACTGGGGAAATCCAACCAAGCCAGTAGGAAAAAGTGAGACAGATTTCAGACTTTACAAAAAGTGTCTTTTCCTTTCTGTCCCCCAGACAGCTTTCAAACTGCCAAGAGCTTTCCCATCTAGCGGTCTTTTTCCTGCATATCTGATCCCTCTGACTCTAAGACTTCGTGTAACTCTTAATACCTTCACCTCTCTCCCCATGTCCATGCTTTTCCATACTTACCACACACGCACACATGGACACCTAACTCACTTCTGTCTTCGTTATCTGGGCTGTCTCATTGACAAGTCCTTGGGAAAGTCTCCCCTGTTTTTAAGCATTGCCTCCAACTCCACTCCTGTAACATGGACACCCACTCACATATGTGAAGGTACACACAGTTCTTTCTCTGCTATACACTTTCCCGATTTCTTGTCCCTTCAACTTTTCCAGCATCACCACAACTACAATAAATGTGTAAACGATTGTTTGTGTAATGCCCCTTCTCTTCCGTCAATCTATTAATATAAACTTCACGAGCAAAAACCATGACTACTTTGCTTATTGGGTTACGCAACTTGGAAAAGAGTAAGAAGTAAAGGAATGCTTTCTGAATGCGGCAATACACATGAATGAATAACTGATGAATGAAGGTGGTAGACTATCATGATGATAGAGGGATGGCTTCCTCGAATCCCTGGAAGGCTTGCGTACTCTAACCCTGTACAATGAGGGTCTCTGGTTAGAGAGATCTAAGAATAGCACCTCTAAAAACGAACTATTAGAAGACGTAATGACAGCGAGAATTGCATATTGGTCAGCACCTTACAATTTATAAACAGCTTTTATTAGAATTATCTCATGGCGTTAATGAAAGTTTGTGTGCCTGGCACATAGTGAGGCCAAACTGAACCTTTGGAGTTTGGAGTGGAGAAAAGTCTTATTGCAGGGACATGCAAGAAGACAAGGTGGCTCATACCCTGAAAAGCCTGGTGCTCCCCAAGGATTTCAACAAAGCATGTTTAAGAGTCAGGTCAAGGGTCACAGGATACCTGATCAGATCCTGCACAGTTTTCTGACTGGCTGATGGTGGGGGACAGGGTGTATCATAAGGGTTAACGTGATCAGTCCTTTGGCCTCCAAGAGGCCTGTGGCTGTGACCTCATGATTATCAAGCAGTTAGCATTTGGTGGGGGGCTCCGGGAGAAGAGTGGGTTCACATCTGCAAAACAACTCAGGCAATTTGCATAAAATATGGTTATCTAGGTACTTCAGAGTGGAGTTAAAGCAGAAGATATAAAAGATAAAGCTCCACAGAGTCCTGCTCTGTTACAATGTATTTTACTCAGCAGTGCTGAATCAGAAGAATTCATATCTCCATTTGCAAATGGGGCAAAGGAGATTTGGGAGATGGTATAACTGCCCAAAGATGTCATCAAGGCGAAGCAGCAGAATCAGTGTTTGCATCCCTGCGCATTTTGGCCTGCAGCCTGTATTTCCTCTACACACCTTAATGCTGCTCAGGTGGGGAGGCGTTCACCAGGCACCAGCTCTGTGTCAGGCCCTGTGCTGTGTGCTCCGCCTGCAGAGATGGATCTGGGATCTGATTGTGCCCAGAGAGGTAAATGGACTAGTAGGCAACAGGGACATATACTCAGTGAGAAAGGAGCCCCGTGGAGGGGACCACTGAGTCCGCTCTGGGGTTGGCTCGGTGTCTGGGGCCAGAAGACACGGAGCCAGGGCAGGCCAGTGGCTTCTGGGCTAATCCCAGGCGCACCTGGGTGGCAGGGCATTTGAGGAATGATCTCAGAGACAGACTAGGGACAGCCCTAGCCCAGCTCACTCTCTGCTGACAGCTCCTGGGCAGCCCACTCACAGCAGGGGATGCTGGACTGCTCTCCATCCTCAGTCCTTCCATGGCCTTTGGCCTTCCTTCCAGGCCTCACTCCTTTGCTGACATTTTCTCTTCCTGGAGCCTCAACACAGGCTTCATTCTTTGTCCCCAGGTTTGAGTAAAGAAAACAGCTGACATGGTTTATGGTGATGCTCCCATAAAGTAAAAGAGAAGGAAAATGTGTGTGTGTTAAGAAATTGTAAAGTCATAAAGAATACGAAAAAGAATATATATATATATATATATATATATATATATGTACATATAACTGAATTACTTTGCTATACACCAGAAACTAGCACAGCACTGTAGATCAACTATTCCTCAATTAAATAAATTAAAAAAAGAAAAGGTAAAGCCACACTGACCCTAAGAGAAGTCAAGACCAATAGTGGGATGCCATTCAGTGTGGTTGGGCCTTTGTAAGTGTGTGAGTGGTGTTTGAAGTGCAATAAGGTCTGTTACAGAGAAAGCTAATTTCTTCATTCATTCATGCTGCTGCTGCTGCTAAGTTGAGCAGGGCAAAGCACATGTCTTTGGAAAAGGGACATAATTTGGTGTGCTTCCCCACTCACTGGGCTTCCCCAGTGGTTCAGTGGTAAAGAGTCTGCCTGCAGTGCAGGAGATACAGGAAACCCAGGTTTGATCCTTGGGTCGGGAAGATCCCCTGGAGGGGGAAGTGGCAACCGACTCCAGTATTCTTGTCTGAAAATTCCCATGGACAGAGGAGCCTGGCAGGTTACAGTCTACAAGGTCACAAAGAGTCGGACACGACTGAGTGACTAAGCATGCATATTCTACGCACCATGTAAGCATGATCATGGTAAATTACTTCATTATCTGAGGCTTAGTTTTATCCTCTATAAGGTGAGGATAGTAGTACCCTCCCTATGGAGTGATTGTAAGAATTAAATCAAAGAACATATGAGAAGTGTTTGGTCCAGCCTCTGCTTTCGGATTGCTTTTTGCTAAAGAGGAGTTGTTTGTATGATCATTCATTCAGCTCAAATGGACTCTGTTCTTCTGGGCACCAGATGGAGAATATACAGATAAGTCACAGACCTGGGTCTCAAAAACTAGTTTAAAAGTAAAGAAAGATACATGAAAACAAGTATCCGATGAGTTAGAAGTACTCCTTGAGCTGTAAAAATGGCCAAGAACTGTGAGAGCATGGAGGAGAATGAGATGTTTCTAAATTGTGGGATGGAGGAAGTCAGAGAATCCTTTGCAGGGGGAGGAATGAGTTGAAGTTCTCTGTTAGAGACACAGATCAGGGGGACCATCCTGCACGAGGCCACAGAGGTATCTGGTGACTCAGTCAGTAAGGGGCTTCTTGACTAAGACCTTTTATCAACCTGATGCATTTTAGAGACTTTGGTTTGGGTTGGGAAGAGAACTTGGAATATCATGGATGAATGATATGAAATGAAGCTATTGGAGCATTTAAGAGCACAGGCTTTAGAGTCAAAGATCTAGGTTCAAACCTGGACTTCACTGCTTTACTTACTAGTTGTGCCATTTGGAGTGAGTTACTTCCACATCTATGGATCTCAATTTCATCATCTGCAAAATAGTGGAACTAGATACCAATTTCCTAGAGCTGGCCCAACATTACAGGCACAGCACTATTCCAGAAGCCAGTACCCAGTGAATGATGTGTGTGTGTGTGTGTGTGTGTGTGTGTGTGTGTGTGTGTGTGTGTATGAAAGAGGGCGAGAGTGAGTTTGTGCGTGTGAGTTGGCATTTATTGAGTGTTTACTCTTTATGATAGAAACTATGCTAATTATTATGTGAGCATGATCATGTGAAATGAAGTCCATTTTACAGGTGGGAAAATAAAACTTTAAGGAGGTCAAATACTTTGTCTTAGCTCATAAGGCTAGAAAATGGCAGAGCAAGTTTGCTGGGGGCAAATGCCCTTAAGTATTAATTGTCCTTTTAATACCCAGTCCTGTGCAAGCTGCCTGTCTTGCCTACCCTCTGGAGCTAAGCTTCCAGTTAACATGCCACCCAGTCAGAATTAGAGACCCTTTGAAGCATGAAGTCCCCAAAATAGCAGGTTGCGTCTCTTGGAGAAGGAGGGGCCACACCCAAAGCTGGCTCCAAAGCCTCGGGGGAAGGAAAAATAAGGTAAAAGAAAGGAGGAGAGGTGACTTTACCCAAAAGGTGACGCATGTTCTCCAGGAGATGCCTCTGGAGATGGAATGGAGATTCTGAGTGCAAAAAACGTTTCATTCAATCTTTTATTCTTGCTTCAGGCCTGGGCAAGGCTGGATTGTGAGTCCAAAGCAAAAATGGAAAAAGAAGAAAAGGCTTTGCACTAGAGATCCAAGGAAATCATTTAACTGTGACTGTTTCACATGCCGCTGCCTGCGTAAATGAGCAAACCAGATTCTACAGCCTTGGTTCTCTGAGAATCGAAGGGGCGGATCCTGAGTAGGGAAGCTGTAGGGAGAGAGAAAGAGGTTTGGGAAAATGCAGGCTTCAGCTTTGAGAAGATGGGATTGACTTTGCACAATGGACTTGCTGAATCGCACTGCTTGATTGCCCACTGTTTGAATGGTACTGTGTGCTCTGCCTGGAGCTGGGCACTGGAGGGGTCCTACAGGAGCGGAAAAGACACAGTTTTTAAGCGATATGATAGTGGAGTTTGTCCAATGTACAGAACTAGCACAGAGAAGGGCATGATGAAAACTAACTCCAGGTCGGATTTCTCCCCTTGAAGGTCTTATTGTAAACATCGGGGGAAATAAGTCTTTTCAAAATGATTACTTTCACTGAAGGAGGCTGAGTAAATATGAAGATTCATAGCAGGATGATGATGTGAGCCAGGGCACCTGTTTCTTAAGAACCACATTGGCAAGTTCAAGTTTCCATCTGCCCTTTTCTGATCGCAGGTCTGCCTGCCATCTGTCCCTCACATACTCACTCTGACTTTTCTCTAGTTGGAAGCAGAGCAGCGGAAATTATACGGGCACTGAGGTTTCTTTCTAACATGACTTTCCCTCACCATCTACAATATTGTTCAGCCCACATTCTGTCACATTCAAAAATATATTAGAAAGAAATAGCAAAAAAAATGTTCTTAATACAAAGTCTGTTGTGCATTCAAAGAAGAGATTTTGGTTTAATGATTAGAAAAATCTTCCTTTAAATCTGAAAAATAACAACAAAAGAGAAAATAAAACTGAAGGAGAGAGAAAATCTACTTTCTTCAGTGAAAGTAGGAATAGCTATGGCCCCAAACCAATACTCTGATGTATTCCTACCTGTGAAATCTGGTCTGTGGTGAAGGTGTGGATGCCCAGAATATGTGTGACTTCCTAAACCTGAAACTGGGTACAGATTTCCCCAGAAGTGTCACAATCCTGAAAAGTATATTCTCTGATTTTTTGATTAAGCAGGAGAATTTAAGATTGTGGGCAGCCCAGGAAGAAGGGACGCAATGCCATGGGAAACCACTTATCCAGAGGCAGGCTCTGGTCTTGCCATTCCATCTCTGAGACAGAATCTGAAAGGAGGAGTGACTATGATCACAAAGCAGAAGCTCTGGGATGTACAGAGTTTAAATGGGAACCTCTCTGATCTCCCAAACACCTAAAACAGGAATGATGCCTGTCCCCCAGCAATGGAAATGTTCAATTTGGTGAAGTGTTCTGGAAAAGTAGCAAAATAAAACTTCTGTCACTCCTTCCGTTTTTTACTTCTGCATCCCTCACCATGCACAGTAATTGTCCAGCTAATACTCTGTCACCTTCAAAAATTTATCAGAAAGAAATAAGCATAAAAATCTATGCATTTATATAATAGACAAAGACTTGGGTGGGAAGAAGGGACATGCATCTCTAAGGAAAGAGTTCAAGCAAATAACTTTTCAGTTCTGAATAATTTCAAGGGAATTTGTTATCTTAATATCTTTCTTACATAAAAAAATGAACTATAAATTGAAAAGCAAGAATTTTAGTAAAAATTCATCATCAAAGGGGCAAAGAGCTCAAGAAATAACTGAAGCAAAATGTAGTGTCACTGAGATTAAAGTCACATGAAAAGTTTGCAAAGTTGTGAACTTAGATGTAAGCATAGTCAAGGACAAAGTTGTAGAAAAATTACATTAGAAAATGTATAAAATTAAAGAAAATGATTTAATAGAAATATTAAAACAATTTAATAGAAACTGTATCCTGCTCAAATTTTTATACTGAATGATGAACACAGATCCTAGAAAATTTATTACTATTCCAATTCTACTACTATTACTTTTCCTAATACTGATAATAATGGAAGGAAAATGTTCAGGTTTGCCTTAATGCTTTTCCACAGCAAACACTCAGAAGACAGTGGAGTAGTGTTCATAAAGTTTGGAGGGAAGAAAACTGGACTCATTAATTTTATATCCAGCTGTAGTTTGTCCTTGGAATATTAAGCTAATAGATCTGTGCCCTCAAATATGCAGAAATTCAATGTACAAAATGCATACATCAGCCTTGGAATTAAAGAACAGGCACAGAAAAAGAAATGCACTCAATGAAAAGATGAAATTTAAAAGCTTAGAAGTAGAGAGATCATAGTGAAAGAGATTGATGATGAACTTTACCTCCATTTAGATATATAACCAATATTGATGCCTGCGTGTTCTTGATACCTAGTGGAGGAATATTAGAAACTGTGCCAATAATAAACAATATTTAAAATTAAGAATTGGAGAAAGCAAGGATTCCAAAATAGTATTTAGGGCGGAAGCATGTAATTTGTAAAAATGTCTCCAATTACAATGTTTTAAATAAAATTTTCCCCCTTTAACTTTAGAGGGAGTTTTAGTAAGTGGGATCTATTTTTCTTTATTATTAATTTAATTTTTATTTTACATTGGAGTGTAGTTGATTTTTTTTGGCTTCGCTGATAGCTCAGTTGGTAAAGAACTACCTGCAATGCAGGAGACCCCAGTTCAATTCCTGGGTCAGGAAGATACACTGGAGAAGGGATAGGCTACCCATTCCAGTATTCTTGGGCTTCCCCTGTGGCTCAGTTGGTAAAGAACCCACCTGCAAGGCAGAAGACCTTTCAACCCAGGTTGAATCCCTGGGTTGGAAAATCCCCTGCAGAAGGGAAGACCACCCACTCCAGTATTCTGGCCTGGGGAATTCCATGGACTGTATAGTCCACAGGATTGCAAAGAGTCAGACACGATTGAGTGACTTTCACTCACTCAATCATAGTTGACTTACAATTCATGTTAGTTTCAGGTGTCCAGCAAAATGATTTAGTTAAGTGGGAAGTATTTTTATAGGAAAATTTTAATTTAAAGTTCAGTAATGCTTTTAGTTTGGGTTGAGGTCTACTTCCTGTTGACTTCAAGAAAATGGATTGTAGTCCTCTATATTTTAAATGGCCTACATTGGATGGGATTTCACTGAGAGGTGGCATAGGTATCGACTCTTTTTAAAAGTGCATTTATCTGTGACTTTTTTTTCTTAATCAAAGAATACATGCTAATAAAACAGTATAATGCAAATTAGAGTTAGATTAAAGTAAAAATCTATGGACATGAAGAAAGAAAAAGAATAGAGATTAGAGATATGATTGGAAATTGGAAACTGGGAAACATACTGTGCCTTAGGCTGACTCAATAAAATAATAAGCCACAATCAGTAGTAATGTTGTAGGAAAAAGAACGTTCCAACTGTGAGTTCTGCAGAGCTTAACAACTCTCGTATTTTATAGACCTGTTATTACATCTGATACTATTATACCATTTGCATTCAAAATACAATAGTTTCTTTTTTTAACCTTTTCAAAGGTTATCACAAAAGTTTTCAGGACTCATGTTTGATGGAATCTGCTTCTGACTTCTGAAATCTGTAACTAAAGAGAACTATATTTCTCTTTCCAGAGTTCTATCACTGGACTCCAGACTCCAGTATCTGTTACCCTGATGAGTGCATGCTCTCTGAAAGATCTGGATTGTATGTTTTCTTATGTTTGTTCAACATCCTTCAGAATATAGCAATGTGCTTGGCATATAGTAGAATTTAATAAATGTTTGTGAACAGAATAGATGAATGAATAATGTATGAATGAACTTTAAACCATATTTACAAGTCAATCAGCAAGGAAGAGATAGAACTAGAATTTAATGTTTGGTTTCCCTAAATTATTCTGTTTTATATTGGAGAATAGCTGATTTATGACATGTGTTGATTTCAGGTGTACAGTAAAGTGATACAGTTATATGTGCACATGATACAGTTACATACATACATATATCTATTATTTTTAAAATTCTTTTCCCATTTGGATTAAAACAGAGTTAAAATGGCACCTTTTGGAAACTTCCCTCCTGGCTTAGATTCTGTGCTCCCAGTGCAGGGGGCCTGGCTTCAATCTGTGGTCGAGAACTAGGTCTCACATGTCACAACTAGCAGTTTGCATGTCACAGTTAAAGGTTCTGCGTGCCACAATGAAGACTGAAGATCCACGTACCACAGCTAAGACCTGGAGCAGTCAAATGAATAAATAATTTTAAAAAAATGGTGTTTTAAATGGGACCCTTTGTAAGTTAGTTTCAGAATATATAGTGCTAGCAACTTCCATATGCCAGTCTGGTATTAGATAAAAGATGCAGTGCTTGTAAAGGATGAGGTCAAAGGCTATGTGACCGTTAGCCCAGTGTAAAAGCATAAAAGTGAGTTAAGTGACGATTTAAACAGTGAGAAGCATTTTCATTGGAAAAAGTTATTAGAGATGTAGCCTCTTGCTCATGGGGGAAGGCCAAAAGCTCATTTTAACTCACTTCAGACTCACTTCAGATCAACATTTGAAGGAGATGAATCTGTAGACACTGTGGCTGATAATAGACTCATACCCATTAAAGACTAGTGGAGAAAACTGTGTCTGGTATCTGTTCTGATGATAGATGAAGACAGGCAATTTTATTGGGAATGACCTGCTTTCCTGGAGTTCACCAGAGCAAAGAATGTATGCTTCTAATGGACCAGATGGGTCATCAGAAAGGAAGGCCCTGGGAGTCATCCAAAATAAAGGGTTTTTTCAAAACGGACTTCTTTAAAAAAAAAAAAATAGAGCATCATTGATTTACAATGTTGCAATAGTTTCAGGTGTATGGCAAAGAGAATCAGTTATGCATAGGCATATAGCCATTATTTTTTAGATTTTTCCATATAGGTCATTACAGAGTTTTATGTAGAGTTCACTATGTTATACAGTTGGTTCTTATCAATTGTCTATTGTATATATAGCAGTTTGTATATATCAATATGTACACACTACAGTTCCAATCTCCCAATTTTTTCCTGAGGGGGTGTTGGGACCCCAGTAAAGAGTCTCACTGAGGCTGTGCCATGCTTAGCTGCTCAGTCATGTCCGACTCTTTGCAACCTCATGGACTGTAGCCCACCAGGAGCTTCTGCCCAAGGGAATTCTCCAGGCAAGAATGCTGGAGTGGGCTGCCATGCCCTCCTCCAGGGACTTTCCTCACCTAGGGATCAAACCCAAGTCTCCCACATTACAGCAGATTCTTTACCATCTGAGCCACCAGGGAAGCCCAAGAATACTAGATTGGGTGGCCTATCCCTTCTCCAGGAGATCTTTCCAATCCAGGTATTGAACCAGGGTCTCCTGCATTGCAGGCAGATTCTTTGCCAGCTGAGCTACCAGGGAAGCCCCTCATTGAAGCTATCAGAGGTCAAAAGGAAAGCTATCGACGCTCCCATTGCATGAAACTGAATAAGAAATATCCAGAAGCAATGGTGGACCATCTATAAAGAACTCACAAATACATTGCAAAAAGGATCAACTTTGAATATCCACTGAACCTAGTCTCTGCATTTACCCACCATGATGCCCAGAGGAAACTAATATCAGATTCCATCAGCATTAGTGAAGAAAGACTTTTCCTGGCCTCTATCTCTCCTTAGTCTTCCATTTCAATCCTGAAGGAACCAGAGGCAGCCTCACAACGGGGGGAAAGAAGGAAGACAGAATGGAAATATGAGCACCTATCTGATGCAGACCTGACCTAGGGAAGGAGGAAACAAATTACAGAGGAAGTAAAAACTGTGATAATTCCATAGGTCTGAACATATTAATCACTGAATTGAGGCTGTCCAGGGAGTACTTTTATTATTGGAGAGCAACCAGGCAAACTGTGGAGCCAACTCAGTATTACATCTAGAGAAGAACTAGCATCCAGTGTATGTCTGAATGAGCAATGGGGAAAAAATAAAATGCTTCCCTCCGGCCACGCCACTTGGTCTTTCAGCTTCTTGGTTATGTTTTAAGGGTACCTAGAGGGTACAAAGCTCACTACAATCTGAATTCCATCTATTTTCCTAGCCCTACCCTATGCAAGATTCCCCTCTAATGTAATTAAATTAGCTAGTATCAATGACGGAGCATCTGCTTCATTCCACATACCATGCTAAGTGCTTTACGAACATGAACTAATTTAATCGTGTTCTCAACCCTCCCAAGGCGGTAGGTATCATAATCTTTTATTACAGTTTAGGAAACTGGGGCTGAGCTAGGGGGAGTGCTTTCATCAATACCACATGACTAGTAAGTAGCAGAGTCCAGCTTTCAGGGAAAATTTAACCAACTCGAAAGCTTCCTCTACCAACCATGACCCTACTACCAGTTTCTTAAGCAGAAGAGAGACTCACAGACATTGAGAACAGACCTGAGGTTGCCAACAGGGAGGGGGTGCAGGAGGGAAGGACTGGGTTGGGGTTAGCAGATGCAGACTTTATATATAGGATGGACAAACAAGGTCCTACTGTACAGCACTGGGAACTGTGATTAACCATGATGGAAAAGAACGTAAAAAATAACCTCAGTGTGTGTATACCTGAGTCACTTTGCTGACAGCAGAGATTGGCACGACACTGTAAACCAACTGTACATCAATTAAAAAATAAAATAAAAGAGAAGATACTTGCTATAAAGACTTTGCCATTCTCTAATTAAACTCTGATGGCTGGGAAAGAACCTTAAACAGCTCTCTCCAGCTGAACTCTCCCATCGCAGTTGAGTATCCTTTGTAAGGCAGCAGGAAACAGCTTCTTGACATTTCTGCTCTTTGCTGTTAACAAAGTATAACACTACATTAAACCAAAGTTTAAATACTTGAATGTATGAGAGTCTTTTTGCTACCATAGCCACATCTCCTTTAAATACTCACAAACTTTTTTCACTAGGCAGACCATCTCAGTAATTTCTAGTATTTGCCATCCTTTAACTTGTCTTTAAATGATGCCAGTTAAACTCAGCCTGTCTACTGTGGGATACAAACAGCACTTTCCCTGCTATATCATATTGTAGGCGATTTAAATGTCTAGATGCAATTAGACTTTACCAGTGAATGTTTGTTGGTTGGTTGCGTTGATGATTCCTCATCAGATTATTCTGAATTCCTTAATCTACACCTCCCACAGTGTTTAATATGCCTCTAAAATCATTCTGATTGTGTTAAATCTTGACCTTGTCCCCAGGGATGTGACATCTGTTTTGTTTTCCTGAGGGCCATAGCTTCATTTGAGTCATTTAAACAGCTCATTCTTCTGCCTTTCCCTTAGCAGTCTTTTAAGCCATTCCTGATACATCTGAGCTTATTCCCTTTTCAACATTCTGCTGCGGATAGAATCCCATGATATGCAAGTAGAGCCATTCTATAGACTTTCAAGGGCAGAGGCCAGACTTCAGGGGGGATGTGAATGATAGAGGAACCTTTTACATGTCCGTAATTTACAGATGGATTGATTTTAAGAGAATATGTGAATAGAGAAAGAATGATTACAGGGAAGGCAGACAACTTGAAAAAGGCAAGGGTGGGTAGGTGAGACATCTAAACAACAGAGATGAATATTAATGACTTCAGCAAATGACGACTTCCATTTATGAAGTAGCTCCTACCTTCCAGACTTTGAAAAGTGTTTTATTAGCACCATATTATATAAGGTTTCCCATTATATTAAAAGGTAAATTTTTTTTTCATGTTTACTAAGAAAATCGAGGCTTGGGGATGTTAAATCACTTGCTAAGGGTCTTATAGGCATTAAATTGCAAAGATTAGATTCACATTTATTTTCCTTTTAACTTTAAAGTCTAAGTATATATACAATGGGATATTACTCAGCCATAAAAAGAATGAAATAATGTCATTTGTAGTGACATGGATGGACCTAGAGCTTGTCATACTGAGTAAAGTAAGGTAGATAGAGAAAGGCAAATATCTTATGATATTGCTTACATGTGGTATCGAAAGAAAAATGACACAAAGGAAGCTATTCATAAAACAGAAGTGAGTCATAGATGCAGAAAATAAGCTTATGGCTATCAAGGGGGAAAGAGAGGTGGGAGGGATAAACTTGGAGGTTGGAACTGACATACACCTAATACTACTATATATAAAATATATACAAAAGAGAGAACTGATAAGAACCTACTGCATAGCACAGAGAACTCTACTCAATACTCTGTAATGACCTATATGGAAATAGAATATATATATATATATA